>OX328123.1:51557597-51870744 GCA_946811695.1 Gonocerus acuteangulatus | reverse complement strand
TCCCCTCCTTTTGCAAGGTACAAATTTGACTGAACTAATTGAGATAAGCGACGATATTTCTTGTCAGCAATTCCTGATTGCATCGGCTCAAATAAACGTGGTTTAGTTCCCAAAGAGGTTTGATCATTTACATAGGTTGCCCAAAGTGGAAGGTGATTAATAATTTTAAAAAAAAACTGACATGGAATATTTTTTTTCATAACGCCTTTCTGAATTCGGTCATTTTGAAATAAACGCTCTTTTCAAATCAACAAAAAAAAAAATATTCTAAAAATATTTGTGATTGTATCTAAAATCCTATAATAATAATGGATGACAGTTTAGTTAAAATGACGCCGACACTGGACTTGTTGACCTGACATTGGCAATCAGGTTCAGGAGCTATAAAAGCAAAAGCTATCTCATACCGGTCTCGATACATGGTGGCCTTGTATGTTGAGTCCAGGTCAGAAATAGATAGGAGCAATAAATAAAAGCCTCTACGAGTATGTCATCAAGACATTTATATTTTAATTATTACAAGTCACTCATGAAAAAGATCCGCACTTTAGGAGATATTTATCTACTAAACGACACATGGTTTCGGGTTATCATGCTGCACATCGAAATCTAATAAAGTCATCAGTCTTTGAAACTTTTGTATCATCACCCAAGAGACTTATCAAAGGCTTGCAGCCTGCCTGAGATTTTCAAGAATTTCCTGTTTCGTGGAATGACGAGACATCACCGCTATAAAACTCCAACTTTCGAATGCTGACCTAATGATCTTTTAAAACGATTCCGTAACCACCAGATATCGAGATGCTTAAGAAAATGTATAAAAAGTCTAAAGCTCGGTTCTGGCGATAACATTTATTTTTATTTTTCTAATTTTTCTACTCAACGAACCAAAATTGATATATCTTTGTTGGGATAAATATCCAAGGTGAGAGCAAATGTCAACGTTAATCCTTATTCAAGTTCCCGAAATCTCCTATAAAATTCTATTTTATTTTTTGTCAGTTTTCTCAATAGCTGTTAAAGATTTTGCTTTAAAAATGGTTTCGTTCTGTTTCTCACGCGTATTTCTGTATTTTTGGATTTGTCCATGCTATCTATGAAAAGACTGATTGATTACTGAAAAGAAATTGCGGGTCTCTGATAAATAAAAGGAAAATCCATGGGGTAATTTCATGATTCTGAAGAAGATAAACATGGAATATGGAAGTGTGAATGAGAAGACTGCAAGGAAGTATCATAGTGGTTTCAAGAACTTTATCATAGAACATTGTTCATATCATAACCCATGAGTACAGCTGATAAAAAGTGTTTTAACAGCAAAATCTTGGTTGGTTTCTGGGTCAATTTATATGAGAAATATGCAATGGAAGCAGCGAAAATCATAATTTTTGTAAATAGCAAACCATAAATGTTTTCTCGAAACGCAATCAGAATTTAAATACCTTATTTTGAATAAATGTTAAGGTCTCCAACAATTTTCAACTGTATCAATTGTTTCTTAATATCCAAACTGAAATTTAGTAGAAAAAAGTAGATATATAAACTTTTCTCGTAAACGGTTACAGATATCGTTTGAGAACGTATAAAATGGGCACATTAACTAGCCAATGTTAGCGCTGCGATTTCGTCGCGCAAATTTCGCTCCAAAAACCATTTTCTAGTCCACGGATTCTACTGGTTAACGAATTTGTCCTTTCAAATTAGTTAGACAAAAGGTATTTGCACCAATTTTTTTACATACATAATACATTTTAAATGTGTGTATACCTTTTTTACGGTGGGGTGGGGAATATGGCCAACAGGCTTCAGTGGGTGCTAAAACTAAATTATCAATGTTTTTCAAGGTACTCCACAAATATGAAATATTTGTCTGAAAGTTAAGTAGTAGACATTAGAATGACTCACGAGATACAAGGTGAAATATTTCTATTAGGAGAGTGTCGGATGAGCCCGATAAAACAGCTACAGGGAGAAGAACTACAGCAGCAACCACAGGATTGTTAAAAGGGTAATAACACGGAACGTAGACATAGTGTTCACTCACCGAGTCGAAATGAATCATTCTACTTCTGTCAATACATCTGTCAAAACATTCTATTCAGACACTAGTCTCTTAAATTAGGAAGCCATACTGAAAGTTAGAAGATTTATAGATAAGAAGTAATAACTAATCCCTAATTTTTGTTTTGTTATTTCAATTGTCCCAACTGCCGGGGTCCTTAGCTCCGTCGTTATACATAATTATATAAGTCTCTGTTTCATGGGCGTATATAAGGGGGGCTGAGGAGGTTCCAGCCCCCCCCCCCCCCAAATTTTAATTTGATAGGTAAAAATATGTCATAAACCCCTTAAAAATAAATTAAAAGAGATCATTTAGTTCATAAATAATATTTTATTTTGGGTGTAATAGCGTTTTAGTTGGAGAAAACTATTCCAAGTTCTAGATTGTTAGTATTACATACCCCGGAAAAGGAGCAGCCCTCGAATGTTGAGATTTTGAACTTACAAGTTATTCTCTGTGGACATCAATATATGATTAGAAAACTTAGGGTCAGTATGAGATATAGTTCAGTTTTCTTGTACTTCTTAATGTTTAAACGTCCTTTTCGTTAAAAACAAGCCTATATAGCTATATATGCTCTCTTGACACCTTATTCTTGAGTACCGATATTTTCCTACTTCGTTAAAAACAAGCCTATATAGCTATATATGCTCTCTTGACACCTTATTCTTGAGTACCGATATCTTCCTACTTCGTTAAAAACAAGCCTATATAGCTATATATGCTCTCTTGACACCTTATTCTTGAGTACCGATATCTTCCTACTTCGTTAAAAACAAGCCTATATAGCTATATATGCTCTCTTGACACCTTATTCTTGAGTACCGATATCTTCCTACTTCGTTAAAAACAAGCCTATATAGCTATATATGCTCTCTTGACACCTTATTCTTGAGTACCGATATTTTCCTACTTCGTTAAAAACAAGCCTATATAGCTATATATGCTCTCTTGACACCTTATTCTTGAGTACCGATATCTTCCTACTTCGTTAAAAACAAGCCTATATAGCTATATATGCTCTCTTGACACCTTATTCTTGAGTACCGATATCTTCCTACTTCGTTAAAAACAAGCCTATATAGCTATATATGCTCTCTTGACACCTTATTCTTGAGTACCGATATCTTCCTACTTCGTTAAAAACAAGCCTATATAGCTATATATGCTCTCTTGACACCTAATTCTTGAGTACCGATATCTTCCTACTTCGTTAAAAACAAGCCTATATAGCTATATATGCTCTCTTGACACCTTATTCTTGAGTACCGATATCTTCCTACTTCATTCAAGGCTGTAATGAATTATTTGTTTATTCTGTAATGTTCCGTAACAGTGTTGTACGAATTACAATGTTCTGAGTCTGATAAACACTTATTTATTCTAGAGCTTTCCATATTTTTTTTATCTGTTTTTGCAGTTATGCCTGTCCGATGTGGAGTTTTTTTATTAAAATAAACACCAAAGCTAAATAATTATTAAAGTGGATTTAATTTTATTCCGATGAGATCCATTCTCATTTGTATAAATACTTCATAAGGAAGATTCCTAAAGAGTAGCAGACCCAAAACGCTTGGGCAGTTAAGTGAGAAATTACTTATCACCTCTCAAGCTGAGTTTTGTAATTGTATATCCCTGGAAATATGACCTGATGATATACATATACCATAGTTCGATAGCCTAATTACTATAAAGGTAGAGTAGGTGAAATAGGTAAGAAATACCAAGGGCGTGACCATTAAACACGAGATCAGCCCTGTCACGGAATGTTTCTTCTAGATCTGGTCCGACTTTCTGTTGATCGATACTCCTCACATTTCCTAGCCTCCAGTATTCCATTCACTATGAATACGCTATTTAAATAAACCATGATCTTTATATACAAGTGGAATGGTGAAATCGTAAGGTCAATATATTCTACTATAATCATGAATGGCCTGTCAGAAAAAACGTATAAGTAGTTTCCGGGGGGTCCCCCGTGGTCTAGTGGCTAGCGCCTTGGATTCATAAGCGGGAGATGATGGGTTCGATTTGCAACGCCACACAGTGCGGCGTTCTTATGGAGTAAGTGGACAAAAGTCGTTCTTGACGGACATTTAAAGAGTAAACTAAGTTGATCACTAAAGAACACATCGTCGATACAAATGCAAAGTAACGAATATGAAAAAATGCATCTTTCATTGTCAATCTTTACGAATTTCTGCTGGACTTATGTACGGCAAATTCCTGAATCTTAGATCACTCTATTAAAGGGAAAGTATTCCACTATCAAAAGGTCAAATATGCCGAATATTTAACTGTCCAAAAAAAAGTTATGAATAAATGCTTTTCCACTCTGAAAAGTGATGATTTTCACATTCGTTAGTTTGCATTTGTAGCGACGACATGTATTTTAAGGGCCTTGAATAAAAACTAAGTTTTTTTTCAATTAAAATTATAATTACAAAACTTTACTTGAAGTGGTTTATCGACCATCCCAATTTTATCAAAGAAAATAGAAATGATTAGGTAAACAAAACATTAGAAATAATTATACAAAAATGTATAAAGAATTAAAATAAATTATTCGCTGTCCGATAAACTATCTTCGGATTGCGATAAGTTGTCCAGTTCAACTTGGAGAGAGTTTAAATTCGTGTTGTCACCGTCATTAAGCTTTGAATTTGAATGGTTTATTTTCCTGCTTAAAGAAATTAAAGGGTACGAAGATGTTAAAAGACGATTTAAAAAGTCAGCATTGGAATTGATCCTATTGTTTTCAAAATGTCAACACTTTTTGTGTTTACAAGGTAGGGATTGACGGGGTTCGGTCACTGCCACTTAATAAAACTAAATTTTATCATAGAAATGGTTTTATTGTGCCGACGTTTCGGCTTGAACTTCAAGCCGAAACGTCGGCATAATAAAACCATTTCTATGATAAAATGTAGTATTATTAAGTAGCAGTGACCGAACCCCGACAATCCCTACCTTGCATCATCTACGGTCAACGATCTCCACTCAATTTTTGTGTTTATGTTTTCTGAAAGAGAAAATTAAACACAGAATCATTCAAAGCAAGAAAAATTAGTATATACATGAAGTATAACTGTTGTTAAAGCAAAATAATTCAGAAACTCAGGATGTTTTGGATCGAAATCGAAAAAAGTGTATCTGGAGTTATTTTAAAAATTTCATTTAAAAATATTTACGAAAAATGTTAAAAAACAAAGACAATGGACATTTTGTTACCTTCTTAGATGCCAAGGCAACGAAGAAGGTAAGAAAATAATAGATAGATACTAAAAATTCGAAAAGACTGTTGTGTGGAAATTGTTTCGCTTAGAAAGATAAGCGAACTACCACTTGTTCAAACATGGTTTGAATCCTTTGTGTTAATAATATTCGAATAAAAGCTCCCATTCCATGTCACTGAGGTCAATCTAAAAGGAGTAGCAAAGCAAAACAAGTTGGAAAAATAGTTGCATTTTCGACTTTTGTCCACAGGCTGCCACACTGTGCGGCGGCAGGAATTTTCTCATTTCAAGGCTCGCTGGGAAAATTCCTCGCTGCACCCCGGATGTCGGCGCTATTGACCTAGATTTAGATGCGCCGTAAAAAAAAAGTACGTTCCCACTCGCAGGAACTGCATCATCTTAGCAATTGTCCATAAAATGCTTATATTTAAATAACTCTGCAACATTATTATTGTCATTTAGGAAGCTATAGGCCTGATGCTATTGAATAAAATGCTTATGACACCGAAAATAAACTCATTTTGATCGCCTTAATCAGGGTCTTTCCTTTTGTTTTCTTATCATAATATGATAATATATATGTATATATATATATATATTATATGATAATATATTATATAAATCAGAAGTTAATTAAAAGCAGCATCAAACGTCAATGGCTATATATATATATATAGAGAGAGAGAGAGAGAGAGAGAGAAAGAGAGAGAGAGAGAGAGAGAGAGAGAGAGAGAGAGAGAGAGAGAGAGAGAGAGAGAGAGAGAGAGAGAGAGAGAGAGAGAGAGAGAGAGAATGGTGGAAGCCATTGTTGTAAAATGTTCTTTTTAAGGAGCACCATATCCGTAAACATAATGTAAATGTTACAGTAGTCAACAATGAGTTATTATATATATATATATATATATATATATATATATAAAATATCAAAAAGTAAATCATTAGATATTAAAAATCAGTTTATAGATAAAGACAAAAATGATGAGTCAAAAGTATGGGTACTCTGCATTTGTTTTATAAATAAAACCACCATATCATTAAGAATAATGTAAATTGTACGCTAGTGATTAAAACTCATCAATAAGTTAATATATTTATCAACAATATCAAAAAATAAATCTTTTGATATTATTAATCCACGTTACATTAGATAATATTTTAGGACGGCCACTTCTGGGTTTGGACGTATAACTTTAGTTTCTCCATAACTATCAATTATGTTTTGAACATTGGTGTCTTCTGATCACTGTGGAATCTAATAATAATTAGTTACTGTAGGTACTTTCCTTATCTTGTAATATTAATTGCTCATTCGATGAAATAAACTTTAAAAACAATTTAATGTAACTTGCTCTTTGGATTTGAAATCATAGGCATATGCATGAAATGCATAGTCCTGAATTACTCATTTATATGTTTGAATAAATTTTAGATTTTTCTTTACCAGCCCATCTACAGATATATAAAAATCACGTGTCTGTTTGTCTGTCAGTTTGTTTCTTTTACAAATCCACACCGTTTGACTGATTTTGACCAAACTTGGCATGCAGGTAGGTCTTGATCCGGGGAGTGTCATAGGCTAGGTTAAGATCGTCTAGGACTCACAGTTCGGAGGTCACGGGTTCGAAACAGTCTACGCGAATAGTTACAAATTTGTGTTTTTAGATTTTAATATTACTTATTTGACTTCTAAGTTATTTTGGCTTCTCTAGATGCAGAAAGTACGTATAGCATGGCACGGGGGGGGGAACATCTAGTACTTTAGTAAAATGATATTCATTTCTGGTTCAAAAATAACGGTGTAACGTAATTAATATGGATGTAGGCCAAACTGGTAATATGTAATCATGGCAAATAACGTATGTAAGGCTATAATAAAGCGAGTTGCAACGGATAACAATGATACTTTGAATCTATGCAAGGAAAATTGAAGTTCCCTACTGATTTTGAAGACAAGAGTCTTGAGAAAGAAGTACAAAATTGGCGAAAGGTTAAGAGTAACGGCGAACTGATGCTATGGTATAATGAACTAGATATCCTCTGTACATTTCAGAAAGGCAAATACATATGGCTGGGGCATGTTGAAGGATGGAAGTTGACCGACTGCCAAAAAATATCTCATTGTATGCTTAAATAAATATTTATGTGAAACGTATTTATTAGATTAATAAGTAATCTATCATAAATTAAGCCAAAATTTTCGCAAAAAAACGCCAGAATACAGCAACCATAATTTAAAAAAAAATGATATTATTCATTCAATGTGGGCAGAGAAATTTCTCCTCACTATACATGAAACATGATTGTAATCAGGAGTGATAAGACAAAGCCTTCGATAAAATCTTTCTCAGAGAGAAAATGGCAGAAAGGTAGCTATTAACAGGCTAAGATCACTTTCATATAATCTTCTTCCATTGAATCGCGAAAAAAAAAAATTAAATTGTCCTAAAGGATGTTCATTTTATGTCCAAATGTATTGGTTATAACATTCAATCCAAATTATTAATTTAGGGAAGGCACAATTTCTCAAATAATGAAAATTAATACTTTTCAGACTCTCTACATACATGCACTAGTATTTCTAAAGTGACACAACTCAAAAATCAATTCAATCAATAATTTTTCAGTGATGACTATGAAAGACATGGTAAATATCTCTTTATCAACCATCAAAACTGTATGTACCTAGCTTCAGAGCTTGTACAGCACAAGGCACTTGTATCACCCTTCCTGTCTTAATCCTAAGCCCCCTAAATAGGCACGAGTGAATCATTTTCAGTTGAGTTTTATTTTGAGTTGTGTCACTTTAGAAATACTAGTGCGATATGTTTGTTTCAGCATTAAAAACAAAATCCGTATTACTGAGCCTATAGGCAGAAATAGAAAAACTTGAAACACCCTTTTAATGTGTATTTTGATTCTAGTGTACAAATTTCTGAGAATTACTTGTTTTTTTATCACCTTAACTTGTTCAATTCAATGTTCTGTCCGTTTGTAGTAACGGACAACATATGTCTTCGGTAGCTGAAGTAGCTTTCATAATTCTTCCAATCCATCTTTACGATATAGCGGGCAAAAATGAAATCGATTCAGGTTACTCGACGACTAGTCAATCGAAGTTTGGAAGCAATAAGTCAGAAATTCCTCGGTTTATTTTAATTTAACTCGTAAACTTCCACGGTACAAGGTATCTCAAACATTATAGTCTTGGAGTAAGACCAGCCATCTTCGTTACCTATGTTTCGCTAGTCATGGTGTTTGCTTCCTTAAGGTTAAATCTGAGAATTTAAGTACACAGACGTAACCCTGAGGAGGCTAGCAACATTACAAGCGAAACGTCAGTAAAGAAGATGGACACGCGGTCAATACCCAAAGACTATTGTGATACCTCGTTTTTATCTAATTGACGAATCTTTGCGAACAAATGCCCTTTCCTATCTCCCCAAAAGCTGAATGAATTCAGTATTGAGTTCAAAAGGTCATATTGTATTCGATATATATTTCACCTCGACGGGTCATCCCCCTTTCTAGAAAAAAATCCAATAGAATTATAATCGCCAACAACAAGTTCCTTGGAATAAACTGCACCCCCCCCCCCCTCCCAGTAGTACTTTAAGGTAGACCTGGGCAATACTGGAATAATTTATTCCTTAAATAAATAAAATGGTTGTTCCCGAAATAATTATTTCCGGAATAACGGAAATTCTTTAAATGTTATTTCATCGGTAAATAAAACAATCTTCATCAAATAACTAGATGTATTTATTCTTTGAATAATTATTTGAAAATTTGATCAGTCTTTGAAATAATTCAACATAATTCTAAAAGCTTTATTTCTGAAATAACTATTTGATAAATATTATAAGACAGTGACCCTATTTTTCCAATATATTCATCTGTGGCAGAAAGTCAATTTTATAAAAACACACTTTCTTTCTTCTGTACTCTTTTATTAGGCTCTACATGTTTCACGTCGCTGTGACGCCTCTTCAGGAGCACTTAATCTAAATAAAATAAAATATGGTTACAGCCTATTCATTAGAGAACCTTCCGCAGGTAGGGCCACGTCTGGACTGATAATATTAATCGTTTCTACTGGGTATCAGCTGTTTAAAATCGATAGTTTTAGGGTAAATGTCGATTTTCCAAAGAAGTTTTGTCATTTTATAAAATGTTTTAAGTCATCTTGTTTATTAAATTAAAAAATATTTTATCAAGGTATTTAATATCTGTTTTTTTGTTGACGGTCTTTTTCCTATTTTTAATTATGTGTATATTTTCCTTAATTTTTCTTTTTATGGGGTTTTTCTCCTTATCTAATATCTTTACCGTGTTAAAATTAAATGTGTGGCTATATTGTATCCCATGATCCACCAATGCACTCTTGTTGTCTTTCTCATCAAGGTTTTTGGCATGTTGTTTGATTCTCTTTTTTAAAAGTTGTCCCGATTCTCCTACATACACCTTATCACACATTGCACAATCAATTTGATATATGTTATATTTGGTTTCCCTTTCTTTTAAATCATCTTTAATTCGGCTGTAGCTTTTTATGATTTTGTCGTGATATATCCAGGAGATTCTTCCTAGGTCTTTACATTTTTGTTTTATCTCATTGGCAAGTATGGGATTATAACGAAAGGTAATATAATTAACCAGCTCTAAAGTTTTCATATCTTTACTGTCGTTATCCAATTTCTGTTTATAAATATGTTCATTGTGTATGAGTTTATCTGCTACAACTCTGTTTGTATTTAAAATGTTTGTTTTCCTATCGTCAAAAAAATCATAAATTTTACTTTGTATTAATTTTCTTCTTTTTTCTTGGTTGCCTTTTATGTCGTCTATTGTTTGTGTATCCTGAAGTTTACGTTTCAGAGTATGGTTGGTGTTGTCTGTTGCAACAGTCATTTTTGTTAATTTAACTCTTTTGCTCCTATTAGAATTGTCAGTACCTATATGTTCAGTGTCATCCCTTTTCCGTTTACTATCAGAGTCTTCATAAAAATAGTCGTCCGTAAAGTTAAAAACATTCAAGTCAAAATTGATTAAATTTAAATTTTCCTTCACATCCAATTTCCTTTTGTAAAAAACATTTCTTTCAGCTCTTTTAATTTCTTTATTTATAATTTCCTCAGGGTAATTATTATCTCTAAATATAGTTCTGAGTTTATTTGTTATTTCATTTAAATATTTTGGTGATGTTCGCAGAAGCGCCGTCAGTGTCCTATTATAAAGCAAATTCTTTTTAAAATTTAAAGGGTGACTAGAATAAAAATTAATCATACGACCGGAAAATGTATTTTTAGTCTGCCATTTAAACTCAAGTCTATTGTCATTAGTTCTAATTATTTCCATATCTAAAAACATAATTTTGTTTTCATTTTCAATTTCTAAAGTGAACCCTAAATTCGTCTTATTATTAAAAAACTGGAAGAGTCTGTCTATATCGTTTTCATGTACACAAATTAATAAATCATCCACATATTTATAAAGAAATTGGATATGAATGTTACAGTCATTTATGATTTCTTCTAATATGTGGTTCATTACAATTTCACTAATAGAAACAGATAAGTGGTTGCCCATTTGTACTCCAAATTTTAAACAGCTGATACCCAGTAGAAACGATTAATATTATCAGTCCAGACGTGGCCCTACCTCGGAAGGTTCTCTAATGAATAGGCTGTAACCATATTTTATTTTATTTAGATTAAGTGCTCCTGAAGAGGCGTCACAGCGACGTGAAACATGTAGAGCCTAATAAAAGAGTACAGAAGAAAGAAAGTGTGTTTTTATAAAATTGACTTTCTGCCACAGATGAATATATTTGATAAATGATATTTCAGTATTTTTTATTCATGAAATAAATTATTTCACTCAGGTGCAAAATAATTATTCCCGAAATAACTTCATCATGAAATAACGTTTGTAATGGATGAGAATAATGCGAATGGTTAATACTACCATCAAAACACGTGTTAAGGAGATAATCCTTTTAACATTATTATTGGGGTCTCCCCCCGTGGACTAGTGGTTAAAGCCTTAGATTCTCATGCAGGAGATGGTGGATTCGATTCCCGCCGGCAGGATTTTTTTCGTCTAACGGCTCGTTGAGAAAATTCCTCGCGGCAGTTTGGATGTTGGCGAAAAAAAAAAAAAAAAAAAAAAAAGCGGTGCTAACGTGTTAAATCAGTCTTCAAATTTTTTTTTTTTTTAAGCCTTATCGACATCTAGGCCATTATCGCCAACATCCAAGGTGGAATTTTCTCAACGAGCCGTTATATGAGAAAATTCCTCCCGGTGGGAATCGAACCCTCAAAAAAAAAAAAAAAAAAAAATTGAAGACTGATTTAACACGTCAGCACCGCATTTTTTTTTTTTTTTTTTTTTTTTTTTTTTTTTTTTTTTTTTTCTACGCCCCATCGACATCAGGGCCATTATCGCCAACACAGCTCAATGAGGCTTCACAGGAAAACATGTATTTAGAGGATTTTTTTGTATAAATTAAGATATCAGAATATATTATTCCATCAAATAATCATTTCGGGAATAAATATATCATTAATCATGAAATAATTTAATCCTTGAAATAATTATTTTCGAAATAATATTTTAAAAAATTATAAAATAAATTATTTCTGAAATAATCTGTTAAGGTTATTTCATGATTTATTCCGAAAATATTATTTCAAATAAATTATGCCCAGGTCTACTTTAAGGTAGAATTACACATTTGGCCCCTTTATTAGTTTGTGTATTATGATAGTATTACTACTTGCAAAATAATTACTTGAATTATTTTTATTTTTCAGTGGCATCTACGACTTAAATTTTGGAGATCATATGTACATTATTGACAACTCTAAAATTTAAACGGTCATAAAATAATGCCTATTAAGGATACGTGGTAAATTTAATCAACAAATTCAGGAATTATATGTCATTACAAAACTAAAGATGTTTGCACAAAATCTGCCCCAAAAGAGACACAAGGTTACCAACAAACTAATTTCTTCAATTTTTTTCGTTAAAAAATAAATGTACCGTTGTTTCAATATGCACGTTTTCTAAATGCAGCAAACAATATCCTAAATGAATAGTGTTATTAAGAATATTACCATTAGAAAACCTGGTTACCTGAAAACCAAGCAACATCATCGACCTGGGTGATACGAAAAACAAAATTTTCAGAACTAAAACCGAGAGATAATATGTAATTAATATATTTGTCTAAATTATCTGAATATTTGAAGAGAAATTAAGAAATAAATAAAATAAAATACTATTTCACCAGGAAGGCTAATTACTTTATCTAAGTATGCAGGAATTAGGTTGCTTGGATTTTTTAATGGTTGACGTTCAAACTGGATCACATAGCAAAAATATGTATGAGGCAGAATAATATGTGCCAGAATTTTTGTATCGTTGATTGAATAGCATTAACCCAAATATATGACTAAATATATGAGTAAAACCTTTTGGAAACAAATATATATATATATATATATATATATATATATATATATATATATATATATATATATATATATATATATATACAGGGTGATTCAAGACTAAGTAGCCAAACTTCAGGAGATGGTTCTGGACATAATTTCCAACAAAAATGTTCATTTAAAGTATGATCCGATTCCGAATGGAAAAAGAGCCATGTCCAATTTTCTGTTTTTTTAAGGTAGACACATTTTTTATAGAATAAAAAAGAAAAATCGTTGATGATAATTAAATTCTAATTATACCACTATAAAAAAGACAAAATTTCCTTCAAGAAAACAGTGTTTTAATTTACTAAACCCATTGATAAGAGATACTTTCTGGACGTCCAATAACGCACTTCTGTTTTTTCTCGATGAATCAGTGGTTTTTCGCAAATTGTTTCTTCAGCCCACTAACGGACTACAGATTCACTACTTACAGGTAAACTTCTACATTTAGTTAGAATTAATTCTATGTAAATGAAGTGGAAATTTATTGAGGGACAGGTTGAATTGTTAGCTCCTTTTTGTCAAAAAATGTGGAATGTAGTTTTGTTTCTGTCAAATATCTTGTGTGAAGAAATTATAGCTTATTTATTAGTCATTGGCCAAACTGTGGGAACCCATTGCCCAGTCTGGAAGCAAAAAAATTTAATTGAAAAAAATTATTGGAAAAGTTTTTCATTTGAGAGATATGTCACATTTTGTGTTTTACAAATTATTATTGATTTATCATTTTTTATTTGCGTGATGTATTTTGCATTCATGTTTTGACTAGACATTTCGAGGGGATAATTCAAAAACATTTCAGGATAGTTAAATAATTGTAATCCAAAATTTACACATAATTTGAAATATTTTAGAATAAAATTTCAAATAACACACACAAAAAAAAAAAAATAAAACATTGCGGGAGGATACATTTTATTCCTCAGTTCGGCCACAACATTTTGTGGACAGACAAGGACATACGCATAATTGGTCTCATGTTAATCCTGGTGTTGCAGAATTTTGCAGGAATGTCTTCTTCAGGCAACCATGATTCCCTACCGGTCGACCAATTTCATTGGAAGATGTTCAGCTCTCACACGATTGTGATAGATTTGTGGTTCCAATGGATTGCTGTCCACCGTCCAAGTTGAAAAAGGTCCAAATGCAATTTTGGCACTTTTTAACATTATAAATACATTAGGAAGTTTTTTAGTGCCGACTATCAATGAAACTTATGAAAACACAAAATGTGACATATCTCTCAAATGAAAAACTTTTCCAATAATTTTTTCAATTAAATTCTATTGCTTCCGGACTGGACAATGGGCTCCTACAGTTTGGCCAGTAAATAATGAATAATTTATAATTTCTTCACACAAGCAATTTGAAAGAAACAAAAGTACATTCCACATTTTTTGACAAAAATTAGCAAATCGTTCAACCTATCCCTGAATAAACTTCCACTTAATTTCCATAGATTTAATGCCACATAAATGTAGAAATTTTCCTGAAAGTTGTGAATCTGTAGTCCGTTAGGGGGCTGAGGAAAATGTTTTCGAAAAACTACTGATTCATCAAGAAAAACAGAAGTGCGTTATGGGTCGTCCAGAAAGTATCTCTTATCAATGGGTTTAGTAAATTAAAACACTGTTTTCTTGAAGGAAATTTTGTACTTTTTATGGTGGGATTATATAAAAAATATGTCTACCTTAAAAAAAAAACAGAAAATTGGACATAGCTCCTTTTCCATTCGGAATCGGACCATACTTTAAATGAACTTTTTTGTTCGAAATGATGACTAAAATCGCCTCCTTAAGTTTGGCTACCTGAATCACCCTGTATATATATAAACCCGCTATGGGGTTGACCTCATGACGCAATCCGGAAGTGCCGACTAGAAAATTTAACGTTTCAGAACCCATATATCTCCAAATTTGAACGGTGGTTATATATATATATATATATATATATATATGTGTGTGTGTGTGTGTGTGTGTGTGTGTGTGTGTACGTTCAAAAATCTTTCGCCTGATTTGAAAGGTCAATCGTTAACCAGCGGAATTCGTTCACCGGAACATGTTTTTTGGAGCGAAATTCTAATTTATGCTTGCAGGTATTCCTTTTATAGATTTCTTAACAAAGGATAATGGATAGAACCATTTTTTTAAGGCGATATATGTAACCGTTTTTGAGAAAAAAGTAAAAAAAAAATTTTTGTAACTCATTTTCGGTATGAGTACTTAGAATCGTGGGATTAAATTAAAATATTTTCTACATGCTTGAAATTCATCTAAGCCATGATGTTAAAATATTGGTTACATTTGGAGTTAAGGAATTATTCGAAAAAAAAAAATTATTATAAGATATGAAACGTTTTGAGATCTTTGTATATTTTGGCGAATATCTCGAAAACAGTTGGGAAATCGTGGTAAGTGGAAGCTGGCCATTCGAAAGCTTACTACATTCTCTACAAAGAAAAGTTCTGAGGCAATTTTCAATAGGGCGATGTCAATCGGAGACAGAACTTCGAAAGTGTTAGTTTTGTTTTTTAGAACGGGATTTTGTCATTGTTTAACTCAGTTTTTAATTGGTTGTTTTCATTTTACTTTCTGTTTATCAGTAAAATGAGTATTTTAGTTAAAGAAGGTGA
Organism: Gonocerus acuteangulatus; assembly: GCA_946811695.1. Lineage (NCBI taxonomy): Eukaryota > Metazoa > Arthropoda > Insecta > Hemiptera > Coreidae > Gonocerus > Gonocerus acuteangulatus. Next base: position 51,855,312 of record OX328123.1, on the reverse strand, counting down.
GAAACGAGGAACTTTTAGATAATAGTGTTTTCCTAGACCGAACTTTGAGATGGCGGGGAGTAATTTCCGCTAAGGATACTGTCAGTTTCCTGTTTTTGTGCCTTCAACTTCCTTCTCTTTGAGATTTTATTTTATATTTTTCACGAATGATAAAAACCTACCAATAACTGCTTCTATTCCTTTACTAATGGCTTAAGGGATATGAACGGAACTCCGCTAAGATGACGCAGTTTCTGGGAGTCGAACCAGAATATAACCACCGTTCAAATTTGGAGATCTATGGGTTCTGAAACGTTAAATTTTCTAGTCGGCACTTCCGGATTGCGTCATGAGGTCAACCTCATAGCGGGTTTATATATATATACAGGGCGATTCAGGTCTAAGTAGCCAAACTTAAGGAGGCGATTTTAGGCATCATTTCGAACAAAAAATTTCGTTTAAAGTATGGTCCGATTCCGAATGGAAAAGGAGCTATGTCCAATTTTCTGTTTTTTTTTAAGGTAGACATATTTTTTATATAATCCCACCATAAAAAGTACAAAATTTCCTTCAAGAAAACAGTGTTTTAATTTACTAAACCCATTGATAAGAGATACTTTCTGGACGACCCATAACGCACTTCTGTTTTTCTTGATGAATCAGTAGTTTTTCGAAAACATTTTCCTCAGCCCCCTAACGGACTACAGATTCACAACTTTCAGGAAAACTTCTACATTTATGTGGCATTAAATCTATGGAAATTAAGTGGAAGTTTATTCAGGGATAGGTTGAACGATTTGCTAATTTTTGTCAAAAAATGTGGAATGTACTTTTGTTTCTTTCAAATTGCTTGTGTGAAGAAATTATAAATTATTCATTATTTATTGGCCAAACTGTAGGAACCCATTGTCCAGTCCGGAAGCAATAGAATTTAATTGAAAAAAATTATTGGAAAAGTTTTTCATTTGAGAGATATGTCACATTTTGTGTTTTCATAAGTTTCATTGATAGTCGGCACTAAAAAATTTCCTAATGTATTTATAATGTTAAAAAGTGCCAAAATTGCATTTGGACCTTTTTCAACTTGGACGGTGGACAGCAATCCATAGGAACCACAAATCTATCACAATCGTGTGAGAGCTGAACATCTTCCAATGCAATTGGTCGACCGGTAGGGAATCATGGTTGCCTGAAGAAGACATTCCTCCAAAATTCTGCAACACCAGGATTAACATGAGACCAATTATGCGAATGTCCTTGTCTGTCCACAAAATGTTGGATATATATATATATATATATATATATATATATATATATATATATGTGTGTCTGTTAACACGATAGCGGCCAGAGTTTTTGTTTTTTCTTCACGAAAAGTGGTATACAGCATTCAATTAGCAAACGATTGAACGAGTTCGTCAGCCACCAAAATCGGTCCTCCGGAAGGGGGGGTTTACCCCGATCCCAAAACAATAATTTGACCATGCCAGCCGTAATATTTCTTATATTTCAACGAAACTTGGTATTCGTAGTGGTAATATAGAGAGAAAAGTGAGATGTAAAAATAAACTAAATCGGTTCATTAGGAGGGGGGGGGGTTTACTCTGGACCCACAATACCAATTCGCCACTACCAGCCGTGATTTTTGTTATATTCCGACGAAACTCGGCATTCGTAGTGGTAATCTACAGGTAAATATGTGTTGTAAAAATAAACAAAATCGGTTCATTAGGAGGAAGCAAATTAAATACAAAATTAATAATTGAACACTTAGTCATTACAAAATTAAAAGAGAACTATTCATGTTTTTATTTTATTTTTATAGGATATTTTAAGCAAATTATTCTGGAAAGCAGTCTACACTACCCAAATTATGAGGAAAGTGCTTAGTTATGCAGCTCCTGCATGACGGACTTTTTTTTTTCTTTTTTTTTTTGTTCCAGTCATTTGTCTGATAGACATTTCACATTAACATAATTCTTGAACTTTAGTTGCTCAAGGTTTTTAGGAAAACGAGGATTTGCTTATAGGGAGCCTAGAGAAGTACAGGAGGAGTCGTTAAACCTGTTTGTTCTATGGGATTTTTAAAAGGTTTTGAGACGTCAGAATTAGAAGGTTGACTAGATTAACACATCTAGAACAGGAACATATTGTACATCAAAATCAGAGTTTATAGTTAGGGTAGATAGGTAAAATTAAAATAGTTATTAACGAACGAATAATATAGTTATAACGAACTATTTACAATATAAATTATAAATAAAGGAGGTTAATAAGAAAATGGACACCAGTCCCTTCACAAAAACTACAAAATGGGCAATTTTATGAAGATGTAACATTATTTACTCTTATAATTATCTTTGGGCAACCGGCTATTTAGGACTGATAGGAGTTTATGAATAGAAATATTAACCAAAATAGAAAATACCCTAAAACTTACATCTTGACGTCAGGTTGACCTCATAAAGCAATCCGGAAGTGCGAACTATAAAATATGACGTTTCAGATCCCATAGGTCACTAACATAACAGTAGTTCAAACTTGTATATATATATATATATATATATATATATATATATATATATATATATATATATAGAGAGAGAGAGAGAGAGAGAGAGAGAGAGAGAGAGAGAGAGAGAGAGAGAGAGAGAGAGAGAGAGAGAGAGAGACAGACAGAAAGATATACGTGGGGTGATCAAAGAGTTCCAGGACTGATTTTTTATTAATTTATTTAAAAAATCTACAGGCTATTGGACGTCGTCCCCTTCAAAGTACTCTCCTTGGGAAGCTATACATTTTTCCCAACGATGTTTCCACTGCGTGAAGGACTTTGAGAAATCATCTTGTGAAATGGTGTTTAGCTGCTCCAGCGATTTTTCTTGAATGTCATCTACGGACTCAAATCTCTTTCCCTTCATGGGTCTCTTGAGTTTTGGAAACAAGAAAAAGTCTGCAGGGGCAAGGTCAGGTGAATATGGAGGCTGGGGAATGATCGTCATTCCATTTTTGGTGCAGTAGTCGCGAATGAGCAATGCGGAATGAACAGGCGCATTGTCATGATGCAGGAACCACTCACCGCTCCGCCACAACTCTGGTCTCTTCCTCCTTATTGCCTCGCGCAAATTTCTCAGGGTTTGAAGATAACGAAAGCGGTTAATGGTCTCACCTCGTGGAAGAAATTCATGGTAAACAACACCCTTCCAGTCGAAAAAAACAGTAAGCATGACCTTGACGTTTGATTTGACCTGACGTGCTTTTTTGGGGGTTGGGGAGGATTTTGTCTTCCATTGTGATGACTGGACCTTCGTTTCGACGTTGTAGCCATAAACCCACGTTTCATCTCCAGTAATGACTTGTTTTAACAAGTTTTCATTGTCATTTGCCATTTCAAGAAGTTCCTGACAAACTTGAACTCTGTGTTGTTTCTGCTCCTCAGTCAACAGTCTCGGAACAAACTTTGCAGCCACCCTTCTCATCTGCAAATTTTCTGTTAAAATTTGTTGACACGAACCAAATGAAATGTTCAATTCTTCAGCCATCTCACGAATGGTTAGTCGACGATTAGAACGCACGAGACTGTTCAATCTTGCAACATGATCGTCATCAGTCGAAGTTGATGGGCGCCCTGAACGAGAATCATCTTCACACGATGTCCGGCCTTCCTTGAACCTTTTGTACCACTCATGACACCTTGACCGACTCAGACTTTCATCACCGAAAGCCACTTGCAACATTTGAAAAGTTTCAGTAAACGTTTTACCCAACTTCACACAAAACTTTACGCAAACGCGTTGCTCTTCCTTTTCATTCATTTCAAGAAATCGCCGAACACAAAAAACTTTTTTTACGAACACAGCAGTAACTTTACAATGAAGAAGGTTATCAACAATCTGAATAAACAGCTGAGTTCAGGAAGAGTCACGATAAACAATGCTGCCAACCGCACTGCTCTATGACACTCCATTGCCGCGCAATCTAAACAGTCCTGCAACTTTTTGATCACCCCACGTATATATATTGGTCTGTTCGCTCCCCCACAGGCTCAACGTCTCATCTTATTTCAAAAATATTTCGTCTAATTTAAAAGGTCAAGTTCGTTAACCAGCAGAATCCGTCCACTGGAAGATGGTTTTTGGAGCGAAATTCGTGCGAAACAAATCGTTGAGGTTTTATTATGTCGTTTATATGCTTGTAGGTACTCGTTTTATGGGATCCTTGCCATAGAAAATGAATGAAACCATACAACAAAACGATATCTGTAACCCTTTACGAGAAACATTGATACAACACCTTTTCCAAACTAATCTTCAGTTTGAGTATTTAAAAATGTTTGATTTTGTTATAACTTGTGTCAACTGTTTAAAATTCATCTAATCAAAGATATTTAAATCTTGGTTGCTTTTGGAGGTAAGAAAGTATTAGAAAAAAAAAATATATTATTATTATTAGCCATGAAACGTTGTGGGATCTTTGTATATTTTCCAAAACATCTCGAAAAATGGTTGGGAAATCGTAGTAAGTGGAAGGTAACCATTGGAAATCCCCCTAGAAAACATGTTCTGATGTAATTTTTGATGGGCCAATGTCTATCGGAGAAATTAGTGCTTAGAACCTTGAAATTGCTAGTTTTGTCCTTTTGAAAGTGGTTGTCTTTTTTTTTAATTGCATTTAACAATATAATCAGTAGTTGACTAAAACAAGGTTAGAAAATGAGAAACATCGTTAAAATGTTTCCAGGAGCGAACGTTGAGACAGAGAATGGAGTAATTTCCGCTTATTTCAATCTATTTTTTTCACGAATGATCAAGACCTACCAATAACTGCTTCAATTCGTTTACTAAAGCCACTAGGGATATGAACGGAGCCGCTCTGAAAGATGCAGTTTCTAGGAGTCGGACTTTTAAAGAGTCGGAATCTCAAAGCACCAACCCTAGTGGTTTTGATTTGCACCTAAGAACGCACTTAAGGTAGGTTCTTTCTATGCAGTAAATATTATGTCGATCCGACCAGGTCTTATATTTCTTGCAGCAAGAGTGCAAATCATCTTACGTAAGGCAGTCTATGCGTAAACAACATAAAACCGTAACACTGAGCTCGAGGTGTATACTGAGATTCACTAAAACGTTCTATCGCGATCGACAACTCGTTTTGGAGTCGATCTCGAGAAAATATTTCCGTTAAGGAACTATTCACAGATTTTGTTTTAGTAGGCCCGATATACAATTCAGGTGTTTAATATGAATATAAATATCCCAATCTAAAGCAAATCCAGAGCCACGCTTCAACATCCAAAGTCAATCTATAGATAGGTTTAGACACTAGAACTCGTTTCTTTTGTATGAACCAAATTTGAATAATTATGAGTTTTCTTATTGTCATTTTAAAGCAGACCTCCACTTACCTTGACTAAAAAATGCATTCACGCGGAATGAATCATAACGTTTTCAAGTTAATATGCTTGCAGGTACTCGTTTTATAGGTTCTCTAACGTAGGAAAACGAACGCAATAATTTGTAAAGGGATATCTTTTACGAGAAACGTTGATTTAACTAATTTTAAGTTTGAGTATTCAGAAACGAATCATCCATGTTCCAGACGTTTGGCATTCATCTAATCTAAGATATTTAAATATTGGTTCTGTTTTGAGTTAAGGAAGTATTAGAAAACAAAATTATTAACAGACATTAAAGCTTTCTTGGTATATTTTCTAAAAATAAAAAGGGTTCATAACTCTTAAAATTAACGGTTTGGGGGACTGAAATTAAGAGACTTCATGTCATATACAATTTATTTTTAATTAACAACTTATTTTTAGCATTTAAGAGCACTTGTATTTGACTTTTTCAAGTTTCAAAAAATAAATCTATCTATTAATGTCTCTGGTCGTTAAATCCATACTTAAAAATTCAGACAACGCTACAATTAAAATATTCTAAGCCATCTACGCGACTTAACGAACACAAGGCAGAACAATCATCGATGCAAAGGGCAATTGCTTTTTTTTTTTTTAAAAACACATTTTAATTTGTCTTGACCTCAAACCAATATTCTTTATTTTTTCTCCATCTTCACATGATACGTTTCGGCTATTTTGCCATAATAATACTCACACTTGCTGTCCTTTTTTACAATTTGTAAAATAGGTATTTGTCATCTTTGCCTTTTACCCTTTATCCCTTTAACTTTCAACGTTTATTTTTTCACAATTAATATCCATGCCATCAGAACCACATCGTCCGCACTTTCCTCAGAATTTGGGTAGTTTAGACTGCTTTCCAGAACAATTTGCTTAAAATATCCTACATAAATAAAATAAAAACACGAATAGTTCTCTTCTAATTTTGTAATGAGTAACTGATCAATTATTAATTGGCTTCCAGAGTTATGTTTACACATGGTACCTACTACACTACGTAATAAATACAAAAAACCTCATATTATCGTAATTTGATCTAACGCAGGAACAGGATACAATCTCTCTAGTGGTAGAAAGCGCTCCTTGCGGCGGCTTTGTGAACCTACGTCTGGCGGGCTTTTCTATTGAAATATATTACAAAGTAAACCCCCCTTTCCGATAGACCGATTCAGCTCATTTTTACAACACTTCTTTCTCATGAGTTACCCACGATGTATACCGCGTTTCGTTACAATACAGCAGAAATTACGACTGGTATGAGTATATTAGTAATTTGGGTCCAGAGTAACCCCCCCCCCCTCCTCCTAATGAACCGATTTAGTTTATTTTTACAACTCATATTTACCTGTAGATCACCACTACGAATACCGAGTTTCGTCGAAATATACCAAAAATCACGGCTGGTAGTGGCGAATTGGTATTGTGGGTCCGGAGTAAACCCCCCCCCCCCCTCCTAATGAACTGATTTAGTTTATTTTTACAAAACATATTACCTGTGGATTACCACTACGAATACTGAGTTTCGTCGAAATATACCAAAAGTCACGGCTGGTAGTGGCGAATTGGTATTGTGGGTCCGGAGTAAACCCCCCCCCCCCTCCAAATGAACCGATTTAGTTTATTTTTACAACACATATTTACCTGTAGATCACCACTACAAATACCGAGTTTCGTCGAAATATACCAAAAATCACGGCTGCTAGTGGCGAATTGGTATTGTGGGTCCTGAGTAAACCCCCCCCCTCCTAATGAACTGATTTAGTTTATTTTTACAAAACATATTTACCTGTGGATTACCACTACGAATACTGAGTTTCGTCGAAATATACCAAAAATCACGGCTGGTAGTGGCGAATTGGTATTGTGGGTCCGCAGTAAATCCCCCCTCCTAATGAACCGATTTAGTTAATTTTTATATCTCACTTTTCTCTCTATATTACCGCTACGAATACCAAGTTTCGTTGAAATATAACAAATATTACGGCTGACATGGTCAAATTAGTGTTTTGGGTTCGGGGTAAACCCCCCCTTCCGGTGGACCGACTTTGGTGGTTAACGAACTCGTTCAATCGTTTGCTAATTGAATGCTATATACCAAGTTTCGTGACGAAAAAACAAAAACTCTGGCCGCTATCGTGTTAACAGACACATATTTATATATATATAAATTTTAACGGGGGTCATTTTCGGTGTCTATTAGGTAGGATCGATAAAGATTTGAAGAAATTTTTCAAAAATTCCGTCATGAGTCCAACCTCAATAGCTACTTTCCTTCGGAGGAAAGTGCTAAAATAAAGAACATTGGTTTGAGGTCATGATCTTTTAAAAATGTGTTTTTAATAACAATTACTTGAGAATTTTCATTTTTGAAAAGAAAATTAATAACATAAATAAGAACATAAGAACGTTGTATAAACAAATAAATTTAAAATATTTATGCATTTTTCCACATAAATAAATTAACGATTGTACAACGAACAATACATAATTTGCAATTGCCAGTCGTTGGATGACTTACATTGAAGGACACTTCACATTGAGCAATAAAATACAAGGAACGGTTAAAATATAACAAAAAGTAAGTCACAGTCTATTTACTTGACCAATGTTATCGTCCTCTTATCAATGAAAATATTATCTTATCTGTAACAGTCAATGTTTGGTTTGACACTCGAATCAATTAAACTTCACGAGATATTATTTCTTGGCTTAACAATAACATCACCCTTTTCGAGGGTTTATGAATATGACATAAATATGTTATATGCATGGGTCCAAATACGCGGAATGGGTCCTGAGAGCGGCGTTGTGAAATCATACATTACAACATGCGTGTGAGTGTTTGATTGTCTGTGAGTGTGTGTATATATATGTGTATATATATATATATATATATATATATATATATATACATATATACAACATGTGAACAGGCCTGTTTCGCCGAATGTGTCCTAGTCGGGTCAAAGTAAATAACATGGATAATGTAACGTCTTTGTTTGATATTGTTTCTATTCTTGTGCATAACTGCATCAGTGTTAAGTGATATCAACTCAAATTTCTCGAAGGTTCAACCCTTTACAAGTGCCACATAAGGTTTAGGGCATTCATGTCACCTAAGAATAGTATAGGAGTTGGTCACTGATTAGATTACGTATTTCTTGAGTATCTAATGGATCGTTTGCTGGAAGGTAACCGTCAGATAATAGTAGTTCTAAATGTAATATCTACACTATGGATACTATCTGCTACAAGCATTGCTACTCCTCCACATGCCCAACCTACCAGGGGGTCATATATTCTATAGAGATTTTAGCCTACTAAGCTGACACGCTAGGCAAATTGTAATTGTCTTCTCTGTAAAGCTATAATTTCTATTTGATTACCAGTTAAAGGAGACCACAGATCACCTGAAAAATCCGTTTATTTTGTTTTAACAAAACTATAAACATTCAAATGATTATCACAGAAAAAATTCGCCTGATTTGGAATGGTTTTAACATTTGAACTCATCATGAGAAATATGAACATCTAGAGTGAGTTCTTTTTATTCCCATGAAAGAAAATAAGTTAATTTTTGTAGAGCAGTGTTAGGATGGAAACAGGTATGCCGAAAACGTTAATAATCGCACGCGTGCGTAGAAACACTAACACACACTGCTGCCAAAAACTAGTATCTAAGAACAGATACGTTTATTTCTAGATAGCAGTTTGAATAATTGTTGAATAAAGAATAATAATGTCAAGTGTGGGCGTAATAAGTCAGAAAATGCATTTCGAGTTTAGCTCCGATAATAAATATTTTAGAGGTGCCTACTTTCCTGAATAATTACATTAGAAAATAAATAAGAAAAATAGAAACAATACTAATTAGGCAAAAATCTTATAATAATAAGATCTTTTTATGGAAGAAAATCCCCAGAATTATAGATGTGGATTTTATCAGTAAACGAATTCATCAGATCTATCTCGGGCTATCTATATTGAGTGTCATTTTTATCACATTCCATACAGTCATATTTTATGATACAACAAATATCCCATGCTATAAAATTTAATAATAAATAAACATATTTCACCCTTCATAAAAGTATAGCCACCAATTGAATGTTTTAACTTGTAAATGTTTACTAAGCAACTCAACAAGGTCTGGCGCCATTCTGAATTTAATTTGTATTAATGTTTAAGGTCAAATGAGCGATAATAATTGCTTTTCCTTTCAAGTAATGTGAGCAGATTCACGTAAACAGCATATAAGACAAGGTCAGGAGACTATGCGTATTCAAGCGATGATGCGTAAAATACGTGCTGTTTATTAATAACAGATTTAAAACATTTTCATAGAATACTCTAAGAACGATGAAAAAAGTCAAATACCAAGTGGTGAATATTTGTTATATTGTGTTTTAATCCTCATCGCTAGGTCTCCATTTTATGTGGCTTATTTCTTCACTGGAGTCCATTTAAAGAGCCCGATTTTTCGCCATGATTCCTAGTTGATTTTTTCAAGTACACTGCACCTGGTATCGAGGAACATAACATTTAGAAGGAATTTGAAACTTCGGAATGCTGGAAGGCGGTGAACTTTTAGATGGCTTCTAGGACGATTAATCATCGCTTTAATCACACTTCGCTCTCTCAATCTCTCTCTCTCTCTCTCTCTCTCTCTCTCTCTCTCTCTCTCTCTCTATGTGTGTATATATATATATATATATATATATATATATATATATATATATATTTAAATAGATAAAGTAAAGGTCTCCACCACAATTAGTAATAACCAAATAATAGTTGCATCCTCAAAAGCTAAATATCTTCGCAATGTGATCTTCGGAATATCTTCGTATATTTCACACGTATGTTTAATTTATCCTCAAAAAGAAATATGAAGTACTCTGTGATTAAAGGGGAACATGGTCTAATATTAGTCCTTGAAATTACCAAGACGTTCCTTAAGCCCTTATATTAAAAAAAAAAAGAAAAAAAAAAAAAAAAAAAAAAAAAAGCCATTAGATTAGAAAAACTGAAATTAAAATAAGAGAAAAGGCATTGTGCACCACCACTTTAATCGCTAAAAAAATATTTGAGTTACGTAATAACCAGTGGAAAATCACAAAAAAGGCTTCAGACGCTTCAAAATAATTAATCAGAACCGCTTCTCGAGTACTAGTATTATGATCATTTACAATAGTAATACTTTTTGAGAAATTTATGAATCTAAATCTCTTTCTTTTGAAATAGTTTCTATAAATAGAACCTTTTTTCTGGCATAAGTTTGAACTAATTCGTCCACTTTCCTTTTAGCGCGAAGGTGATTGCTGCACTTGTTTGCCTCTTGTGAACTGTCCACTCATAGATCCACGTAGATGCCGAAAATATCAGTTCAACGAAGTACTCATTTTAATTCTATTCTTCTATTTAGGAATAGTCATCGGCAGGTCGATGAGTTTTAAATACACCTCCGATTTTAGGTCTTTGAAGAAGTACATTACATTTTGGGTGGTTTGAAAATTGTCCTGCAATGCTTCTTAAGGATCTTCGGGATTTCGTGGGCTTCTATTACCTCTTTAAATACCCGACTGTAGGGTAGAATGTGTTCCGGTATTTCAGTATGTGTGTGTCAGCATTTCTTGGCTGGCATCGCATGTTGTTGAGTGTAAGCATCGTAGTAAGTTGTATGCATCAATTTGATATGGCCAATGCGCAGTCTACTGAGAACCACTTCATTTTATGTTTCGCCGCAGTTTCAACACTTTCACATCCCCTTATATATTCCTGTGATGATTGTTGAGTTTTAGCTAATCCTCAGTCAGTTAAAAGGAAAGTATGATCTTCCTGAGGAAATATTTCAAGACCGGGGCTATTTTACTAATTGAGTCAACTGTTAATAACTAATATTTTTATTTATTTTTAAAAGTAAGAGGTGAAAGTAGGTGTTCACCAGAATTTTTTCACTTTACAATATTAAAAGTTATAGATTAATATAAACACTCAATTTCAAATTGTTCTAAGAAAATTCAGAGTGTTCCTCACCTCCTCCTACCAGGCGCACGTGACCTTCATCACAAAAGGCGATCAAATATACATCTAACATTAATCCGTACCTGTTATATGCGGAGTATAGCCGTAAGTGGCATCATTATTTCCGGATAAGTTAACACAACTGTTTATTAGAAACTAAAGATTCTTCTCGATTTCCATCATTTAATCGGAATTAAGTGCATACACAAAGATAAAAAAAATTAAATAAGGTCATAAGCAGTGGTGTAAAATACCCGGGTATTTATTCTTAAGGGTAAATACCCAGGGTAAATGCCCAATTTCATGAATACCCGGGTACATAAGGTATTTACCTAACCCGCGACTTAGTAATCGAATTGTAAAATGTCATGGATCTTGCCAGTTTAGAGCTATTGCAACACTGAGAAACTACTAAAACAATAATAAATTATAAAATAGGATCACTGAGAGGTTAATAGATAATAAATTATTACCTGAAAATTTGCCATGGAGATTCCGACTACCAATAAAACAAGTTGGTTGCCTAAAGTTGATACATAGAATTAGCGAATAAGGCGGAAGGTCAATAAAACTACGCCACACACATTTTTTATTTCTCTTCCCAACATGTTTCGCACCACTTTGGCGCCTCTTCAAGGGAACATAGGATTTGAGTCATACTTAAAACATTAATTCAGCCTCAACTTGAGGAGTAGAACCTTCCACCAGCATTTGAGTCTAGACGAGGCCCTGCTAGTGGAAGGTTCTACTCCTCAAGTTGCGGCTGAATTAATGTTTTAAGTATGTTCCCCTGAAGAGGCGCCAAAGTGGTGCGAAACATGTTGGGAAGAGAACTAAAAAGTGGTAAAGTGTGTGGCGTAGTTTTATTGGCCTTCCGCCTTATTCGCTAATTCTGTATTTTTGAGCAAAGGGTCATTTAATGATTAATAAATTTGATACTACTGTACTGCATTCATAAAAATGTGGCCTCAGCTAAATATTTGGACTAGGATTATCTCAATTTCTCAAAACACAAATTAAGTTACCTATTCATTGATCAAAACACATGTACAAAAGTACACACACAAAACAAATGGAAGAGTTCAACAAGTCTGCAGCAAGATGTGCATTTCTCCTATTTAGTTAGCACAAGTTTTTCCTCCGTTTTGGGAGAGAAGATTTTGGGATTTCTTGTTGAAGAGTTTTCAGTAATTCTTAAATCTCTTATGAACTGTGTGAATCAAAGGGGCATTGAACTGAATGGCAGTCATAAGTTCAACAATTGGATCAAGGATGTTAACTAGTTTCCTGACTCGGACCCAAAACACTCTGTCATCAAGAGATTCTCATTTCTGGATTTTCGCTTACGTGGTTGTTGTTACTACTGTATGAGCATAATTTCAAATAATATTAATAAGGATCACAAACCACTTAAAATGGTTTTGAACTATTATAATAAACATTGAAAATGTTTTTGACCCTTTTTTAAACTTAAATAAGTCCTTAATAATTGAATAGGCTTCATTAAAACCTTTTTAAAATTAATTAACATTCTCCACTGTAAAAGGAATCATGAAAATTCATAGATATACATTAAGTTGTAAATACCCATAAATACCCGGACCAACTTTTAACTTTCTTTAAAATATTACTGGGTAAGTATTAATGTTTATTACGTTTTTATGATCAAAAGGATAAGTTTCAGTCCTTGTTTGTACGAAAAAATATTCAAAAAAGTTGTATCAAGCTCAAAAACTGAAAATACCCACTTTTCCACCTTCCCTGTGGGTAAATACCCAATTTATATTTACCTACCCACTGGGTATTTACCCGCCCCACATCACTGGTCATAAGTGAAAGTTTGGCGACGTTTTTTACGTATTCCTCCTCGAGTCGAATCTCAATAGAGCTATTCCGTTGGAATGTGCTGAAAAAAAAAAACAATTTATGAAACCGTGGACATTGTCCATACATATGAAAGGGTATTGTATAATCCACGAAGGACAGGCAAAAAATAAAACGGGTATTTCTGGCTATTGTGAGGAAGGTCTTGCTATTTTCCTTCAGTCGATTCAGTATATTCTTTAATTCTATATAAAGAAGTATTTCTCTTCTCTTATCAATTATCAGTTGACATGAAGCCTCGGTTAGATTGCCAGAATTGGTCAGAATTTCAGATTCAGCTTACTTTACTATCTTAATTTTTATAATAAGTTAAATGGTGTCATTGTGTCGCAGAACACTATAAATTAAATAAATAATTAATGTTTTCCTTTTAAAATAGACCTATCAGGATATTAACAAGAGTAATTTTCGTTTAATGTTTGAATAAATAGTTTTTGGGGTAATTTTGGTTTAATGCCCGCAACTGTAATTTAACATAAAAATAAGATCATTTAAATAACATAGTAAATTTATCGTTCCTACTATGTCAAACAACCTTTAATGCCCTAAATAAAGTATCAAATAAGACAATTTTTCAATCTATTACTCATGGGCGTATATAGAAAATAATTTCGGAGGGGGCTGGGAAAATTTCGGGGGGGGCTGAGACCTTTTTCGGTGGATGGAATACTAACAATTTAGATCTTGGAAGAGTTTTAGCCAACTTAAACGCTATTACACCCAAAATAGAATATGTTTTATGAACTAAATGATCTTATTTATTTTATTTTTAAGGGTTTTATGACATTTTTACCGATAAAAGCAAAATTTCGATTTCGATGCAGGGGGCTGCAGCCCCCTCAGCCCCCCCCCCGAATATACGCCCATGATATTACGTCGTCAATGGATAGAATATCATCATTCTCTATTTTCCTCTGATTTGCATATTCGACAGTTTGACATGGTGGGGACGATATTAACATAATATAGTCATATTATAATAATTATCATATTATGATAAATTTGGCGTACCTTTTTTGTTGGTTGTATTGGTATGTGATAGATTATTTTACATGATGGCTTTATTCAAGTTGTATAATGATTTGAAATAATCACAAAATCACTATATATATATATATATATATATATATATATATATATATATATATATATATATATATATATATCGTGAATTATTGATTTGTTTATTTTCATACATTTAGAACATTAGAGCACTCTTGTTGTTGGATCGCCGTAGTTGCGAAAAATAAATAAATAAATTGAACATAAAAAATATTATATTTTTCATCTAAATTAATATTAGCACTGATATCGTTGAAATTAAACATTCAAAACCTGATAAGACTTGGACAAAAAAACTCTGTGGCGGGTATCATGTTAAAACACACGCACACATATATATGTGTGTGTGCGTTATATATATATATATATATATATATATATATATATATATATATATATATATATATATATATATATATATATATATATATATAGTTTTCCCTGTACAGGACCGTCCTTATTTTGCCTGAAGTTTCACCATCGTCCTACGTGTGGGGATATACACCGAATCCACCCCTTGGAACGGAGAACAAACATTGGAAGAAGGCTTAGTAGATTGGAAGTAAGTATAGAGGAAGAAGATACCGGAGAGGAAACAGCTCCCAGTGGTAGGACTTTACACACCTTGAAATGTTAATGCTTTACCTTCGCATCGACCATTGCATTTGGGGGCACAGGTACAGTACTCGGTTACCTCCTTGCGTTAATTCCTTATCTTCAGCTGGCTTCTTCTACAATTCATATTTTATTATTATTCAATATGTTTAAACAAATAACACGTTCAATGGATGACATTGGGGTTCTGACCTAAAGGATATGGTTCATGCGTCTTCAAGACCGATAGGAAGCTAAAAGAGTCAGTCCCGAAAATACTCTATAAACTATTTAATTAGATTAATGAATTAATTGTAACAAGTGTATATTGTAATTGGCTACATTATATCAGTTACTTAAAAATAGAAAGAAAACTTTAATTATAAGGAAATAAAATGGGCTGCCCAATTAAATTACAATTAAAATACAGCTTGCTTATCACCCATTCGGAAACAGGGTTAATTTGCAGGCTAAAGATGTTACCAGCTCAAAACAAGGCATAGGTTAATAAAGAAGATGAAGATGAAAAGGCTACTGTGATGGAAGAAAAGGAATTGAATTAGAGTGTTAAAAGTTGAGCTTTAATGTTTTATTTATTTATTTTATGTGTTTCGTTTCGAGGGCGATAAGCACGGTGAGGTAAGTCTTCTATGAAACCAGGAATAAATTCCATATTTGATTTGGTAAATTGCCATATTTGAGTACTAGATTATTTTATTTAAAATTAAATTATAAACATTAAAATGATTAAACAATTAATTAATTTCGTTTAGAGCCTTTTGCTCAAATTCAGGAACATAAATTTGCTTTAGGTCCACCCGACAAATCTATGTAATATACTGTATAAGTTTATTAACTTTCTTTTTAAGTTTCGTCATCGCTAAAGCATATTTATGCCAATAAATTTAAACTTTAAACAATAATAAATATGAGCATAATGGAAAACAAATGTAGTTGCATTAACATGTGTTTAAGACCTTCATATGAGATCATATAATCCTGAACTGTGTAGATATGTTAAAATACTTTCTGTATAGTGCTATCTGCAGCGAGCAGTTCAGACATGTTGAATGGGATGTTTAACTTTTTTAATGTCAGAGTATTACATATTTCACACGATGGTCTCTCTTGTCTCGTCATCAGGTACTGATATGTAAGTCTTGAATGATCACTCCTATAGAATTTGAGCCAATACAACATCATCTCTTCAACAGGCTTGATAACTTATCTTTATCAACGTTTATGGTCCTTCATTTTTTTGTTCGTTAGTATCGTCCAATAGTGTTTCCAGTATTCTAAAATAAATTTTATAATAATTCTGTTTACATATCAGGAAATAAGTCCATGCCAGGCCAACCTTCTTCCAAAGTATTTGCAAGATTAAGAAAATCGTAATTCAAATTCAATGTCATGTTTTCTAATTAAACTTTATAAAAAGCGTTTCGTTTAAAAGATCATCTATGGAACTACAGTGGATAAGGTCAACGAAGATTTCGTGTGAACATTTTGTAGGCGCAATATTGATAGGATCCATTTCTTCAAAATTTTAAAATAATAAGATTTAAATTTTGTGGCATTGGCCCAAATTTAAATACCTACTGTATGACTTCTATCGCCTTCAAATGATTTTGTTTTACATTTAAGTAGGGTAAATAACGAAATCAGAACAAAGAACTGGTTTAAAAGGCGTGGGCAAACACGAAAAAATAAGTTTTCTCTGTTTGATTTGCAATTAATTTTAATGCTATTTCCATGTCAAAGTCAGATTAAATGTATTTTAGGCATATTTTTATAATTATCTATCAACCACCGGACGCAAGTGTCTGCTTTTAATTATGACAAAAAGTAGGACAACCCACTTCTCGCGTCGGCCCGATGACGAAACAGGAAGTGCTCATGGGCAATGTTGACGTTTAATGTTTAAAACCCATTCAATTTCGATGAAATTGGGCAGACAGATACATTTCCTAAAAAGAACGGCTAAGCCCATTAACCAGCGGACTCCCCTCGTATAATGTTTAAGGCAAACATTTGAGAAAACGTTTCAAACCGTAGACTTACTAACAAGGTTTGGAAACATTTTAATATTTTTATAAAATAAATAAATTTTGGTTCGAGATATTTGAAGTTTTGACTTTTTTTTTTTTTTTAATATTTCCTTAATGTGCAGGTCGTGCAATGTGCAATGCACAGTTGAAACATACATTGACAAAGTGCAGGACATATGAACCACTAAAATACCAATATTGACTTGCATACTCTATTGATGAAGAAAGCAATTTCAACAAAACTAATCGTCAAAATTTAACCCCTCCAACGTTATCTAAACTTATCTTTATCAACGTTATCAAAACTTTTTATGATGCTATTCCAGAAGAATTGTTTTATTTTACGCTATTAATTTGAATATTTGTTTATATGCTGAAGCGAATTATCATTGATAATTATTACCACTACTATTCCCTTTACAAAGTAATGGCGTTAATGACCTAAAAGGTTGATATTCTACGAAAATATTTCGTTGTAGCTGCTTATTTTTTATTTTTTTTTTTTTTTACTGAGTCAATGGTTTAAGTCCGGATGAAAAAAAAAATCGATTAGAGCCTTCAGCTCAAATTCAGGAACATAAATATGCTTTAGCTCCACCCGACAAATCTATGTAATGTACTGTATAACATACAGTCTTCTTTTTCGTACATGGCTACCGCTCATGCGCGAACGCCAGCGGACACTTTTTGTGACACATTTTTGTAACGATTTTTTGTAACGTTTTTTTCCGGTTTAGTCATCGCTAAAGCATATTTATGCTAAAAGAAATTAGAGAAATGAATTGGCATCAATTCAATTGCACCAGTAGTCCCGGAGTTGCAAAGGAGGCAAGCTGATTTTTTTCGAAAAATCATGATTATATAATAAAACAACCAACGAAATGTCGTCTAAATCAGTTTGTTAGTTTCGCATAATAATTTTGCAATTGAGGTATTAGCGAAAAAAATTAACAATTTCTTATTATGGCAAAATCCAGGCTAAATGTTTGAAATATACATTTTTTTTCTTTCTTTAATAACTAAAGTATTTAAGGTTTCAAAAAAACTTAACAGATTGAGAATTAGATCAATATGTCGTGCTTCTCTTCCCCAGGCGAAGCGATGCCCTGAAAAAACATCTCAGGAACGTACAATAACGATCTTCAGTATAAGGAAGCTTTTAAAGAAATTTACCAAAGGCTATCGAATTACGAAGCTCGTGTGAGCCTCCATCAGCCAGGAAGAAGGGAGAGGTAAATCATAACTCCTGATACAAGGATAGGGAAGAAATCGATGAGATATGGTTTAGGATTAGGGCTTTGATGTTAGATAGGACTCGCCCTTCCTTCCGATCAAAAACTAGGAGACATGCGTCTTACATATCAACTCAGCTATAAACATTTCTTGGGAGTTTTTAACAAGATATCTCTCGAAATATTTTGAAATTATATATAAACTCAAACTAGATGAGAGGTCTCATATTAGAGGAAACAAATTAGATAAATCCTGCGAAAACTTAGCGAAAGTCTGAAAACGGTTTTATTTATTAAATTAAGCAACATATATCAATAATATGACCAGATTTCTGACAAACTAGTCATAATGTGGGAAAACCTCGAAATGTTCTTGCTTTTCACAGTTTTTTGAAAATCCCCTGAAACAAAGGATTTAATCGAAAACTTTTATATAATCAAACATTTGGTGCCAATCATATGCTCCCAAATTAAAAAAAAAATTACCAAACATTTAGATCCTTAAATTATGTGTCGACTGTATCTTTCATGGGCGTATATAAGGGGGGGGAGCTGAGGGGGCTGCAGCCCCTCCCGAAATTTTCATTTGATGGTAAAAATTTGTCATAAAAACCTTAAAAATAAATTAAATAAGATCTCTTAGTTCATAAGAAATAGTTTACTTTAGGTGTAATAGCGTTTTAGTTGCCTAAAACTACTCCAAGCTCTAAATGTTTCATATTCCATACCCCAGAAATGATCTCAGCCCCCCCCCCTATATTTTCCCAGCCCATCCCGAAATTATTTTCTATAAACGCCCATGGTATCTTTGGCATTTTTTACTTGGGGTTTTTATTACTTTTTTCGCCTTATCTCATCTATGTTTTGTATAAAACTACTGATCAATTTGTTCATAAAAAAACTCGATAGTTGTCAGAGAATTTAATGATTTAAATGTTTGGTAATATTAAACTTTTCGATTAAATGCTTTGTTTCAGAGGAATTTTATATACGACCTCAGATTCCCGTGGAGCAGAGCCATTTTCCCTCTCCTGGTTCTACAGGACACCATAAGTCATAAGTCTATAAGTGGGCTTCCACTGCCCGCCTCTTATCATTTCTTCCGTTATTTCTTTTTTTAAATTGTTTGCCTTGCCATTTTATTATTCTGGGCTTACAAGGGGAGTGCACGACGTGTCCCTCACCGATTCAAAAGAGAATTTTTTTTATGTGTAGTAATAAACTAGAAAAAGGTCCTGCTAAAGCGAGATAACGCACTTCTCAAGCATTCAGCAAAAAAAAAAAAAAAAATGTTGAAAATTTACCTGGAATTCTATAAATTTGTAAGCGAGAAGTTTAGCTTACGTTTTGAAATTCAATATCTCACCTTGAAATAGCCCGATTTTTACATCCTTGGGCTTTTTGAAAAGAAGAAAGACTCCTTATTTGAACTATATAAATGACTATTCTATTATCTCGGGAAGTACCAGTGAAAAATGGTTCTCAAAATAAAAGTCAAATTTAAAAGTTTTTGCGTGTATCGTCGCAAAATGGATGATTTCAAAAGTACAAAAATGTATTTTAAATTTCGCTAAGGCTGGACCCTTAAAACTTTGTTGAAGATTCAAACATCCGGCCATATTTTAAAGAACATTCACCCGATTCAAACTAAATTTGGAGGGTCGATAAAGGCTCTAAAGTAACACATTTTCGTCTGATTGGGGTATTTCTACGGGTTCTGGAATCGACGATACACGCAAAAACATTTAAATTTGACTTTTATTTTGAGAACCATTTTTCACCAGTACTTCCCAAGATAATGCAATAGTCATTTACATGGTTTGAAAAAGGAGTCTTTATTTTTTTAAATAGCCCAAGGACGTAAAAATCGGGCTATTTCAAGGTGAGATATTGAATTTCAAAACGTAAGCTAAACTTCTCGCTTACAAATTTATAGAATTCCAGGTAAATTTTCAACATTTTTTTTTAGCTGAATGCTTGAGAAGTGCGTTATCTCGTTTTAGCAGGACCTTTTTCTAGTTTATTACTACACATAAAAAAATTCTCTTTTGAATCGGTGAGGGGCACGTCGTGCACTCCCCTTGTTAATATCAGTTAACGGCAGGATTAAAAACTTTTTTTTTATTCTTAAATTTTGTTTTCATTTTTTCTAAAAAATGTTTTGGAATTCTTTTTGAAAAACCGTTATATCAAGTTAAATATCTCGGATTTGGCATATTATCTAGGGAACATGATCTCTACGTACACATGAACTGGTAAAAGACAAATAAGGTCCTTCAGAGGGACTCGAACTATGCAACTGGATCGCGTTGCAGGCGGAAATTACATAGTCCGAGAGCCAGTAACCGCACGGTTCATGAAGTGTTTTATGCACCTTGAAATTTTGCTATAAAATACCCCTTGGGTGGATAAGAAGGTAAATATGTGTTTCCTGGACATACCTTGGTGCACCAGGTACTGCGCACAGGGGAAAGGTGCAAAAAAATATTTCCCAAAAATAGAGTTTTAATCAGAAGCCAACGATCTTTAATGTAAAATTAAGACAATTTTACAATGAATAATAAATATGGCAGACACTTTTAAGGGGTATAGCACGTAAAAAAAAAAAAAAAAAAAAAAAAAAAAAAAAAATGTTTTTATTCTCATATTAAATGAGTTTTATACACGCTGCCATTTAAACCGGAACAGCTGTACAAGATCATATGAGCAAGAACCAATGAGAGCGCAGAGAATAACCACAACTGCGTGGTGCTGTCATTCACTCTTACGGTTACGCGCAGTGTATTGCAGTCTATCATAGGCAACATTTATTTTTAGGTTTACTGATAATTAAACCCCACAAAAGTGTCTGCCCTTTTGTAATTATTTTCAAATATGTTTATTGAAGACGCTGTTTAAATCGCAGCGGGAATAAAGCACTTCATTTAATATAAAACCTAGGTACTTTTTTTATTTACATTTAACCCCCTTAAAAGTGCCTGCCTTATTTATTATTAATTTTAAAATTGCCTTAATGTGCAATTTTTTTCAATAATAAGAGTTGGCTTCTGAATAAAACTCTACTTTTGGGCCATATTTTATTTGCACCTTTCCCCTATGCGCAGTACCTGATGCACTAAGGTATGTCCAGGAAACACATACTGACCTTCTTATCTACCCAAGAGGTACATTATAGCAAAATTTCAGGGTGCCTAAAACACTTCATGAAAAGTGCGTTGCCAGCTCCCCTACTAACAACTCAATTGGCTCACACTACTTGTTAATGAACTATAGCGGATACAAGAGTAACTAGATCTTACGTAACCTACAGCTAGATATCGAAAAAAACTGTCACAGTGGTGGCTTTCATTCCCGAAGCGAAGAAATGGTCTTGTCACGTGGGCGTATATAGAAAATAATTTCGGAAGGGGCTGAGAAAATTTCGGGGGGGGCTGAGACCATTTCCGGGGTATGGAATACTAACAATTTAGAACTTGGAATAGTTTTAACCAACTAAAACGCAATTACACCCAAAATAAAATACATTTTATGAACTAAATGATGTTATTTAATTTATTTTTAATGGTTTATGACACATTTTTACCGATCAAATCAAAATTTCGGGGTCTGCAGCCCCCCCCCCCTTATATACGCCCATGCATGAAAGAGGCTCTCAGGTCACAGTGCATGAAAGCCAGTTGTCACGAAAGCGGCTATCAGTCTCGTATAAGTTAATAGATACTTTCTCAACTTCCTAAACTGCTTAAGATCTTGATGTGTGCTATTACAATATATGCTCAGTTTAATTCCCCTATGAGAATAATCTAACAAAATGTTTGCTCACGTCAGTCTTAAGATACCTGAAACATACTTTAACAATGTATAAAGACATACAATTACTCCTGGAAATGTTAGAGGATAAAATGGAAAAGTGACAGGAGCGATTTGCCCATATCGGCGGGGTTGTTCCCACACTCCGCCGTAACCTTATATTCATTCAACGAACTCCACTAGCTGTAGGATGCTAATTCCATGCTGCCAAATCTCGAACCAACTCGCCCCAAAATGCGAGGCCCTAGGGGATGTTTGCTCTAGCTCTCCAAACCCGATTTGTCTGAAAATGGCCAGAACACATTTGAAGACGTTGAACTTTGCATGGACTTGGCCATAACACATTCAAAACCGTCACTTTAGCGCGTTTAAGACTTGAACTTTGCACCTTCAAGAAGACGTTGAAGTGTGAGAGTTTGTAGAAGTGGCAGGGTTTATTATCAACGCATTAGCGTTTAGAAGTACGCATAGAATTGTACTGAAGGAATTGAAAGTTTTTTTAAATGTAATTTTTTTTTTTAGCTTCGTTTTATTAAATTTATGAATGAATTAGGTTGAAGTGTAATAGTAGAATCAATTTTACTCAAACAAGAAACGGGTATTTAAGGATTCATATGATTCCGTTAAACTCAGGGCAACGGTTAATCGCAATCCATAAGACTATCTCCAGAAAACATTTCCGATATAGAACTATTCATAGGTTTTGTTTTAGTAGGTTATAATAGACTTTGTTTGGTGAAGGAGGTAACCTTTTTCCGTATGAACATTCAGGATTAGCTAGTGAAATAGCAAGTCAGTTTATCATGGACTGATATTCTGTTGAAAATGAGCTAGTTCAGACTATATCAGATATACATCTCTAAGCCAGAATATCAGATCAAACAAAATCTGAAGATAAATATCCAAATCTGAGGCGAATCGCCCTTCAGCTGGCAGCTGTGATTGTATCAATTTACCCTGAAATGAAGATTTCCTGAAATGAAGATAATTAAGTCAAAATATCGCAATTGACAAACTGATGAACATATCTAACTAGTATTTCTAAAGTGACACAATTAAAAAATCTGTATTTTTCAGTTATGACTACGAAAGACATGATAAATATCTTTATCGACCATCATTACTATATTTACGAAGCTTCCGACCTTGTACACCGATGACACATGTGTCAGTCACTCTTCCTGTAATAATGCTTTTCTCCAAAATAGGCGAGAGTTCGTTTTTTTTTTTTTTTTTTTTTTTTTTTTTAGTTGAATCACTTTAGAAATAACATAATTACGATTAGCATTCGGTAATTAAGTAAGATTTTATGAACAGTATGCTCAGGATTTTCTTGAGTCTGAAAGCTTATTAACACAAAACTTTGGGCACTACTTAATCAAATTTCGCCAAGAATTCGCTGGTAAACGAACTTTCTTCGTTACAAACTATTTATAAATTAAATGTTGATGTATTAGAAAATTTCGCATTTATGAATCTATAATAGTGATTATCACTACATATAGGAAGCTGTGAAGTAACAGAAATATAGAAAATTTGTTATTCTTTTTTTAAAGGCTTATCAGCTCAGTCATTACAGCTGGGCTAACTACAGTTTTCCACCCTTTCTAAGCCCGTACATGGTAGAAGAGGTAATTTTTTGAACGAATATATTGCTGAAAAAAAGCCAACAAGCCACAAACTGCATTCTAACCAGCAACTCCTACGTGGGATTTCAGCAGCTATCTTGCCACGGAAAAACCCAATTATTTTTAATAACAAAATAATAGTAAAATCATCATAACATTAAAAAAAAATGCCCGCGATAAACGTAATCTGCTATTTGAGCAGTTAAAACTGAATTAGAGCTATGGCGGTAACCGAAAGGAGGAACTCTGTTACGTAACCGAGATAATATTAAATACCACCGACTCAACTCCCAACAAAACAATAATAATAATACAGTATCGTAGCTTTGTAAAGGTTTAGGATACACTTTTTTTGAAACGGCAACAAACCAGGGAGCACGATGACCGGCGTGTCTTATCAGTAATGGCTCAGGGTTTGTGATAAGAGACCCAATGTCTCGTCAGCGCGAATACAAGAGTGCAACAAAGATCAGTTTGCTTATAACAAATCACTCCTAACGTGCAGCAAATAATAGCAAAATCTTTCGAGTCATATTTAAACATTTTTAAGTAAAAATTAAAGAATGACAATTGTTGCATACCTCTAGTTCTCTTATTCATCTGAACCAAAATATTTTATTAAAATATTTGTGCCTGTTTATTAAAAAATATAATTGAATAGAAACTAAATAAATTACCTTTACATTTTAATGCTTTGTTATAATAACCTCAGAAAAATAGAATTGGAACAGTCACGCGCTAAAATTGCCAGAAACCATTTCATAGATATTTCATAACATTTTCCACAATTCAAAAATAACAGAGATGAATTATTTTGCCTATGAATAGCTGCATTTTAATTATAGAGATGGACGTCTATAATAATACTTTACAGACCTGGAGAATTCCTTGTTTTTGCAATAAAAATAAATTCGGTGGAGTACAAAGCAATTTTATTTTCTATCAAAATAATACTCTATATTTAATTTACTTATAAAATAAAAATCTGGAAAAAAGTAGTTTACTGACCTAGATGGTGGAAAAATTATTTTCACAAAGATAAATAATAGTCCAAAGTATTGTTTTATTTTAGGCTAATGACCATTGAAAAGGGGACTAACCCCCAAAAACGTTTTCCTCAAAATAAACCATCAGTGGGAAATTGTGAATTTCAATAAACGTTCAAATGATTTCATATTTTAGGAGCGAAAAAAAAAAAAAAAATAACTTCGATACCATCAACAAAGCGATAAACCAATGTAATAATTTATGTGTGTGTGCCAATTTTTTTGTTATTATGTCTGTCAAACATGTAAATTATCTGTCGCTTTAGAAATTATAAAATCCACTGCCCAGTAATCTAAAGAAATTTATGGGCCCAGTTGGAGGCAGCCATCCAGTTTGAAGGAGAGCAAGAACTTTCTTGCAGTTCATGCACCTTGAGTGAAAAATGCTGATATAAATGTTATATTTCGCAAAGATTTTGTATTAATATATGCGAACCCACCTGTTCTCTCTCCATAGTTCTTAGATATTAAATGAACGCAAGTTCAATTAGATTAAAGTAAAAATATTGTTTAAATCCATAATTAACAAATTTTTATTAAAATAATATTTTAACTTTGAGAAGATTTCACTTAAAGTGAATATATAATATGGTAATCTAAATATCTTTCAAATGTGATCTAAAATATACAAAAGCTACCGATAAATTTAATTAAAACCTGATAATTACAAGTTTACGCGGATGGAAAAGGTTATACGCAATTGTTTCTATTTTGTTGTATTAAATAATAATATAAAACATTTTAGGATGTCTATAAAATGTTTTTCAAAAATTTCTCACATAAAAACCTTTTTTGAAAATATTAATAGCAATGTATGATGGAAATACTAATATAAATGTATAAGACATGTAATTTTAATGAGTATTATAAATTAAGTGTCACATTAATATAGAGTAATCTGAAGGCATCTTAATCTTAAAGATTACTGATTACTGATAAGGCAATTGATAAGAACCTTCGGACCAAGGCAGCATTAAAGGAACATTCAAATACTTAATAGAATTTACTCACCATTTCTCGTAGGATTTTGGTTCGAATTGGCAATCACTACCTTTAATCCACTAATAAGAACGCACTGTACCCCTGATGGTGTGTACCTGACGCGACAAGAGGCCGGGTAGCTGTAATCCACGTGTGTATCCTAGACCGGCTTGGGAAGTACTATGCTTCTCTCTCTCTCCCACTGCTGGTTTTCCCTCGCTGATCGCTGGGAGCGCTAGCTGTCTCTCTCGCTCTACCTCAGGATTAAGAAGAGTATAGTTGGTTACGTAACGATGATGAAGGCGAATGACCGTACTTTTGCCATAATTTCTTCTTAAATAAGCTATTATTTGTCAATTAGCAATAATGGCTATATATATATATATATATATATATATATATATATATATATATATATATATATATTAAATCTTCTGAATATGACCCAATATATATTTTCCACTTGTTCTTTTTTCTTTATTTGGCAGAGGGTCGATGAAGCAGAACACCATTTGTTTTTGTTCAACTATTTTATTTCATCTATTTTGCCCGACATGTTTCGTGCCTTATAAAAAAAAGAACAAGTCTTCTGCCAAATAAAGAAAAAAGAACAAGTGGAATATATATATATATATATATATATATATATATATATATATATATATATATATATATACACACACACAATATGCATTTTGGCTAACCCAAAGACTTTCCTGAGAAGAAATGTCTATTTGAGAGAAAGGTAATTTGATTGAAGATATAGGTGGCAACCCGACTAAGATTACAAATTTATTTGATTTTAGCGCGGTTCCTCCCACCCTCCATAGGGAGGAAACCTGCTTATGAGGTTGACCTCATGACGCAATCCGTCCGGAAAATTTCACGTTTCCGAACCCATAGATCTAAAAAATAACGGTGGTAAAAATTTGAATATATATATTTGTCTGTTCGCTTTCCAACCGTCTCAAAAATGGTCAGATTTGGATGAAATTTGGTACAAAAGTCTTTCTTCTGATTTGAAAGGTCAAGTTCGTTAACCAGCCGAATCTGTCCACCGGAAGATGATGTTTGGAGCGAAATTCGCGTGAAAAAAATCGTAACGGTTACGTTTTCGAGTACATACGCTTGCAGGTACTCGTTTTATAGGTAGGTTCCTTAACATAGGAACCCCAATTTTAACGCGATATCTATAACCGTTTACGAGAAAAATTGATACAAATACTTTTCCAAACTAATTTTCAGTTTGGATATTCAGAAACTTCTTCCTGACTTTTGACATTTATCTAATCTAAGATATTTAAATTTTGGGTCCGTTTGGAGTGGAAAGAAGGAGTTGGGAAATAAATTATTTCATAAACAGGGATGAAATGTTTCGGACTTTGTTATATTTTCTAAAATATCTCGAAACGAGTTGGGATATTGTGGTAAATGGAAGGTGACCATTCAAAAGCTCACTAAGTTCTCTAAAAAAGGTTGGAATGTAATTTCCGATAGGGCGATGTCAGGCGGTGAAATAATCGCTTGAAACATTGAAATTGTTAGTTTTGCTCTTTTGAAGGGGGTTTTGTATCTGTTTACCTAACTTTTTAATTGGTTTTTGTTGTTTGTTTTTTTTTCATTGTATTTAAACGTTTTTATGAGAATTTAGTAAAACAAAGTAAGAAAATGTGAATTAGTGTTATAGTGTTTCCAAGAGCGAACGTTGTGTCACAGGATGAGTAATTTCCGCGTATGATGATGTCATCTTCCTGTTGCGGTGCCTTAAATATTCCTTCTCTTTGAAAACTGAACCACGCTAAGATGACACAGTACCTGCGAGTCCGACCGTTTAAAAAAAATACGCGCTACTCCTGAACAAATTAATATTGTTGTGGCACATGGCCACGGGGTAAAATAAACAATTACCTGGTATTACGCAACAATCAGGTAACATTGTTGGAGGTAGATTTAAATATTATATAAATTAAGTAATCGTATTAATTTTTTAAACTTCAACAGAATATTATATAACATTTTGAAACATTAAATTAAAGAATTTTTTGGCTCCTTGGCCATTGGTGTGGAGTTAACTACAGGTTGCCA
Organism: Gonocerus acuteangulatus; assembly: GCA_946811695.1. Classification (NCBI taxonomy): domain Eukaryota; kingdom Metazoa; phylum Arthropoda; class Insecta; order Hemiptera; family Coreidae; genus Gonocerus; species Gonocerus acuteangulatus. The sequence continues at coordinate 51,827,520 of OX328123.1, read as the reverse complement.
CCCTTCCTAAGCATCTATGGTGCAGCAGGAAACTTCTTCAACGGGCCCTCATATAATGAAACCCATCCTGCTCCAGGCAGGACTCGAACCCTCATCTCCCACCCAATAAAGCAAGGTGTTAGCCACAGGACCACGTGGAAACCCAAAGAGAATAATTGATGAAATTAATGTCATCGAAAACAGTTAAACACTTTAAATTTACAATAGTAACATTTAATGGGGTCTCCCGTGGTCTAGTGGCTAGCGCGCTAGATTCATAAGCGGGAGATGGTGGGTTCGATCCCCACCGGCGCCAGAAATTTTCTCATCTCAGGGCTCGCTGAGAAAATACCTGGCTGCACTCTGGATGTCCGGCGCTAATAGCCACGATTTGTTGATGCGCCGTAAAAAAAAAAAAAAAAAAAAAAAAAAAAAAAAAAAAAAAAAAAAAAAAAAAAAAAGTAACATTTAATGGCAATGGAATTATTCCTTCTGCCGGTGGTGGGGAAATAAACCGAGCTCCTTATTTCTCTCTAAGAATCATTTTGATTATGAAAATGTCATTTAGGAAGTAAATAAAAAAAAAATGTATTCATTTTTTGTAATAAATTGTACATTAACAATAACCGTTCTTTCTCAACTGTAATATGAGCCTCTTAGTTGACAGAATAATGGACACCAATTTCAACTTTTCTAAATCAACCGATTTCAATGCATTTTTTTTTTTTTTAAATGAAAGCTAATGAAATTTAGAACAACTTTGTCTTAATTTTTGTTTTTGTTTCCCTTGTTTATTAAAGTTTTATATATATACATATATATATATATATATATATATATATATATATATATATATATATATATATTTATTTATTTAAAATCTGTACAATTATCAAGTATTTTGATACAGATATGTATGTACAAATTGACAAAAATGAGAAAAATAAAAACAATACAAAATATGAAAGAAGCCAAACATTGTTGGCACTCTCAGAGCTGTCTGCGAGGTCGAAGACAAATGGGATGTTAAGGTCATTGTGAAGGGTTTTGTTGGAGACGCAGAAAGAGGCATTAACAATTTTTCGGAGAACTTTTGACTGGAATGCCTGTATTCTGTTGATGTTTGATGGTTTTTCAGATCCCCAGGTTTCTAGTCCGTTTGTCCATACTGGTCGAATTATTGTTTTGTATATCGTTAGTTTGTTCTGTATCGATAATTTAGATGAGGGTCCAAGGAGCCGTCTGAGTAGTCCGTATCTTCTGTTCAGTTCCTGTCTTTTCAGTCTCGTATGAGGGTTCCAAGTCAGTCGGCTGTCAAGGTATAATCCTAGATATAGAACCTCATTTGATTCAGGCAGTGGAGTGTCATTGATGTATACAGAAGGCCATGATCTCCGGTTAAGATTGAGTGTAACCTGTTTACATTTTTCTGCGTTGATTTGTATCCTCCACCTTTCACTCCAACGTTGTATGGCGGAAAGATGTTGCTGCAGGTGTTGGGGTGCTACTGAAGGATCAGGGGAAGTTGATACGATGGCTGTGTCATCTGCATATATGTTAAGTAGGGCATGGGGGTGAGTGTGAATATCCGCAATGTAAAGAAGGAAAATGAGAGGAACAATAATATTTCCTTGGGGGACTCCAGCATTTATGGAGCAGGACGGGGAAAGAGTTGTGCCTTGTTTTACTTGGAAGGATCTATTTGACAGGTAGGATTGCAGGACAAGGAAATAGGTGTGTGGAAGTATAAGGTTTACTTTGTACAGTAATCCCGGGTGCCAAACCCGATCGAATGCTTGAGCAACGTCGAGAAAGACACTCGTGCAAAAACTCTTACGTTCAAGCGAGGAGGATATTGCGTCTACGACACGGAAGGACTGTTGAATAGTGGAATGGTGGAAGCGGAAACCAAATTGATGGTTGGGAATTTTCTTCGAGGATTCTATGATAGGGAGGATTCTTTTGTAAAGGAGTTTTTCGAATATTTTGGACATTATTGGGAGGAGGCTAATAGGTCGATAGGAGGTTGAAGAATGGGTTGTTCTTAGGATTGAGTTATACAGGTATGTGAGGAATGTGATGGCCTATTGGTGGAGGTGATAAGGTCATAACCGGGAGATTTCCTAGGGAGGTGTTTGATAATGTATTTTATTTCGAATGGGTGGAAAGCTTTGGAAGGGAGGGACAAAGGTAAAGGAGAAGTTAAATTCACGAAACTTTGCAATATAACATAAAAAAAATAATTTTTCATCTAACTTAATATCAGCATTGATCTCGTTGAAATCAAACATTAAAATCTGGATTAGGCTTGGATAAAATCAGATTCTCACATCTTCATAAGACGCAAATTTATCCTAATTCGCCAATTTGATTAATTGAAATTATATTCTTAGTCACTTTGTTTGAATGTATGTTGATTATGGTTAAAATTATTGGAATAGGTCTGATACAAATTACCAACCTAGTCGATGCTCGAAAATGGAAATCCAATACAATGTCCCACAATGACTCCTCAATAATCGAAACATACGGACTCTTGCTGTCATTACATAGCATGAACAATTAATATCATGCAAGAAAGTGCTCATGTCTCAAAAAATAGCAGAAATTACAAATTTTTACCTAATGCCCATGATGTTTTAAACTCTGGTGTCACTGTTTTACTGAAAACGTTATGTCATGATTAAATAGGTGATTTCAGCTTAATATATTTAGAAGGCAGTGAAATATTACAGAAAGTCTAGAGTTTGAATAATCTTGCCATGCCAAATATGAAAATTTGGTAATTATGTTCTAATTTGAGCTTATTAAAACAAGCTATTCTCTGTTAAAGGAAGCCTAGAGCGAATAACCACCAGCTTACTTTTTTTTTTTTAAGGCGTGGCAACCTTGGAGATAATTAACGCTATTTTTAGCTCATTTCCTCCCTCCCTCCGAAGGAAGGAATCCCGCTTATAAAGTTAACGCGATGGCGCAATCCGGAAGTACCGACTACAAAATATCATGCTTTTATTGATACATCAATAAAATAACGGTTGTTCAAATTTCTTTGTTTATATATGTAGATGCCCCAGAAATGGTCTGAATTTAATATTTGCTACAAAGATACTGTCTCTGATTTAACGGCCAAGTTGGTCTACTAGAACTAGAACACTGTTTTTGGCGACATAAAACTTATTTTCCGGAGTCATTTCCTGTTCAGGCTCTTAGCATCGATCAATTGAGGTGAAACGTTTACTAGATAATAAAGTATTTAGGGTCTCCCCGTGGTCTAGTGGCTAACGCCTTAATTCTCGTGCGGAAGATGGTGGGTTTAAGTTCCACTTTTAGCGGAACTTTTCTCATCTCATGGCTCGTTGAGAAGATTCCTCGCTGCACCCTGGATGTCGGCGCTAATGACCCAGATGTAGATGTGCCGTAAAAAAAAAAAAAAAAAAAAAAAAAAAAAAAAAAAAAAAAAAAAAAAAAAAAAATTATTTATAAAAAAGGAAGCAATAAAGAATGGTGTTAATAACCACAGCGGTCGGTGTACCTAAAATACAAAAAAAAAATTAATAATAGACACGAAATGATTTCGGATCTTGGTATATTGCCTTGAATATCTCGAAAACGGTTGGGTATTCGTGGTAAGTGGATGGTGATCATTCAAAAGTTTACCAAATATCCTTCCCTCTATGGAGGAAACCCCGCTTACCAACCGATTACGTACAATGGAAGTGCTGGTGGGAAATGTCAACGTTTCATAAGCCGTAAGTTACGAAACAATCGGTCGTTGAATTTTTATATTTATATATGCGTATAAAATATGCGTGATTTATTCCCCATCCTATTAATGTGGCTTAGATAAAGTGAAACAATATTAACTACAGAAGAAAACAATATTGAAACGGTTGTACCTTATGTCAGACTTGCCTAAAATATTTATTGATCGGATAGGAGATAAAACAAATATGTTATCAATAAACTCATGGTTTTTTGAAGCTCCCAATTAAAAAGAAAATATTAATCCAGGATCATAACCTATATTTTTTGTTTATGATGATAATTTATTTTGAATTATAGCTTCAGTTTCTAAATAACTTATTTTCTTTCATTGAGAATGCCTCTTTTATCTTGGGGAAAAAATTAATCCTTGGCTGTTATAACGTATAGATGACCTACATATTAATATCTCAATAATTTTATTCCTAGAGTTCATGAATTACTGTCAGTGTCCTTGAACTCTCAACAGAGTAAAAGAGATTATTTTATTCATCTCGAATTTAATCCTGTGTTTGTCCTTAAAAGAAGTTGTAAAATAACAACGTTATTTTACCACTTCTTTCTTTATATATATATATATATATATATATATATATATATATATATATATATATATATGTGTGTGTGTGTGTGTGTGTATTTATCTTTTATATATATAGCATGCTCAAGCAAAAGCAGTTCTGGCATGTTCACCAGTTCACTGCTTCCTCCTTTGAAGCTGTATGAAGGTAGACTTAGGTCGAGGAAGAGCTGTTTATGGCTGAGGAGGCAGTGCCTGATTCTTAATCGGCATAGAACAACTTCACTTGTGTGCCTTCTTTTCGCTATGTCCATTATTCCTTCAGCCCTTTCTCCTAGTTCTCCAGCCACTTATTGGTCCACAGCCTGAGGAGTGATACATTTATTAAATTTTTCAGGAAAAAATTGTATACATTTTTTCTATTATTGGCGTTTAATAATGTAGCATGTTTGTCGAATTTCTCATTACCTTTTATGCTGCTGTGTGAAGGAACCCACATGAATGACAGTTTAATAACCAAACTGAAATTTAGTTTGGAAAAGTATTTGTACTAATTTTTCTAGTTAACTATTACAGATATCGCTTTAAGAATATTTTCATTAGTTTTCTACGTTGGAGGACCTATTAAACGAGTATAAGAAATCGAAAACGTAAGCGTTTTTTTCACAAGAATTTCCGTCAAAAAACCATGTCCCGGTTGACGGATCCTACTTGAAAACATCCAGGACTTGTCGAATTCGATTAGCTGTAAGTGGTCAGGCGCTGTCGTACAGAAGCAAAATTTTTAAACTTTAATTTCCTCTGCGCTTCTTTTGAATTGATCTTCAATATATATATATACATATATATATATATATATATATATATATATATATATATATATATATATATATACACATATATATATATATATATATATATATACATTTGTCTGTTCGATCTCTTATCTATCGAAAAGTTCTCAAAAGTAAAAATGATTATTCGAGATTAATATCTAAATACAAAACGAATCTCGGATCAAGTCCGACCAAAAATATCATATGTATAAGGTATTTCTCGGAGAGGAAAAGATCTTATGTAAGATAGTCCAGTTCCTATTCTATTGGAGACGTGGATCTTTTTATAAGCTCCTTGGTTTATATAAATTCTATTTCACTGTTGATATCCAGTAAAAAAGACAAATACATAGGTAACTTAATCATAATCAAATATAATTATTGGAAAAGTATCGTTTGTATGAACATTTAGAAGTTTAATCATGTCTTGAGTAAAGAATATATTAAAAAGAAAATCCAAACCTTAGAAACTTGGTAACCTGAAAAATTTACGTTCATGTTTTTTGCCCTCTGATGTTTGAATAGCTTAGTATAGACATTTTTAACGTTTTAATTTTCAAATCTTTGCTATTTTCACCATGGTCGTATATAAGGGGAGGGGGATGAGTGGGCTCCAGCCCCCCTCCCCCGAAATTTTGATTTGATCGGTAAAAATTTCATAAAACCCTTAAAAATAAATCAAATAAGATCATTTAGTTCATAAAACATATTCTATTTTGGGTTTAATAGCGTTTAAGTTGGCTAAAACTCTTCCAAGATCTAAATTGTTAGTATTCCATACACCGGAAATGGTCTCAGCCCCCCCCCCGAAATTTACCCAGCCCCCTCCGAAATTATTTTCTATATAAGCCCATGATTTTCACTGCAATATTCAATGATATTTCACCCTTAAATAAATTTTGCTAACATAGTCTTATCAAAACGTACTCTTTGGTAAAGAACTATCTTTACCAATTTCCTTGACGTTTTCGAGTTCAAAGCTATTCGTATTTTAGGTTCTCTCTCTGTAACCGATTTTGAGAAAAGTGAAAAAAAAAATTGTTTTCGTAACTAATTTACAGTTTGGGTAATTAGAATCGTGGGGTTCATTAGAAATATTTTCTACATGTTTGAAATCCATTAAAACTAAGATGTTTAAATTTTGGTTACGTTTGAATTGAAGGGATTCAATCTACTACTGTCGTTGCGTATTATATTTTCCTTAATATCTCGAAAACAGCTGAGAAATGGTGATAAGTTCAATATGACCATTCACAAGCTTACTAAATTCTCTCCAAAAAAGATTCTAAAGCAATTTTCGATGGGGCGATGTCAGTCGGAGAAATAAGTGCTAAAAACGCCGAAACTGTTACTTTTGTTATTTATACCTAATAGGTTTTTGTCTCTGTTTACCTCACTTTTTAATTGTTCTTTTAAGTATATTTAACAATAAAATGAATATTTTTGTAACGGTAAGAAAATGAGAAACGTATTGGTGATAGTGTTTTCCAAGGCCGAACGTTGAGAACATGGGCGTATATAGAAAATAATTTCGGAGGGGGCTGGAAAAATTTCGGGGGGCTGAGACCATTTCCGGTGTATGGAATACTAACAATTTAGATCTTGGAAGAGTTTTAGCCAACTTATACGCTATTACATCCAAAATAGAATATGTTTTATGAACTAAATGATCTTATTTAATTTATTTTTAAGGGTTTTATGAAATTTTTACATAGCAAATCAAAATTTCGGGGGGGCTGCAGCCCCCTCAGCCCCCCTTATACACGCCCATGGTTGAGAAGGCAGGGGTAGTATAAACACGGAGCTACTCAAAAGGAACTACCTATGTAATTCAATGGGACGCCACACAAGACGCTACTAGTTTGTGTCTGGTTAGTAACTAGTTTTTCTGGGGACTCGCGTATCCAGTCGCTGGAGGTTCAGTTACTAACTTGAGTGTGATGACTGATCAACAAATCAATATGTTGCTCGTGGGGGAAGTTGAAAAACATCCTATTTTATATGATTACTACCTTCCTGATTATTCAAGCAAACAAGAAACGGAGAAGGCGTAGCCAGAAGTCGGGAACGTCTTAAAATTTACCTATTTACCTTTCCTGAAAATTTCGAGGTATAGGTGTATCCAACAACTAATGGCTGTTCTTCTTTTTCCACACCTGACGTAATTGTACAATATATAGAAAATAAGCAAGGGCGTATATAGAAAATAATTTCAGGGTGGCTGGGAACTTTTGGGGGTATGGAATACTAAAAGTCTAGAACTTGGAATAGCTAGCCAACTAAAACGCTATTAAACATCAGTTGAGGACATCGAGTCAACATCATAAGTGGTCAATTTTATATAGAGGGGGCTTAGCAAAAAAATATAAAAAGAAGATTCCCATCAGAATTACAAAAACAACGTAGAGAAATCGAACTAAGACGAGCAAAGAATTCGTGTAACAATTAGTTAGGGCAGTGAAGTTTTAGTTCGACTAGGGAATGAAAAGCGAAGCTCCTGTTATTCTCTCTAGTTTATATCAAGCTAAGATCAATGATTAAATGTTTTCTAATGAGTTATAATACTGAATGTTGCAACGGCATAACCTGTTCTTGCAATAAGTATGAGACACTCATGAATATCTCTTTCCAGTTTTAGTCTGTTTCCTTCACCTCATACGGAGGAAGCACACTTATGTCAGCATCTATAGGTGCCCATTAGAATTTTATATTTAAGAACGAATAGGTGTAAGCGAAATACCCTCACATTCTACCATTAGATATATAATCAAATTAATTAATTTTAGCGCGGATCCTCCATCCCTCCATAGGGATGAACCCCGCTTATGAGGTTGACCTCATGAAGCAATCCGGAAGAACCGACTAGAAAATTTCTCGTTTCAGATTCCAAACATCACGAACGGTTGCTCAAATTTGTTCGATCTCTCACCAGCTGAAAAATGATGCGATTTTTGTGAAATTTGGTACAAAAATCTTTCAAATCCAGGCAACGAAGAGTTATAGAGGGAAATATTTGGAACACAATTTTTGACTTCGTAACTTTGGTTGGACTAGCCAGAAGATTAACATATCGAAAGCCCCTGCCCTTTTTTCAACCGCAACAGCATTGCAGCAGTTGATCGTCAAATCTAAATGGGGAACCTCAAGTTGACACCAATGAAGACGAACAGAATGATCCTCTGGCCGTTTTCCTATAGGGGGCCTTCCAAGTAGAGATTGCTCGCTCACTACTGAGCCGGTTCTTTCAGAAGAGCGAGTGAGCCGTGGCTCAGTAAAAAAGAGCGGCGGTTCTTTTGAGATCGGGCGTGTTCGGTAGTCGGTAGAGATCCAGAGTGTTCGGTAGTCGGCAGTGATCGGAAGAGGCGGATCCATATTCATACTCGGCTGGCCAATCTCGCACTACCTAAAGAGCTCTCTCTCTCGGCTCTTTCGATCACCCACCTCTCTGATACACTCTTTCTAATTCTTCTTCTATTCTTTTACGGCATTTCCTCCCTCCCTTCATAGGGTGGAAACCCGTTTATGTTTTTGACCTCATGATGCAATCCGGAAGTTCTGAATAGAAAATTTCACCTTTCAATTGATCACGAAAACAACGGTGTTTCCAATTTGTATATATGTATGTATATATATATATATATATATATATATATATATATATATATATATATATATACATATATATTAGGGTGTCCCTTATATGGGTGAAAACAATTTTTTTTTTAGATATCGAAACACATACCCTCTAATTCTTTTTAAGCTACTTAGACTTACTCGTATACGAAATTTTATGTTTCTGCGTCAACATTAACCCGTGCCGACCGAGCTCTGAAAATTTTTAAAATCACTGTTTATTTATTATTATTTTATTAAAATAATAATATTTATTTTTATTTATATGATTTAAGAGCTAGCAACTAGGCGATTAGCTCTATAAACAGGTAGAGTGCAAGCAAAATAAAAGGTCTAGCACATCAAAAATAAAACATTTAAATAAAAAATTAAATAACTGACTCTATCAACTATACAAGACAAAAAAAAAGGGGCAAAAAGAGAGAAAAAAAAAATAGAATAATAAAAATACCAAACAGAAAGGTCAACTATAAAATAAAAAACAGATAAGTAATAAATTATTTTTAATAAACTAAACCTTTTCCCTTTATTTTGTACAAATAAAATTGAATTAAAAAATTAATTTTAACATACTTCAAAATTTATGTTTTTCTATATTCCTCCGTAAATATTTATGTGTTTTAGAAAGTCTAAAATAATAGATATGTGTGGGCTACCATCTGTCAAAAGTTCGTTCATATCATGTGGCATGTTGATGTTTTCACGCTTCCTGCAGTCTGTTAGTAAGTGTTTTACTGTTAATGTCTTATTGCATTCTGTACATAGTGGTATGTCTTGTTTTGTCATGACGTAAGAGTGAGTTAGTAGTGTATGTCCTATTCTAAGTCTTGTAAGGACTACTTCTTCTCTCCGGGAGCTTCTATAGCTGGAGTTCCATTGTTTTATGAATGGCTTTACCTCCCGAAGCTTGTTGTCATTTAAAGATAACCATTCAGCCTGCCATTTATTGAGTACGTGAGTCCTTACAACCTGTTTCATGTCGGGTTCTGTAACCAGTAAAAAGTCTTCAGTGCGACGTCTTGTAGCTAGCTTTGCTAGGATGTCCACGTCAGTCGTTCTAAGTAAATTATAATGCCCTGGTAGCCACAGCATAGTGATCCCAATGTTATTATGTTGTAATGTGTTTATCTGTTCAAGAATATCTGTGACTATTGGATGAGTGTTAAAATAATAATAAATAAGAAAGTTAATAAATAGATACTTATTTATTAAAAGAACATGAAATTACTGATTAGCAAGGAAATTTTCTTTGAGAGTCCCATTTTTACAGTCTGGATACAGATTTCTGTGCTCTTGCACGCAGCCTAGAAAATATTATTTTTGCTCTTTCTTTTCAGTGATCAAACTATGAAAATCCTGCATACGTTTTACAGCTCTTTCAACTGTATCATTGACTGCTCTTAAAGAAAGAACCTTCATTTTTGTCTCTAAATAGGGAACATCTTCCCCCACGAAGAAATGGGGTTCTGAAGAAACTTCCCATCAATTTTTAATCGAGAAAATAATTTTGTGCTCGTAGCAGATTCAAAATCACTTAATGATTTTCCTGAGACAATAAATAGGGTAATATTATTACTACATCAGTGAAAAACCGTCTAAGAAACAAAACCATGTATTCCCACTTACCCAGGGCCGCCACATTTCAGAGCCAGAATGAAAATTCTAGTACTTTGCTATAGGACTTTGGGCATTTTAAAATTATTTTCATTTTCAGTTTTGAGCAAAATGAGAATAAAAACCGACAATCGGTGCTGCAAAGGTCACTTTCGGTACATTTTTTCCAAATTAGCGAGGATCGGCCCGGCCCCCACTGTGCCCGGGCCCGGGACAACTGTACCCGGTGGGGGGGGGGGGGGGGTTGCCCCCCCCATGTGGCGGCCCTGCACTTACCACACAAATATTGAGACATATCTTCATTCGATGGAATCTATCTCTACCCAGAATCATACAAACTCTCTTTTTGTAAGTTCATTACAATGTTTCTCTTGTTTTCATTCATCATCTATGAGTAATAAAAGGGCAATTTCTTCTGACAAATACCAAAGACTTGCTTAGGGCAAAAACTTGCTTAGGGCTGCTTTCGAGATCTCTTTGTCAAGAGTTTCATATTTTTTAAGCCATTTTAGAACGTACAAATCTTGATTTGATGCGCTCACCGGCAGACTACATCCGAGCCACAGTTTCACATATACAACCGCAATGAATACACAAACGTCTTGTAGTGATTGTTTATCGTTGGTGTTAATTTTGAACAGGGATTGCAAGAAACATATTTTCAATGCGTAAATAGCTCTAGCTATCCACCTTGCTTGATTCATTGCTCCAGAAAGTCTGATTTCATTTAGTTTTTCCTTATCTCCTCCTAAGAAAATAATAGATATTTCAATCAGTTCCCGATAATCGTCACGTGCAATCGATTTTTGTAGTTCTTGATTATAAAAGTCCAACTCGCAGGAACTGCAGCATCTTAGCGCGGTTCCGTTCATGTCCCTAGTGCCATTTGATAAGCTTAGAAAATAAATAAACTTATTTTTTTTATATATCTCGTGAAAATTGTCAAAATCCTCTCGAACATCTCGAATAAAAGTGATATTAAGGCGTGAGGGACACCGACAGTAGCTAACTTTTACACAGAAGCGGAAATTACAGAATCTGGCTCTCATTCTAAAGCAAAGCTCTATAAATCAATACAAAATATGCCTAATAAAGCCTTTCTAGTGGATACAGAAGCATGGGCGTATATGGGGGGGGGCTGCAGCCCCTCCCGAAAATTTGAATTGATGATAAAAACTTCTCGTAAAACCCTTAAAAATAAATTAAATAAGATCACTTAGTTCATAAAACATATTTTATTTTACGTGTAATAGCGTTTTAGTTGCCTAAAACTATTCCAAGCTCTAAATATTTAGTATTGCATACCCTGGAAATGGTCTCAGCCCCCCCCCCGAAATTGTTTTTATATACGCCCAAGTACAGAAGGATCAAGAAGAAGTACACAAGATTGAGTAGAATACCCTGCCTAATATAGCCTATATAGAATAACATGCCGAATAAAACCTATCTAGTAAATACACAAGGACAAATAAAAGTCTTGACGAATAACAAGTCAAGAAAAAAAACTTTATTTAACAAAATAAAACAAAGTTTAGTTGCCCAACTACAATAGAATAATATACCTAATTAAGTCTATGGAGTAGACACAAATTGACCAAAAACAAGTCTTGTGGAATATTGTTTTTTTTTCTAATTAAATACTTTTTATCAATATTTAGTATATAACCTTTGTTGAAAACTATTGATTGCTAATTGATGAATCGGTTTACACCTAAGTAGTCTTTATGAATATTTAGTATATAACCTATGTTTGGATCTGAGTTTTTGGGGTGCTCTCCGCCTAGGCTTTGTATTTGTGTCGGCAGATACCTGGGGTATATTTACAGCTCTTGAGGATTAACTCTTAGCAGGTAAATTTCCTGCGTCCCCCTCGTTTCTACGGGCATTGAACCGCAATATTCGCTCATAGTATCTAACCGTTGTGAAGTTTATTTTTTGGATTTAGGACTTAATATACATATGTAGACTAAATCATAGCAAGAAGTAATCCTCCGTCGTCGGTTCTTAACTATGTAGACTCGCTAATGTTATCCAATCTTAGATACATCGTATTTAAAATCCACAGCAAAAACACGACATTTCATCAGAATCCCCTGCTGAATAAAACTTATATAGAATAATATGCAAAATAAAGCCTATCTAGTGGATAAAAATAGAGGAAAAAAGCCGTTCGTGGTGGTAGAAAATCTTAAAAGTATTTCGCTCAGAAATCTCCGAAATATTGTCACTAATTTTTGGTATCCTGTTTTATAGCCAAATAGATTTATATTCTATAATCAATAAGAAAAACCTACTAACAATAAAAAACTATGGGTAACAGATGAAAATAGGGAATACCAAGAATAATTCTAAAGAACAAAATCAACACCAGTACTGTAATCTAGATATTCATACGGCATCTTCGAATTCTAACAAACAAAATATTGATTCTAATTATACGTATCCTGTTTTATTGACAAATACATTTGACTACTATAAGCAATTAAAAACACTAGGGAATATGCCAAAAACTCGGAATAGGAGCCTCGACAGTTTCAAGACATTTGAAGGAAATCGACAAATCCAAAACTGACATTTCATACGGTACAGCCTGATATATTTTTAACAATGAATTGCTTTTCTTATTTTAATTAATCTGTTTTATTGTCAAATACATTATCCTACTATAACCAATGAAAAAACAACAAGGAATAAAAACAAACAAGAAGAACCGTTCGAATAAACGAAATCAATTACTTCAAAGTTTAAGCACTTATTTCTCCAATTGACATAGCCTAATCAAAAATTGTTTCAGAATCTTTTTTGTAGAACATTTAGTAAGCTTTTGCATGGTAACCCTCCGTTTACCAATATTCCTAACCGTCTTCGAGATATCAGGGAATGTATACGAAGTTCCCAAAACATTTCATGTCTGTTAATAAAATATTTTATTCTAATCCTTTCTTAGCTCCAAACGTAACCGAAATTTTAACATATTAGTGTTGATGAAATTCAAACATGCAGAAAATATTTCAACTGAATCCCATAATTTTAAGTATCAAAATCAAAGACAAAAAGAACAGTTTGAATAAGCGAAATCAATTACTTTAAAGTTTTAAGCACTTATTTCTCCGATTGACATCGCCTAATCAAAACTTTCATTAGAACCTTTTTTGTAGAGAATTTAGTAAGCTTTCCAATGGTATTCTTCCGTTTCCCAATATTCTTAACCTTTTTCGAGATATTAGGGAAAGTATACAAAGTTACCAAAACTTTTTTATGTCTGTTAATAAAATATTTTATTCTAACCCTTCCTTAACTCCAAACGCAACCAAAATTTCAACATATTAGTTTTAATGAAAGTATAAGATGCAGTAAATGTTTCAACTGAATCCCATGATTCTAAGTACCCAAACCAAAAACGGCATTCAAAAATTATTTTTTCAGTTTTCTCGAAAACGGTTAAAGCTATCGGTTTCATTCGTTTTCCTAGCCCAAGAAGCCTATAAAACGAGTACTTACAAGCTTATGAACTCAAAAACGTAAGCGTTACGATTTTTTTGCGCGAATTTCGCCCCAAACGCCATCTTCCAGTGGGCGGATTTTGCTGGTTAACGAACTTGACCTTTCAAATTAGACGACAGATTTTTGTACCAAATTTCATCAAAATCGGACCATCAGGGAAGCCAGAAATGAGCGAACAGACAAATATATATATATATATATATATATATATATATATATATACACAAATTTGAACCACCGTTATTTTCGGTCTCTAGGGGTTCTGAAACGCGAAATTTTCTTGTCGGCACTTCCGGATTGTTTCATTGTATCAACCTTATAAGCGGGGTTCCTCCCTATGGGGGAGGGAGGAACCGCGCTAAAATGTCAAACATTCTTCTATTGTTGTATTATTAAACTGTTGGGTAGCGATATTGTTGTATGTTTGATTGGAAGCAGGATTAATAGTTCTCCAGCTGTCTCTAACGTTTTGAACATCGGGATATCAGGGTTACTTGTAGTTTGGTGGATTTTTGTACCGAACAGACATTCCAATACAAATTCGAAAACGTGATGGGGGCAAGCAAACCGGAATAATTTTCTGTCTAATTTTTGTTCTAAAAGAATATTAGCTCCTTTTAATCGCCCTTTATTAGACGCAGTGGTATCACAGCACATTATTTATACTTTGTCATCGAGGTTCCACTCATAAAGTGCGTTTAACACAGCATTAGCTTGAACTTGACCGGAAGAGCTCTGCAGTTTGGGCACAGCCAAAAGTTGTTCCTTTTCTTCTAATGAAATAACATTTATCAGGCGTTCTTCTTTACAACATCTCCCACTGAACGGTCACCGTTTCGGGGTATAAATTTTTATCTACACCTCACATAACGCTAAACATCCTGGACGCCCAGGTTCTCTTGATTTTCTAAAAAAAAATTATCTTCCTCTATTTTCGTCCATTCAAAGAATTAGCGAGTACTATATCGAATAAATTGTCTAAATTATTTTGAAAGTCCTCCTCACAGCGCTTGTAAAAATCTTGTGTCTTTTTTTTTTGGGGGGGGGGGGATTGTTTTTGCAACTCTCTTCAAGCATGATGAAGATCCACAAGTTGTTTTACACAGTTTGGTATAGCACTGGTAGGGATTCTAGCTTTTTCCTAGAATATAATACAATCTCGAACGAAGAGATTTGCGCTTTCTCTAACAGTCAATTCAACTTCGCGACTGTTTTAAAAAAATACTTCCAAAACCTGACGGTTAGATGGTAACTATGCAGCTGTTATTTGATGTTTCACGGCACCAAGTAAGAAAAAATTGTTTTTTATTGCTTCCTAATTCAACTGTCGTCTTCTAAATGTAAATCCATACGTGTTAATGAGGAGAATAAAAGAGAACAACTGATAAATACGGCTACCAACCGCAGCCGTGTGGACTTGTCGATGCAAGCCGGCACGGGTTATCCTACTCCAAATAAGGTAAACATTTATTTTTGAGTGTTTTAGGAGCAAATTAACAAAACTAAGACCTATGAGTTAAAACATCAAAACTTTGAAAAATAAGGGACACCCTAATATATATATATATATATATATATATATATACAGAATGTCAAAGGTTGCCTATGCCTGATCTAGAACATAGCTGAAGATATCTTGGTAGGTGGAAGGTAGCCGTCCGAAATCTTAATTTAATTTGAAGAAAAGTTCTCATGGAACATCTAATAGGACTATCTCAGTCCAAGAAATCTGTGCATAAAAAATCAAAAATTTGTTTTACTACTTTGGCTGGGTTATATCTCAAATGTCAGCCATTTTTATTTTGCGTAACATTTTTTAGAATAAAATGAGTTTATTAAAGTAATTATACAACAAAAAAAAAAATGCGATGAAAGTTCGTTGTTTTATTAGAAAATGCAGTGGAAGAATGGCACATTCTTGTAAAGTCGGCACAATTTGGGGCGTTCTGCTCTGTATTTGATTTTTGACCCCCATTAAAAACTGGGTGGGTCTAGGAGCAGTCTCGAACAGTCGAAACTAGAAGATAAAATCTACGAGTGCACACTCGAGTTTCAAATTTAGTTCAACCAGAACTCGAGTTAAGTAATGTACCAAATGCAACCCAACCCCCCCCCCCCCCCCCCCTGCCCAGCCACCCTAAGGTGCAACATTAAAAGATAAAACAGTTTTTCATGTTGTAAAAAAAGCCTTTTCTTCAATATTTTATCTGTATTTTGTTATATATACAATATCTTTCAGTAATTCTAAGCAGGTATGCCTGCAGTAATTTCTGACTCAATGTCACACTCATTGGTTCCTCTCTTGATTCTAAAAAATCCATTTTCTCCCCAGTAGGCGCTCCAGGAGTTCGCAACCAGCCAGTAAGGGACACCATTCTCAGTTCCCCATCCAATGACCCTTACAACATGCCGGCCAAGCTTTTCACCAATAGTGTACTGGTAAACACCTATAAAACAATAATGTTGTATTTTTAAATTTCATTATCTTATATTAGTTTATCTTGAGTATGATATCTCAACATACAGGCCAGAAGAAGTTGTTTTAAGCATTAAAAAAATCAATACGTTTTACATTGGCCAGCATCATATTTTTATTTAATTTTAATGAAGTTTAAAAATAGTTTTTTTCGGAGGGCTTTAGTCTGCACCGGAGGACATGTTCCTTGTGTTAACTCGCACCTCATCTGCTGGGAAGAGGTCTCAGCTCTCACCCCAACAGATGGTAGCCATCCTATTGAATCAATATTTAAACAGCTTAAAACCATTAACATATACTCCACAATTTAATTTAGAATCATTAATGCATTTTAGTTTATTTCTTTATTTTTATAACGTCCTTCTTCTTAGTTATCCTTCTTTTTAACCAGCTGCTGATTATTATTGGATTAGATCGAATTATTCGTTTTCATTTTGTTTTTTATGCTCTTACTTTTGTTTTTAAGTTTTTGTTAACACTGAGGAAATTCTGGTGTACAAATAAAATAAATAAATATTTCTAAAATTCATGTGCATCTATTATCTCTTTTATCAGTGGGATGCCAAAACCAGAGGCAGGTGGACCACACGGATAGTATGGGATTTGAATACGTGGGTTGGCAGAGAGTTTGGAGAGGTGCATTACTACCTCACACAGCTTCTTACCGGCCAAGGTAATTTTCAGGGTTTCCTTTTGAAGCTGGGAAAAACAGATAGCCCAAAATGCTAGTACTCAGACCATGATGATGTTTACCACACCTTCTTTCAGTGCAAGAGGTGGGAGGAACAGCAGAAAGAGCTCAGCGTGGACATCATGGCTCTCGCCGGAAGCTATGGCATGGATGATGCTGTCGAGCCCAGATAAGTGGAGCACTGTTGCCACTTTCACAAGCTGGGTTTTGCGCAAACAGAGATGGGAGGGGAACAGAGTTAGTCCTCCATAAATATATGGAAAATATAGTGGGTCCCTCTTGAGAGGGAAAACCGGTACCCTCTTGAAGATTAGCCAAAGCATCTGTTCCAAGAGGGAATCATACCGGTAATGAGGGGTTTTTGGTGGGTGAGAGTCCCATACACTGGGAGATTTGCATGAACCTCCTGGAGGCATTTTAGGTTTTCCCCTCATTGAAAAAAAAAAAAAAAATTACCTCTTTTATAATTAAGAAAGTCTGAATAAACATTCAAACTTGCAACTACAGGTCCATGTACAACCAGTTCCTTCTGAATTTCTTTTGGATCCTTGGAGATTGTGTATGAACTTTTCACTGTAAAAAAATAAAATACCACAAAGAATTATATATTAATTAAAAAAATATATATATACATATACATAAGTCGGACTCTTGCCACATTTTTGTGTGTGTGTGTGTATATATATATATATATATATATATATATATATATAAATATATATATATATATATATATATATATATATATATATATATATATATATATATATATATATATACATATAAGAGGCTTTAACTGAACAAATTTGACACAATAGCCTAATTGGAGATTTGAAATGCACATTAATTTATTATTCTGAGCCTAGAACCAAGGTTATATCAAAAAATGTTTTTATTTCTTTATATGTATAGGCGGAGGCCCGGGCGCCATGAGTGTTAAGGCATGAGCACTAAACACTCCAAGCCAAAGGTCATGGGTTCAATTCCCACTATGGGGTGTTGGCTTTTCTTTAGGAAAAAGAAAATGCATCAGCCCTATCCTGGTGAAAAAAGGGCGGTAACCTATAGATAACCCGTCCCTAAATTCATAGTTAATAATAATGGACGTTAAAATAAATATGTTTTGGCTACTTCAAAAAAGTAGATTAGTCACACATCACAAACTCCTTAACACATGCCATAGTAACTTCATGCTTCAGAATTGGTTCAATTTGAGCCTCTTAGGCAATTTTATTTGTGACAAGTTATTAAAAAGTCTTAGCTTGAAAATGTGGATAATTTTTGTTCTGATGCGTCGACAAGAAATATATACGTTGTAATATGATGAGTGAATAATTTATTAAAATAATATTAAATTACCTCGATGGTGGTCTTTCATAAATGGTATATTATAAAACGTGTTTGAGCATTTCCTCTTGCATTTGGGGGTGGCAGCATTAGAAATTAAATCACAATGCGGCAAAGGGCCTTCTGTATATCCGCATGCTTCAATTTCATAAGGTAGGCATCCCTTAAATAATATAAATATATTCAATTGAAACTAAATGTATATGTGGAATATAATATAATAAGTATCATTACTTTATTAGTAAATTACTTCATTTCTTTCCAAATACAAATAAATGATTGATGTATTGAATACTCAATTATGACTGATCTCTATTATTAATCTAGTATATTGGGAAGATGAGGCACATTTTAATGATTTTAATTTTTTAAATTACATTCTTCCTAAAATTTTATTCTTGTTTTTGCCTTTTTCAAGTTATTATTATTGGGAAATATTTTGGTGAATGGCTTGATACAAGTTTGGATTATGATACTCAATCAGATGCAGAAGAAGATTTAAGTGGATCTCCCAATAGAGGGAAGGGACCATCGAATATTGAAGAGGTATTTCTTTTTCACTGTACTCGAGTGATCCGTTTATTTCTAGCTTGAGTGAAGAAATTTGTCGACATAAAGAAGACTTCCTTCCCAGATGAAATAATTAATTTGTTGAATGAACCGTTACTTGACCAAGAATAATTTATTAGTACTTATGATTTATTTAATTTATTAGTACGTTACTTAATTATGATTATATTTTTTGTTCTATTGTTGTGTTTTCAATTTGTTTTCCTTTGTGTGCATCGACTTCTATGGTGATTGGCACCATTCCTTGTTGTAAAAATTATTATTATTATTTGTGATACCTAATTTTTTAAGCTTTTTATTGTTGTTGCCTTTGGAAAAGTTAAATAATTTATAAAAAAGAATAATAATAATTAAAAAAAAAATAATAAGATAATTTAATTTAATTTGCTTTTGGTTAACACTTAAAAAATAATAAAAAACGGCGCTTTCTGCTGAATATCACTAGAATTACCAGACCCGGTACAGGCATAAATATCAATAACAAAATATATATTTGTTACTAATATGTATAAAGTAACATTAAGTTCATTAAATGTATTCTCAACTTATAGGAACAAAAGTCATAACATCATTTAGGAAAGAAAATGTTATATGACGGGTGAGAAGCCAAGGGGTACAAGTGACATTTGAAAAAAAATGGATTTAAGTGCAGTTCTGGATAGTTAATAGATACAAAATGTTGGTGGCAAAGGGATATAAGTAAATGTCTGGTATTTGCTGAGAAATGGAAACAAAATCAACTTCTTCAAAAATGAGCAGATTTGTTTGGAAGCCAAGGGGAACAAGTGACACTTGTATCCCTTGTGCACCAAACTTTATGGCTTCCAAGTTGTGAATGTTGTTGCATCATTTACTGTTACTTCCAGTTTAATCTGTTTAGGGCAACATTATTTTATATTTTAATTTCTTCTTCTGTTTTCTTAAGTAAGTGACCGTGTATTTAAAGAAGTATTTGAACACAGTTTTAGCATTTGATCTTAATAATTTCCAACAAAAGTGACCTGTTTCGACTTGCTCAAATCTTTATTATTCACGATAGCTGCAGATTACAACTTTTGTGTACACAACCTGGGACTGGCAATGCTTCTATGTACACGTGGCATGGTGGTTAGGCCAATAGAGGCTGTGAAGAGATACCGTCTGGTTTGCTGAAGTTTATAAATACTCTTCCAGCGACGGTTAAAAAATTAACCATGTTCAGTGAGAATTTAGGAGGCCAAAACCAAAGCAGACAAACTGTTAAGTTCTGGTTGTATATTGTTAAAAACACAAGGACTTGCGAGAGTTGCTCCTATTTATTCCTCCATACAACCATAGTTTCTACAAAACATCACGTGCTAATCAAGGAGGATAACAGTAATGTAGAAAAGTTGCAGAGGCTGAGCCAGTTCATGATGGCCATGAAGCTTTGGAAGAAGAAAGAGGCTTTATTTTGGACAGTGACTTTGAATAATTCGAGCAAAACCGCTTTAATTGTACAATATACTTTTGTTTTCTTTGCTTTTTCTTGGCACACCGACAAATGGGCCATTAGCGCCGGCATCCATTAGGATAAGGCAAGGAACCTTCTTAATAGGCCTTGAGATGAGAAAAATTCCTGCCACCAGAGGGACTCGAACCCTCATCTCCTGCTGAGAATCCTAGGCATTAGCCACTAAACCACGGGGAGACCCGATATACTTATTGTCTGCCATTCCATACTGTTATATTGAGCTATACTTAAAAAGTATCCTGACAATAAATATCAATATTGGAGGCCAAGGGGTACAAGTGATGCATATTATAATTATAAATTGATAATAGGCATTAACAATTAGTTTTTTTTAAAAACTATATTACTAAAATTTCAATTGATGCATTGTAGAAACATAATTTAAACATTACAGACTTACAATTATCAGGGAATTTACAAAGAAGATTTAACTTTAAACAGTAATATCTCAAAATGATTATAATGTCACTTGTACCCCTTGGCTTCTCAACCCATCATATGTAGTAGGAATTTTGAATTGAAATTGCATGAATGGTCAAAATTACTGGTCTGGTAAATCTAGTGTTATGACAGAAAAAAACTGTAAGGCTTTATTTCCGACCCCTAAAATGGCGTATATTCGTGGTCAGCAAGTCATTTCCTTTAAGAATCCATGATAAAATAATTTTGTCCAGCTAGATCAGTTAAAAATACTACTGTGCAACGCCTGATTAGGGAGAATCTACTGTACTGTTAATTGACCCTGAAATAATTAAGAGCAATGTAGTGGTTTTTAATATTGATGAAAATGCTTACAAGATTAGATCCATGGTCTCCTCCAGTAACCAACCCTCTCAATCCGAAGTATATCCATGCAGAAGTATCAGAACCTCCATTGCATCCTCGCCCACAGAACTCACAGCACGCTAGAACTTCTTCTGCTGAGAGTGCTTCAGTGAAGTTACCTTTTGAAGAAATGCACAGCCTGTCAGAAAATACACTTGCTGAAGCAACTGCCTATTGAAAGATAAATTGATTAGTAAATCTATATACATATATTATAATTTCTCAAGGGTTTTTTTTTTTATTTTATCGGTGTGCCCTAACTTCCTTAATACTTCAACAATTTTCATAAATGAGGCATAATATTTAACCTTTCTTACCCGCTAAACTGGAAAAATATATAAATTACTCAAATTTTGGTTGTTCTTCAACAAAATATAATCGAAAAAATGTTTTTCTTTTTAAATCCCGCCCTCGACCTATCAATACCTTTATCAAGATATATTGAAATGATACCGATTTCGATTTCATGCTGATTCGATCTGCTGATTTATTTATTTATAAGTTGATTTTTTTTTTAATGATACATTTATAAGATGAAAACATACTATTTCATGGCTGCTCTCAACTCCCCATTGCTATGATATGAACTACTATTCACAATCTGGCCTCAAGGTAACTTTCTAATAAAACTTTAACAAATTATTTAATGCATCTGACCTGTCCAGGATTATTGCTTTACATTTATTTTTGGGTCTCAGCTCAAATGATGTCAAGTACAAGGGGGCGTCCCAGAGGCAAAATTGTGACTCCGCAAACACAAAGAGAAACAAAAGGAGTGAGAATGCTTTTATTATTAATTAAAAGCAAATTATATTTGAAAAAAAAAAATGTATATTACCCAGCAAGAACCACAGTTTCCTTGATTTCTTATATGGCTGATAGTGGGGCAGTTTGGCCAGTGCAGTCTTGCATCAAATTCAGCAGGTAAATCCGAATCTGAGATGAGATGTTTTTTGTGAATGGGCAGTGTAATATTTGATTTTCTTCCACCCAATATTTGTTTAATTGATTCAATTGTGACATCAGATCCAAAATTATTTCTTGCCTAAATATATAACATTTTCTAGTTAAATATTAATATTAAATTTTTATTTTTATTTTTTTTTTATTTGAAATTCGTTTATACCTCCCAAGTTGTTTTTAGATTATTAACACGGACAACAATTGACTCCAAATTATTTGCTTGTGCATTAGGTGTGAACTCAAGGAGTGATAAACTTATTAATATGAATTCCAACATCTGAAACCAAAAAAAAACTTATTAAACTTGGCAATTAACACTAATTAAATATAGCAGCTTGTCTCTATAATGTCAAAAACTATTGTGCTAAGATAAAACCTTCATCTTGGGGGTCTATACACTTAAAATTGATATAGCACACTTCATTTAATGAATGTAAAAACATGCTCATCTGACTTTACTGATTCTTTAGTTGTGAAACGGCTTGAAAATACTAATGATTCAGCTAAATCATACAGTTTTTAAGGACAAAATTAATATTAATATCACAAAAAAGATCGCAAACGAGGATTTTGATTAACTTGAGTCCAGGTTGTTTTCTACAACATGAATTATGAACTTTAGTAATCTCATCACTACCTGGAGTTATTCTGGGTAAAAACCAAACTTTAACAAAATCTACCTTCGCATCAGCAACAGTCGACAACAAAAATTTCCCTCTTAAGCTCCATAATAAAAGCTTATATGTAATTCTAAAATACCAGCAGTAGGTTTGTCTCACAAAAACGCATGTTTATATAGTAATGTAACTTTGGTTACCCCTGGTAGGAATTATGTACAGGAGTTATTGAATTGTTTGTACTATGAATTATCGGACCAAAACTAAATTTTATATAGTTCCATTCACTTCTGACTCTTGTATATTTTTCAGTTTAATTGTTTAGTCATATTTTATGATAAATTGTTTTTAAAAGTAAGAATAAATTATATTAATGTGTATTAAAAATGAGTGTGGCTTTTATTGCTGTATTTTCAAGTTATGGGCTATCAGTGACTGGGGACCCTCGTTGAACTCTGCACTAGACAACTAGAGTCGATGGCCACTACCGCCAGTCACTTCTCTTTCCTCCCCCAACATCTATTCTTCTAAACTGTTGATGAAAAATTCTAATTTATAATACTTATAGATTAAGTTAAGAATAATTTTTATAAGTAGAGTAAATGAATAATTGTCATAAAGGCTAGGATATGAAAGTTATACAAAGTTATATTTAACTCGATTATGAGTTAACAAGCAAAAAATATTATGAGTAAAGCCACTAAACAAGGTACATTGAGGATAGGTATCATAATTACCTCATTTATAGTTCTTACATGTATTCAATTATGAATCAAAATAATTAATGTTTGTCGTTAAATGGAATATAAACAGTATTTGAAAGCATGTGAACAATCTGAAGTTTCTGATGTATCAAAATCAATATGACATTATCGCATTTCAAGAATCAAGTCTAATTTTAGGTAAGGATGTCATCATATTTAGTTTCAAATTGTACAGGAACGACAATTTTTTTGGAAGAGTTTTTGGTGGGTCATCATATATGTTAGAGACAGTATTTATAACAAACCCATCCGTAAACCACAATGCTGGCACTTGCTGTCCCATCAATTCATCAAATATACCTTATTAATCAGAAACTACTAAAAAATAAATGATCACTCATATTAGAGAAAATTATTTTTTACCTTATCTTCCTGACCAGCCACAAGTGTTGACTGCAAATATATGCTACGCAAGAAGATAAATCATTGGCTCAACCATTACAATAATTTTATGATAATATTAATCTTATTCTGAGATAACTTTAATCCCCTATTTGTTAAAGGAAATTTAAGTTACTTATGTCACTATACCTCCATGATTAATATCAAAAATTAATAATAATAATATATTAATTAATTTTTGACATTAATCATTATTATTATTATTATTAACATTAATAATGATAAGGGCCTCCTTATCATTATGGCTCCATAATGGTGGCTGTGAGTGTTAAGGCATGAGCACTCAATACTCCGTGCCAAAGGTCATGGGTTCGATTCTCACTAGGGGTGGTGGCTTTTCTTTCGGAAAAATAAAAGGCATCAGCCCTATCCTGGCTAGAAAAGGGTGGTAACCTATAGATAACCCGTCCTAAAATTTGTTATCAATAAAACTGGACGTTAACAATTTAAATAAATAATAATAATAATAATAAAGACCCAGAATTTATTTATTATTTTTAATGAAATAGGTTGAATTTTTTAAGGTAAATAATGTTCATGGGGAATTGGGGGAAAATTGGTTTTATAAGGAATATAAAATTTACAATTGTAAAATGAATTAAACTATGATAGGTCATGGAAAGCTTTCCATTAGGATTAATTACTAAGAAATATATATATATATATATATATATATATATATATATATATATATATATATATATATATATACACTCAATTCCTAATAATTTTACATAAATGTCTGTTGTTTTAATATGTTCATGTAGATTCATTTTGAAAATTATAGCAATATCTACAATTTAAGATTCAAATTTATATTTATTGTAGTTTAAAACGATTTTTTTACATTATAGAATTTCCAAAATAGTTTTTATTTACATTCATTCATAAGTAAATCCTTTAACATTATTCTTAACTAATCCATATTTTCTAAAAAAAAGTAACTTTTCAATTAGAAAGTTGCATAGGAAAAAATAAAATTACAAAAAAAAAAAAAAATTTAATAAACTTTAATTGTTCTTTTAATATTATAAAAGAAGGCCTGGTGGCTGTGAGTATTAAGGGTGAGCGCGTGCCAAGGGTTGTGGGTTTGATTCCCACTAAGGGGTGGTGGCTTTTCTTTGGAAAAAAAGAAAAGGCATCAGCCCTATCATGGCTAGAAAAGGGTGGTAACCTATAGATAAACCAGCCTAAAATTCTTTGTTAATAATAAATGAAGGTTAAAACATAAATAATAATAATATTATAAAAGTGTCGAAATGCAATAGGGAAAAATCAGATGATAAAAATCTTTAGTTCACGAGCTATTCAAATAAATAAATAAGTTAAACACTTATTTTACAATAAAATTTTAATGTTAAAGTGATTCTCAAATCTTATAAACATTTTCAATTGATTAATTATTGGGTAGTTATAAATTTTATGGGACTGATAAACTGTAATGTACATAGTCAAATGGATGTTCGGATGGAGTATCCTCAACCTGTAAACAATTTTGTAGCCTAAAGTTCATTAAATGATATTATGTAATTACAAAGCAATTATTCAATTTCATCCTTTACCATCTGGCTGCCAGTAAAATAGGTTCCCTATATTTTTTTTTTAATTTTGTTCAATATTTCCTGGGTCATTTATTTTTCTCAAGATGTCTGAATAGGCTAGAAGGCCACAACATATTTCTGTCCTCTACCAATTCACTCACATCTTGGGTAATAGGTAGTCCTAACATCACAAAACTATTTTTTCATTATTAGCTAATTTTTCTCTTCCTTTCCAGACATTGCCTTGCATTCACTTTACATTACTTACAGTCAAATATCTTTTAAACACTTTTTCACTGAGTTTTGTCTAATAATATTATTAAGAAGCCATTGAAAGATGATATTATAAACCATCTTCTTTTTTATTCATATCAAAGAATGGGTATGTTTTTAAGACTAAAAAAAAAATAATAAAAATGGTTATTTTTCAATTTGTTGGACTTCATCAATCAATGTCAAGCTTCATTTAATTCTGTCACAAGAAATAAGAGAAAAAGGATACAGCCCCAAATATACATAGTTGTGCAAGTAATTAAATTTCAACTCTTAAGACATTTATTTAATTCATCATTGTTATTGCTAGAAAGAAAAAGTTTATCAAAAAGGTATTTTAATTCTCAAAATGCACTAAAAAACTTTTTTTTCAGTTCACTAAAACTAACTGCACTGAAACTTACAGCTTTTGGGCTTCTAATAACTTGGCCAAAGATGAATTCTTCTTACTTCTAAATTAACTATTTTGAATAAACTCAACGTGTTAACGTTCTAGATTTCCAGGCCTAAAGACTTTTTCAAAACTTTCTGACCTTTTTTTTTTTTTTTTTATAACATTTCTTAATATTTATGTACAGGGAGTTGCAAAATTTGGAATAACATAGGGACAATTTTTTGATCATTCAAGAGGTTTAAAATTAAATCCATATTATATTTGTGCTATGTTTTCTTAACTTAGGAATACATTTTCCAAATGGTCGTTAAGTGTTTCAGCTGATTGGATGTAATTCAGCTGATCAGAGGTGTTTCAGATGATAGATCGTATTTTATCTGATAGAAGGTGCTTCTTCTGATCAGAGGTGTTTCAGCTGATAAGAAATTGTTCAGATGAGGTAATAGGCTAAAAGCAGAAGAGAATGGGTGGGGATCCAGGGACGCCTATAAATATTGAACCTACAACTTTTAGGGCAGCTGAAAATGTCTCAGTTGATTTATTCATGATAATTAAATATTCTTATAAATTATTATTTTATATATATATATATATATATATATATATATATATATATATATATATATATTATAATCATTGGGTTTCTTGAATAAAAATAAGCATTTGGTTTTTATAAGTATTTACTTACTACCACATGAACAAAATATCAGTGCTTACTGGAGTGAAAGTGGTTACTTGAATCTTATAACTAATCCCATCAGTTTTCAGTAATTACTTCATTAACAAATACTAGTCAGTCCTTGTGAAGCATTCGCACTCCTTGTGTTTGCCGAGATACGGTTGAGGGTCTCTGTTCTTGCTCTCCTGGTGGTCTGCTTCTAGGACGTCCCCTTGTACTTGACATCATGTGAAGCTGCAGTCAAAAAGAAATGTAAAGCAATAATCATGGACAGGACAGATGCATTAAATAATTTGTTAAAGTTGTATTAGAAAGTTACCTTGAGGCCAGATTGTGAATAGTAGTTCATATCATAGTAGTGGGGATTTGAGAGCAGCCATGAAATATAGCAGCACAAGAAATATAGTTTCTTATGTATAATTTCTTTAAAGTGAATAATCTGATTTGAGTACCGGAGGCCTGATGGCCGTGAGGATTAAGGGGTGAACACTCCGAGCCAAGGGTCATGGGTTCGATTCCCACTAGGGGTGGTGGCATTTCTTTAGAAAAAAGAAAAGGCATCAGCCCCACCCTGGCTAGAAAAGTGTAACCTATAGATAACCAGTCCTAAAATTCGTAGCTAATAATAAATGGACGTTAAAATTTAAATAAATGATTTGAGTACCATGTTTGTTTATCGTAGAGAGCAGAGACAAAGTAAGTTAGTTGTCATGGACTAATGTAAGAAAAAACAAATGACTGCAAGCGGTTTAGGGAAGTAGATATAAATTCAAGTTAAGATTAATTTAATTTATCTTATAAATAAATCAGCAGATCGAATACCTTAAATCAATATTTAAAGTCGAAATTAAATACGGAATGAGATAATGGATGCATGAAATCGAAATCGGTTTCATTTCGATATTCTGGATAGAGAATCGATAGGGCGGGATTTAAAAAAAAAAACGATCTTTTCAAATGGCCATACCACGTTGAATACACCGGTTCTCGTCCAATCTTTTCAATTGTAATTTTTTGAAAAACAACTGAAATGTGAGTAATTTTTATATTTTTCATGTGTAGCAGTTAAGATCGATAGATTGAGGGCAAGATTAAAAAAAGTCCGTCTCGCAGGACTGCATCATCTTAGCGCGGTTCCGTTCATATCCCTTGTCTAATTTGGAAAGATTAAAATAGAAGCAGTTATTATTTTGGTTCCACCAGTCTTTTTTTTTTAATTAATTATTATAATGGCGTGTCAACCCTTAAGGTCACTAACGCCATTCCTGTGAGTAGTAAAGTCTTGAAAGGTGACATACATGATTTACAATCTTACCTGGAAGGGTCCGCTACACTAGAAACAGACCCGCTAGTGACAAGGTCTTGGAATCTTGGAAATCTATATTTCTAACAATAAATTGTTTTTGTTATTTTACTTAACCAGTTTTATTGTCAAATACATTATCCAACTATAAGCAATTAAAAAATAACAAGAAATAAAACAGACAAAAAGAACCATTGGAATAAACTAAATCAATTAATTTAAAGCTTTAAGCACTTTTTTCTCCGATTGACATCGCCTGATTAAAACTTTCTTCAGAACCTTTTAGCGCGGTTCCTCCCTCCCCCATAGGGAGGAACCCCGCTTATAGGGTTGATACAATGAAACAATCCGGAAGTGCCGACTAGAAAATTTCGCGTTTCAGAACCCCTAGAGACCGAAAATAACGGTGGTTCAAATTTGTATATATATATATATATATGTATATATTTATTTATTTATATATATATATATATATATATATATATATATATATATATATATATATATATATATATATATATATATATATTTGTCTGTTCGCTCATTTTTGGCTTCCCTGATGGTCCGATTTTGATGAAATTTGGTACAAAAATCAGTCGTCCAATTTTAAAGGTCAAGTTCGTTAACCAGCAAAATCCGCCCACTGGAAGATGGCGTTTGGGGCGAAATTCGCGCAGAAAAAATCGTAACGCTTACGTTTTTGAGTTCATAAGCATGTAAGAACTCTTTTTATAAGCTTCTTGGGCTAGGAAAACGAATGAAACCATTTTCAAGGCGATAGCTTTAACCGTTTTCGAGAAAATTGGAACAATAGTTTTTGAATACCGTTTTTGGTTTGGGTACTTAGAATCACGGGATTCAGTTGAAACATTATCTGCATGTTCTACTTTCATTAAAACTAATATGTTGAAAGTTATGTTACGTTTGGAGTTAAGGAAGGGTTAGAATAAAATATTTTATGAACAGACATGAAAAGTTTTGGGAACTTTGTATACTTTCCTTAATATCTCGAAAAAGGTTGTGAATCTTGGGAAACGGAAGAATACCATTAGAAAGCTTACTAAATGCTCTACAAAAAAGGTTCTGATGAAAGTTTTGATTAGACGATGTCAATCGGAGAAATAAGTGCTTAAAACTTTGAAGTAATTGATTTCGCTGATTCGAACTGTTCTTTTTGTCTGTTTTTATTCCTTGTTATTTTTTGACTGCTTATATTTGGATAATGTATTTGATAATAAATCAGGTTAAGAAAAATAAGAAAAACAATTTAATCTTAGAGATATGGATTTCCAAGATATAGTTTTTCAAATGCCTAGCGGGGTCCTTCCTAGGGCGGGAACCCATGCAGGTAAGATCGTAAATAAGACCTTTCTTGAAAGTAAAGATGGAACTGTCAACTTTGGTCCTCCTCTGCCTCCCGGCACTTTCATTGCTGACGAAGGCTACCAATGAGTAGCCAAAACGTCCTAAATATAGATTTTTTAACAAAAATCGTATTGAGGTTTCTTTAGCCGAATCCCAACCACTCCATCTTTACTTATCACCTCGACGGCTAACTATCTAATCTTCATGCTTTCTAGAAATGTGGACCCAAAATAATAACAGCTTCTATTTTAATCATTTTAAATGAGTCTAGATATAAGAACGGAACCGCGCAAAGATGATGCAGTTCCTGCGAGTCGGACTTTTTTTCCAGTGTAGCGGTTAAGAAAAGCCTATATAAGGGGGGGCTGCAGCCCCCCCCCGAAATTTTGATTTGATGGTAAAAACTTGTCGTAAAACCCTTAAAAATAAATTAAATAAGATCACTTAGTTCATCAAAAATATTTTATTTTACGTGTAATAGCGTTTTAGTTGCGTTTTAGCTGCTAAAACTATTCCAAGCTCTAAATTTTTAGTATTTCATACCCAGGAAATGGTCTCAGCCCCCCCCCCCCGAAATGTTCCCAGGCCCTCCCGAAATTATTTTCTATATACGCCAATGAAAATTGATGAAGTATTAAGGAAGGAAGTTATGGCCTACTGACAAAAAAAAAGCCCTGGAGAAATAATAATATATATAGATTTATTTACAGTTTTTCAAGTAAACTCTTTATTTTCGATTTGATTAAGATAAGTAATTACTCTGCCAAGCAAGTAATTACCTCCAGTTTTTAAAGGTTACTTACATGTAGCATTTATATTTCTGACTTCTAGCCATGTCCGAATTTATAAATATACGAAAGGTAAAGAGTTAAAAAGATAGAAGAAATATAAGTTCATACGATTATAATGTTTTATTGAGTTTTTCTTGTGTGTTTTTTTTACAGATTCATCCCTAATTCTGTTCCAGGCTTGATCTTCAGCCTCCTGTTGATCATTCCTGGTTACATTGACTTACTCAAAGCCACTGCATGGTCTTTTGATGTGGCTTATAATTTTACAAGAAGGATTACTTGACTTGCACTTCTTCTTCACTCAATGACATAATTATACTCAAACTTGCTTAAACTCACAAGACTAAAATATTCTGAAAGGGAAGTTGGATCTTGTCATCAAGGCTGGTAACAAACCAACCAAGTATTTTAGTTTAAGCAAGTAATTTTGAGTAAATACTTATTTTGTCAATGGATTTTCCAGAATTTACATTTAAGTAAAGGGTAGCTCTTATTCAATTGAAAACAAGTAATTGTTTATACTTAAAAATGAATATTTTTTTTTTAATAAAAAATTAAGAGACCTATTGAAATACTCCACTAACTAGGTGACTAGCATGTAAATTATTTAGAATTTTTGAAGATGATATATGAAATATATATTATTTTCAAATTTAATCAAAAATTACATTTTTTTGGCTTTGGTTCATACTTTTCTATAATATTGAATCTGTATTAAATTTATTGGAACATGCTCAGAGGTTAATTGAATTATTATTATGCATTAAGTGACATAAATAAACAGTTTTTATGAGTTACAAGGTCAGTTGCAGGTAAACCAAGGTCACTTGTGACAGATACCTGAGACCACCTTTACAATCGAGGGCAATCCACAACCTGCAATTACTCCACATAATATGTCAATTCTCTATAAACCACTAGCCCATTATAAGGAAAGGTTTTTTTTTTTTTTTTTTTTTGAGAGAGAGCAGATTGAACTTACTAGCCCAGGGTTTATCATAAAAATAATCACTGATATATATGTAAGCAGACATCCCTGCTGTCAAAAACCATCGAGTTAGAATATTACTATGTTACTATCATTCTCTCTCTCTCTCTATTTAAAGGCAATTCCATTTGTACGTATTTATACATAAGTCTGAGTCACACAAATTGATTTTCCAGAACGATATATGAATCAAGCCATTAGTTATCAAATAAGGGAGATCATAGTAGATTGTATGGCTTTAGATGACACATTGAGATTTTAACCTTCAGGTAGCATTTGTTTATGTGTCACCATGGAAGATATTATTGCTCCAAGAGTTGGGAAGAATTAGTAATTTTATTCTCTATTTCACAATATGTTTAATAAATGGAAACATTTTTATGCTGCAGTCATTTAACTACTAAAGATTAATAAAGTTTCTGTTAACCAGAATAATTCAAATGGAGAGAGCTGCATATCCAAATAAAATCTTAAATAATATTTAGTTGGTTTTAATACCAGGTCATACCATAAGTAATGTTGGTTTTTAATATTCTGTCTGTTTATGTTCCCTCCTTTTAAATTTATTTTCGTTTACATTTTTTGTTTATTGTAGCATTAAATGAACTTTTAGTTATCGTGTTTTATTCTATACCTTATTTATTCTGTGCTGAAATTTCATTTGAAAAGGATCTCTGAAGACACCACTTACTCCATGTAATGCTTTGGGATTTCAATAAGGGAGAAATTGCTGCTTCAACTTATCGAAAACTTGTAGAAATATACGGCGAAAATGTCATTAGCGAGAGAAAAGTGCAACGCTGGTTTGAACGATTTTGAGTACAAGTCAACCAACAGAGCTTGACTGTGAGCTCCTGCAGGCTACTGTAGAAGACAATCCTGTCGTAAAAGTTGAAGAGCTAGCAGAAAAACGTGGATCGGCGAAATTTCCTAACACCATTGATTTTAATAATATATAACAAGAGATAGGTAAAATCTCATTATTTTTATTATTCGTTGTTTTAGTTAGCACAGGGTGTAATAAGAACGCCTATAAAAAGAATTTCTTGAAACTAAAAAGTTGTATCTTTAGTACTTTTAATTAAGTTGATTAAAATTTTCCCATTAAATTATTTAAATCAGACCTAGAATTCCCAATACAGATTATTAATAATATTCAATTTTTATTTTGGTATTTAATTTTATTATTGGGGAAAATAAAACAATAAACTGAAATTGTATCCAAATCGTTGAGAAAAAAATGTTCCAAATTGGATCTCCCATTTACTAAAGTCTATAAAATTAACCCTCCATCCACAAGGTGTTTTCCAGTACACATACCACAAGGCGGTGTTGGATACGACACCAAGTATAAAAAATCAGTTCATTTTCCAAATAACTATGTTAGTGGGGTAGAAATTAATAAAGAGAAAGAGAAAAACTTTATTTTGAAAAATAAAAGTCTAGTTGCCCAACTAAGTTGGGTTGCTGTATACACAACATAGTTATCAACCCTATTAGGCATAGGAACCCAGGTCAAAAAGATAAATATATATATAAAAAAAAAATATATCTAAATCGGTCAAACAAAAACTATATATATATATATATATATATATATATATATATATATATATATATATATATATATATATAAACAAAACTAAGAATATACTGATGAAAATGTTTGAGAAAATAAATAAATAATATAGAGTTAAATATATATATATATATATATATATATATATATATATATATATATATATATGTATATATATATATATGTATATATATGTATATATATATATATATATGTATATATATATATATGTGTATATATATATATATATATATATATATATATATATATATATATATATATATATAAAACAAGTTAAAAAGAAATATACAAAAACAAAAAAAAAGATATATATATATATATATATATATATATACATATAAGAAAGGAATATTTATTATAAATATATTTATAATTCATTAGAAAGATTTAAAAAAATATTTCCACAAAATAATATGCATTTTTTTTTTTTAATTTTTCGCATGACAGGGAGGACATATTACACTTTTGTGTTCATCACAAATACTTTTATTGCACAGAAGACATCTTTCGTACGCCCTCCTGTTCTTTTTCCGTCTAATGAATGAACTTAATTTTTTAAGTCTTTCTGAACTTGAAGGAGTTGGTGGTTGTGGTGTAAGTTCAGATGTTTCTGAACTTAGAATGCTTCTTGATATTGGAATGTTTTTAGAACGAGAAGATTTTTCAACCTTTCATTCATGTAAGGTGTAACTAAAGAGAAAGCAAGTCTTCAAAAAGACCTCGGTTTGACTACACGTTTCGTCACTTTGAAATTCTTCATCAGTTCCTTCAGTCTCTTATTGGGCTATTTCTTGTAGCATTACTTCATCGGTAACCGAGAGACGATAACTTACCATATTAACGTCTAAAACAACGGTAAATAGTCATGAAATAACCCCTTGAGGTCTACATTCATGATGAAAAATTTGTCTTGTATACTACAAGGTGGTGTCGTATCCGACACTGAAACTCAGTTTTCCACAGATATACGAAAATTATGCGGAAGAATAAAGGTCAATGACTTCCCTTTGTTTTTTGTTGTCTAGAGGACTACTGATAGATAGGGTAATTCACGGTTGCAACCTATGCCCAGATAATCACCGTAAAAGAAATGAAACGGAAGGTGTCGTATTCGACACCTACTTGTCGAAGGAGGGTTAACATATATTTTGAACATATTTATGTTCAATAAAAAGGGAAATACTGGATAGCAGTGTGCTGGCCAAACTTTCATTTTGGTGATATTCCAATCCGATTGGCCACATGAACAAAAAATAACTCTCAGTATTTAAAAAATAAGAAATACTTAAATGAAGAAAAAATATAGACCCTACATCATTCTTAAGGGCCAGCGTTTTGGGGACGACTCAAAGCATGCAATATTTGTCAACACTAGTCCTAAACATCATGTTCCAAGTTGGATTCTTCCTAGTTTGAGAACCCCTGATCCCCTTATAGGCTTTATCCTTAATAATTCGAAGCCAGAGAGCCTTCTTATTGGCAATAGTATAAATATATTAAAATTGATAATTTATTAGCATACTTTATTGCTATTATTAATATAAAATTTTATCAATGTCATTGAGCTTTGGAAAAGTAACACTTCCCCCCGATCTACAATAATACAGGAAGCAAAAATCCTTTACTTGAAATGTAAAAACAAAAAAATGACAATATTACAAAATTGTTTTGGTTCGGAAAGAATGGTGAGAAAGTATTCACCTCATATACTCAGAGGTTAGCGCTCTATGGCATATTAGTGTTATATAATTCAAAACTCTATCCTCTAGTTCAGAATTGATCTCTACTTGTAGACTACAACTAAGAAACATTTTTTTATTTAAAAAACAATCTTGTAATATGGAGGGCCAGAATAATTACATAAAACAAATTAACGTTATATAATTAATACATATAATATTCAGTTCACTTTCTTTAAATTCTATTATTTTTTTTTAATTTCATTATTAATTAAAGAAGTTATTTATATTTTTTTAACAAATATGAAAATAAATGTTTGTTATTTAAAGGACATTTTAATTTTTGTGAACTTATTAATTACTCCCAATGTGAATCCATTCAGGAAGTTATAAAAAATTGATAACTTAAGGGTCATTTAAGATGTTTAAAGTTAACTATTCATGGACCTGTAGAACCTATATTGATATTTATGTTTATTTACTTTAGGAACATTAAACAACATGGAAGACGTTTGACATGTAGGCAGCCTCCATAAATTACATAAATATCAAATTATTGATAAATGCATCATAAATATCAAGCTAGATTGAGATTTCTTTTCTTTAAAAAAATGTATTATTATGACTAAAAAAAATGGCTACTTGGTGGTAATTTGTGTCTTAAAATTACTTTTTTGGGACGCAAAACCAAGTAATAGTACACTATGTTCACTAAAGAACACGGGAGTTAAAGGATATGGAAATGAAGACTGTTATACATAAATCATAAATTCATGATGTTTTTCTCAAAAGGATGGAAAGTTAATCGGTGCGTTTTACTCAATTATCAAAAGAATGACTCTAGTCGTCAACCTAATTTAATTTTTTTATTATTTCAAAATGTCGACTGATGTAGAAGAAACAAAGATAAGGAAATTCTAACAAAGTGAAGTGGAAAAATAAAGCATGTTTGCTTAAAATGACCTGCCAAGAGGGCATTGTTCCGTTGAATAGGATTGAGAGCAGTACTGCCAGTTTGAGGAAACTGATCTACATAGTGAGCTGTACTTGAGCTGTTTAGCCCATTACACAATGAAGGAGTTTCTTCAGGGCTCCCCCTCTTCTGGTAAGCTTGTCTCCCTCCCACCAGCAGTTCAGGAGGAGAAATATGAAAGTTCTCTTAACATCTTTGGAGAATGCCAGTGAGCACTTAACAAGTGAAAGGGGCCACATGGGATCTTGTTTATTTGTGAGTATTGACATATTTTATCCATATTGCTATGTAATCGTCATAATAAGAATATTATTCTTTGACATTTTTACAAATATTTGAGAAATTCAAATTTTAATTTCTGCACAATTTTCTAAATTTAATAAAAATGTTTTTAACTTGAATAAAATAGATTAATGATTTATTTACCTTTTTTTTTTTTTATTTGATGTTATTAAATGTCAAAAACAGCATATTGGAAAATAAATCAATGAGTACATAACTGTACATATTTTGTTTATAATAAATATTATCTTTCTAGGAATAAAATGTCCTGGATAGAGATACCAGGCGACACGAGTGGCCTGTATAATTTCACTGATCTTGCTGTAAACGAAGCATTTTTACAGGTGACCACTGTAGAAAGGATAAAATTGTACAGCTTAAGTGATGAATGCTACAAGGTAAGCTGGAGTTTATAATTATCAATGATTTTGCCAAATTTTTGTTAAAACAATTAAAATAAACAAATTGAATTATTTCATATCATAAATTCCATTAAAATACTGTTTAATTATATCAGAACAAATTAGGTGAAATACTTAAATAAGTGTATACATAATTTATTGATTATACAACTAAAATATAAGGACAGTGTATTAAAAAAACAAACAAACAACCAAATTCTCATGAAAAATTTCATAATGACAGCACATAATTATATTAGTTAAAATACCATAGAGCATATGTTTCTTACATGATTGTGGATTATTGCATTAATGGTCAGTACACATAATGTCAAATCTGGAAATGGAGTGTTACATTGGGTAAGTGGCCAGTAAGGAGAGTCCAGGAAGTGCTGAAAAAAAAAGAAACTTTCTTCCCCTAATTTTCTAGGCAAATCAAGTTTTATCCCAGTCACTCAACTGAATAATGATTGAAAGTTACTGCTTATAGAAATAGAAAGTTCTCAATTTCTCAACATCAATTCTTTTTTATTCATAAAAAAGAATTATAAGTATATTCATGAATATTTTTAACTATTCACCAAATCTAAGAATTGTTTTTTTATTAATAAAGTGAGAAAAATAGTATAATATACATTATTATTTATAAATATATTTTATTTAAAGCAAACATTTTGACAATTTAAAAAAAAAAATTATTTAAAATAATGGAATACAAATATTGTCTAAGCTAAAGGGAATGGGGAAAAATTAATTCATTCTATGAAATATATTTTTTCATATTTTATTGTGTTCATTACTTCTTTGCCCAATTATGTGCCAACATTTTATGTATAAAAAAGTGAACACTTCAATAAATTGTTTTAATATTTTAATTGTTGTTGTTCTTTAATTATTTTAATTTCTCAAAGAATAGTGTTTTTTTAAGTTAATAAAGATTACTATTTAAACAAAGACATAACAACATTAATAATATTTCTGATGAACTACTTTAAAAAAAGCAAAACATCAAAAACTTATCAGTCCTCTTTTTTTATGTAAGTTATCAATGATTTATTAGTTATTATTTTTATTTAGGAAAACAATGAGAGGACTTCTGTAAGAAGTGTTTAGATAAAACAATTTTTAAATAAATGTTGTTTAGTTATTAAAGAGGTTATTTGATAAAATGTATCAATCAATGACAAACGAAAATAGTGATATTTAATCTCGCCGTATTGGTATGGAGTTGAACATGTAGTGGTGTACAGTACTACTTGACTTCATACCTCAGTTCTAGATATTTCAAGGTAGTCAAGTGTAATTGCTTTTCCTTGGCTCAATGAAAGTTTACACATATTTCAGTTGTGTTTTTTTGTGTTACCTTGTAAATAGAATAGAGAAACTTTATTATACATATTTATATATAAAAAGCAAATTTCCTCATTAAAGCATTTCTTAATATGTTGTTTGTTTGCAAGATTTTTTTTAACAATACAGAATTGTTAATAAGTTAATGTAACTATTTTCAAAAATATGATTGCTAAGTGTTACACAATTTCTTCTAATAAATTTATCTATAAATAAAACTTTATGCAGATAATTTTATTTGATAAAAATTCTGAAAGTAAGTAATTTTAAAAGCCTGAATTAGGAAGAAATGCAGATTAAGCCCAATAGAATTGTTTATTTATTTTGTATATACTGCCTCTACCCATGTGAGTCTCCAATATAATTAAAACTAATAATATATAATATATATTCAGTTCATAAATTAGAAATTCGTTTCATAATAAATGTAGGTAAATAAATAAAATATAGAAGTTCTCTGGATTGAACAAATTATCGATTACTTAAATATGGACTACGCATAAAAATCTAACAACAAAACAAAGGCAATAGGAAATTCAACATTTGACATTTACGAGGAGGCAATAGGAAGGTAAAATACAGTATTGTGAAAGGTGAGAGAAAACAAAAACCTGGAAACCACAAGAATACAAGAAAAAGGGCATTGTACCCCGTATAAACCAAGAAAATTGAAAAGAAGGCTTAAAAATCCAATATTTGTTTCTTTCATTTTTCAAATGTTTACAATTTAGAAAAACAAAAAAAAAAAAAAAAATTATTTGAAAACTACTGAACAATTTATTTCTGTCTGTATAAATAGATTACAATATTTTACTTAACCACATGTATCGCTCATCATTAGATATTCTTATTTATTTTCTTAATCATATTAAGAAGTTACAAAAAAAAGGTACATTTTTCTAATTTTAGGAAATTAATCTATCATTTTCTTAAATATAAATGACTTGAATTGTGAAAAATTAAGTTTATTTTAGTAAAAATTGCACGGAAAATTCACATGTTTTTGTACAGTAGTATTAACTTACCAGCACAAAAAATAATAGTGTTAATATTTATTATATTTATTGTCCTAATTTTTATGCAAAATTCCTGTTCTATACTTTTGCATTCTTTCAAATATATATCATAATTTGGCAAATTCATTAAAACATGTAAGGATGTTAATGAAACTTTATTTTGGAGACATTAAAATATAGATGTACCTTATACCTGTAGTCGAAGTTTGTTATAAATTAAATATTTATTTATTTAATTTTAACGTCCATTAAAATTAACTAAGAATTTTAGGACAGGTTATATATAGGTCACCACCCTTTTTTAGCCAGGATAGGGTTGATGCCTTTTCTTTTTTCTGAAGAAAAATCTTATTTATACCAAGGGGCGTACATTTCTTAAAGTATTTTTGAATTTCTAACACTTTAACAACTAGTTGAGATCTTTAAAATGCCAAATTATTAATTTCTTGGGGAGAAAATCTGAAAGGAGGATTGCGCATTAGGACTCAACGAAGCAATATTAAGAAAATGTATACCTATACATACTATAGCTGGGGTTATTTCATTAGAAGCAGCCAGCTTAGTCACAGGCTGTTGTTGTCGAGACCTTGCTATAATTTATTAATGTTTCTGAGCTCGAATTAATGAGTTATTTTTTCAACTCATTAAGACGTTGAAAGCGATTCTAAGAAAATCCTTGTCATTTATCAGAAAACGTTCGGTTTTAAGCATTTTATAAGTGAATTAAATAAATATATTTTAATAACTAAGACAGGCCCAATATTGAAATTATTCACGATATACAGTTTTAGAGAATTTCTGTATTTCCATGACTGAAAATGTCTGGAATAATCTCAAGCTTTTGTACTGAGCTAATTTGATTATTTTTCTCACAAAAAGTAAATATATTTATTAAAGGCAGTTATAATGTTATTTCACAGAAACATCATTTTAGTTTGGACGGGCAGTATGGTGGGGGTAAAGTTATCAATTGGAGGTTGTTGGCCATTCTTTTGAATTCTCAAACATCATTACAATTTAGGTCGAATCAAAGGCGTTTTTTAACAAAAGAATGTTTTATTGACACAGCAAAGCTGTTTTCTGAAACAATGTTCCATCACAAACAAAAATATATGTATGACACATAACAGTTTTGCAAACAGTGCAATAAATATTAAATGTAAAAAAGAGTAAAATACACAATAAATTCTGACAATGTGATGGGTCCAATTCAAATAAAATAGGAGCTTAAATAAATAGTCAAATTGGAAAAAAAAGTTTGAAACTTATAATCTATGCAGGATCTCAAATAAAAGACAAAAAATATACATTGGAATATCTGTTATACTATGCGGAAAAATGGGGGTTCGAGTCTCATTTTAGGACCCTTCGAGAAAATTCCCAGCTATAAATAAATAAAAAAAGAAATAGCTGTTATACTAAAATTTGGATGAATCGTCATTAGTAGAGACAACAATTTATATTCTATCAACACCACAAATATATTTACACTCATAACTTGGAAGGGAAGTCTAAACACAAATGATTAAACCGTGCAAGTAATTGGATAGACATACACACATACATTTCAGAAATAACTCATTATATCTTGTCAGTAATTTTAAGATATTTTTTTTCAGTGCCCCTTCACTTACGTGAAATCTATAAGTAATTCAACTTTGGAAAAAATTTCAACCAAATACGGAGTGTCATGGAGAGCATACAGAGATGCAAACAGCAGTTCTGAAATAGACACATCCTCCTTGGATTCTTTAATTTGTGAAATACGTCCAAAACACTTTGGGCAATTCGGTGTTTACCATTTAGATGTTAAAAATGAGTCGTGCGAGGTATACACAGTTTCTGAACCTGTAAATATTTACAAACGTATGTATTTTTATTAT
The DNA here is from genome assembly GCA_946811695.1 of Gonocerus acuteangulatus. Lineage (NCBI taxonomy): Eukaryota > Metazoa > Arthropoda > Insecta > Hemiptera > Coreidae > Gonocerus > Gonocerus acuteangulatus. The sequence continues at coordinate 51,787,007 of OX328123.1, read as the reverse complement.
CTAATAATCATTTGTAATAAAGTAGTGACCATATTTTTTTTGTATTGCAAAATAATTTAATATTTATTAATGTCCCAATGGCTGTGTCTGTTAAAATGAGAAATTTGGATTTGATTCCCACCAGGAGTGGTGATTCTTCTTTTGAGTGGCACCTTTCTTATACTGCCTAGAAAAGAATGGTGGCCTGTACACAACCAGCCTCAAAAAAATGTGTTATTAAAAATATTATTATGATTTTTTTTTTTTTTTTTTTTTTTTTTTTTTTTTTTTTTTTTTTTTTTTTTTTTTTTTTTTTACAGCTCTTCTCATAATTTGTGTTGCTTTACTTTTGTTATCTTTTATATGGACTTTACTTGGTCTCATTTACACAAAGTGCAAAAAGCAGGAAGAATGGATGGGAGATGATGCATCAATTCCTGACAAAAAGAAAAAAGTTCGGATCAAAGCTCTGGACACTTTTAGAGGGTAAATTACAAATTGATCAAATATAAAGCAAAATGGCCTAATGATATTTAGTGTTCATTGTATGTAAAAATATTTTGATATGTATATCCTGTAACATGTTTTTTTTTAGTATTAAACAGTTCTTAGTAGCGTCAATCTGTGTGTTATACCCATGGGCTTATATAGGAAATCATTTCGGGAGGGGCTGGGAAAATTTCGGGGGGCTGAGATAATTTCCGGGGTATGGAATATGAAAAATTTAGAGCTTGGAATAGTTTTAGGCAACTAAAATGCTATTACACCTAAAATAAACTATTTTTTATTAACTAATTTATCTTATTTAATTTATTTTTAAGGTTCTTATGACACATTTTTACCATCAAATGAAAATTTCAGGAGGGGCTGCAGCCCCCCCCCCCCCCCCCGTTATATATGCCCATGGTTATACCCAGGGCCGCCACATCTCAGAGCCGGGCCCAGGACCAGATCACGGGCCCCCACTTTTTAGAGCTGGGCCCCCACTTTTTAGAGCTGGGCCCCCACTTTTTAGAGCCGGGCCCCCACTTCTCAGAGCCAGACTGAAAATTCTAGTACTTTGCTATAGGACTTTGGACATTTTAAAATTATTTTCATTTTGAGTATTGAGCAAAATAAGAATGAATGCCGACAATCGGTGCTGCAAAGGTCACTTTTGGTACTAATAGTTTTATTACGACTCCTAATGAAATATACTATTCTGAGACTGCACTTGTTTTGTCGTTTATGTATATTAAAAAAAAAAAGATCAAACTCAAATAAATATAGGCTACGCCCGTCTATATTTCTATACCCCATTCTTTCTACAAGCTCATTACCTATATATTTTTTTCCAATTAGCAAGGCCCGGCCCGGGCCCCCATGGCGCCCGGGCCCGGGACAACTGTACCCAGCCGTCCCCCCCATGTGGCGGCCCTGGTTATACCATTCATTATGCTGAAAATGTGGTAAAACAATTTCATCCACCTAATTAGCTTCCTAATAATTCTTGAGTTAACATCGTTAGGTTTTCAAACAGATTTCAAGCTGAAAAGTAAATTTAAAGCTTATAAAATAAACTGTCCGACTCAGAGGAACTTAAAATGTTCTCATAAGTGACATGGGCGTACATAAGGGGGGGAGTGAGGGGGCTGCAGCCCCCCCCCGAAATCGGTAAAAATGTATCATCAAAGCCTTAAAAATAAATTAAATAAGATAACTCGGTTTAGAAAAAATAATTTATGTCGGGTGTAATAGCATTTTAATTGTGTAACTTTTTTTATTTTATTTTTTACGGTGTATTGTCATCTAGGCCATTAGCGCCAATTGTGTAACTATTACAAGTTCTTGATTGTTAGTATTCCATACCCCCCCCAGATGCTCCCTGCCCCCCGAAATTTTTTCTACATACGCCCATGATAAGTGTATTGTGTTCCATTACAATATATATATATATATATATATATATATATATATATATATATATATATATATATATATGTATACACATATACACCTTGAATAAAGTTGTTTTAAAACTCCTTTAGTCGTACCCAGTTTGTAAAACCCGTCATCCATTACATTAATTACCACTGCTAGGATGTTCCTCGAGTCTCCATGTTCTTTATCGACGTCAGGGATAGGGATCCGAACATTCGCTCCTTCAGGTGCGGAGGAAACACTCCTACAAGCTACAAATCCTGTCATTCATACTTTGTCTAAACTGTAGTAGGCATTCTATATAATACCTAGGGAAAGTAAGAAATACGCTTTATTTCATACATTGCTGGCTGGATTTAGGCATTCTATAGAATGCCTGATTTTATACTTTGCCGGTAACATATATATATATATATATATATATATATATATATATATATATATATATATATATATTGTTTTGATTTTATTTTTATAAAATGATTTGCACTACGTTGTGCTCATTAAATGTTATGATTAATTTTTATAAATTGATTCGCCATGTTGGGCGTCATTAAATGTAAAGATTTTATTTTTATAAAATTATTAAAAAGATTTTATTTACTTTAATAAATTTTATTTTATTAAATTGATTTAATCTCAGGGATAAAAGTTCCGAGTGAATGAATAATATAATATTTATTTTTAGACAATCTTGAGATACAAACACCAATATTAAAATAAATACAAATGACAATAAAAGAATTAACAATTACAAAAAAATAATTTTACCTCTGAATTAATTTACTTCCAATAAAACTTCAATATACTGCGCTTCAGTAATTCCTTCTTCAAGGTGATAAGCTTTCTTGCCAGGTCTCGTGCATAGAATGGATATCTTGAAATTCTGGATTCTGTTGTCTTCTCACTCCGTCTTCTATGATAAATAACAATAGACTGCACTCTGTATTCTCTGTGGCTAGCGATAGACTCTAGCTCCGCACTATTCGGTGGCTATCGACAGACTGACTCCTTTTTAGCGGGAAAGGTTGTCGTCCTTTATTTCCAACTTCCGCATTATGTTGGTTCATATATAAAACTAATAATTACATTTTTAATACCAAATAATTAATTTATTATCATCTGAATGTACATTTAATATGTATATATTGTACATCAGTATTGTCCAAAAATATTATTAATTTAAAGCGTATATAATACGATGTTATTTGTATATATGGTTTGTGATTTGCGCGGGCTTTTCAAACTATCGATGGTTATTTAAATTTAAAAATATTTTTGAGAATGTTATATATCATTACAATATATATTTCACATGTTAGGTATAAAGAAAGTAGTATATTAGTGCTAAATTTATTCTTCCATATAAGTCAAATCAGTTGATTTATTATTTCTTTATGAGTAATTTAATTACCTTTGGCTTATAATCAATTTTATATTCCAGATTTTGCATCATCTTAATGATATTTGTAAATGATGGAGGGGGTCACTATACATTCCTTGAACATGCTACATGGAATGGACTGAATATGGCAGATAATCTATTTCCTTGGTACGTGAAATATAGGAAAAACAGTAATTATTTATTTAATAATAACTCTTAAAAAGAAAACATGAAATACTGTATATTGTCCCTAGACATACTACTAATGAAACAATCCTGGGGTGCAAAGAAAATCCAACAAGTCAAAACAGTGTTAATTGTACATAGCGTGAGCCTACCGAGCACATGATTAATAATAAGATACTGTATGTGATTCTGTCTGGTCCGGGTTAGCTTTCTTTTGTGTTAGTTAGTGCGTGATTAATTTCTTCAATCGTAAATGGTTCGTCTAGTAGGGATGTTTCTCTTGCTGTGGCCAAAATGGTTAAATGACGTTGTGTCATGTCAGTATTGTGTACGTAGTTATTTTCAGGTGTCTTTGAAATGTCACTGAAATGTTTTGCTAAAGTATTGGCTATGTTTTTACTGTCAGTCAGAATTGAGTCATGCTGTTTTAGACCACTTATTGGTGTCCGATATTTTCTACTTGTTATCTTTTGAAGATTATTCCATACTGTACTTTGTGGCGTATTTCTGTTTAATTTCGTTAAGAAGTCTACCCAACATTGCCTTTTGCTTTCAGTATTTACGTGTCGGCAAGTAGCTTTGGCTTTTTTGAATTTTATTAAGAACTCGGTTGTAGGGTTCCTCCTGAATTTGTTAAGAGCACTACGTTTTTCCTCTACTGCCTGTTTGCATCGTTCATTCCACCAAGGGACGGATATTTGTTTCTTTACGGTCCTGGTTTTTGGAATCGAATTTTCAGCGGCTGTAATTATCAGTTTGTTAAAGCCCTGTATTGTTTCTATGTTCGAAAAGTTAAGTTGTCTATAAACAACATAACTTTGTTGTACTCCTGATGTACAGTACTGTTTATATGTTGACGATCTACTAATAATTCATTCATCCAAGACTGCAGAAGCTTCGCAAAACAGAATACAAGAAACAATACAATCACTTGAACACTGGACGGATATAACAGGGATCAAATTTTCTACTGACAAAACAAGGACTATTTTATTCACAAGAATGAAACGCAATATCAACTATCATTTACATTTATACAATACCACAGACAAATACAATAAAATTTTTGGGATTACTGTTTGACAAAAAACTCACATGGGTCCCCCATTTCAAGGAACTCGTCAAAAGATGTAAAAAATCGTTACACCTTCTGAGAGTTCTTGGTAACACGAGGTGGGGTGCTGACAGGAAAGTATTGCTAAACGTCTATCGAAGTTACACCAGGTCTCTTCTGGATTACGGATGCGTAGCTTACTCGTCTGCCAGGTCCACTACACTAAACATGCTCAATCCAATACATAACACTGGTTTACGATTATCTCTAGGTGCTTTCAGATCTAGTCCATTGATCAGCTTGTACGCAGAAGCCGTTGAACCTCCTCTAACTTACAGGAGAGCAGTATTATCGGCGGCTTATTATTACAAACTTAGGTCACTGCCGAATGAAACTTGCATAAAAGATATCACGGAAAATCCCAATCTGTACAAATATGAACAAAGGAGAAGCCATGTCCGACCATTTATTGTAAGATTTCTTGAAATGGAAGACATGTTTGACCTCGGACAATATAACATTATGACTCACAGACGAAGCTCGAACCCGCCTTGGACATTACGGAACTACAACGTCGACCTAACTCTTACAAAATACCATAAAAAGGACCCACTGTCAACATTACTACATGCACATTACTTCACCAAGTATATAAAACATCACAAAAACTGCCTGAAAATATTCACAGACGGATCGAAGACTGAATACGGAGTTGGCTCGGCAGCAGTTGTACAAGGAGAGATTTATGCCCAGAAGCTGCCCCCATATGTAAACATTCTAGGAGCAGAACTATATGCTATCCTCCTTGCACTGAAAAATACTCCAAATTCACATCATAAACATATTATCATTTTCAGTGACTCGTTGGGCTCGCTGCAATGTCTCCAAAATATGTATACAGCCCACCCCTTATGCACTGAAATAAAAGATACAATACACGACTTACAGACTACAGGAAAACATATAACACTCTCATGGCTGCCTGGACATAAAGACCTCGGACAAAATACGACAGCTGACAGACATGCTAGACTTGTGACAGAAGAACTGACATACTTACCATTTGATCTATTTCACCATGACGTTACTAGACATACTAGGAGAATAATACTAGACAAATTGCGACTTGATTGGCATACTGTGACTGACAATAAACTAAGAACTATTAAACCCAATATTACAGACTGGACATCATCATACAGGAACTCACGCCGAGAAGAAGTAGTCCTTGCGAGGCTAAGAATCGGCCATACATGCATAACTCATGGGTACCTGATGACAAAGACTGACAAACCTAAATGTACGACTTGCAACATAGACCTTACAGTAAAACATATTCTAACAGACTGTCGGTTACGGCATAACTTGGACATTCCTCATGACCTGACAGACATACTTTCAGAAGGCAGCCAGCATATTGATACAACATTGACATATTTGAAAAACACTAACATGTACGACAAAATATAAAACAATACAATAACCAGAAGAATCCATTTCACCTTTTTTTGCAATAATGATAGAGTAAAAATAAATAAATAAATCACTCAACTAATTCAAAAATTAACTTAACTTATTAACTTAAAAAATTTTTTTAAATTTATTTTCTAGTAATTTATTCAATTTTTGTTTTCTTGACTATTCATACCTCAATACTTGCCTAATTGTCTGAGCTAATATTTTGGAGTGGCATCGTTTAATCCAGCGCCTACATCAGCTTACTACAAGGTATTGAATGCTCTTCGCTTTAGATGCGGAGCATTATCTATCAATAAATAAATAAATAAATAATAAGCATTTGGGATTTTTTTTGTATTTATTATATATCAACTGCATATGTTATGTCATATTATGTGTATGCTTATATTCATGTTATTAGATGCTAGGCTATTCACTGTTTGCCATTCTCTCTAACCATTCATGTTGTAATAACGAATCTTTTAAGCGAACCCATTGCTGAAAAAATTCTACCAACTTCTTGCGATTCTCGCCTTCTACTCCTATGTTGCATGAGTGCACCTTATTATAGATTATGAATCACTAATTTATTTAAAATTACTCTAAAATATTTTTGTTTAGGTTTCTATGGATTATGGGTGTGTGCATACCAATTTCAGTAAAATCACAATTGAAGAAGAAAGTACCAAGAATTAAAATATTTTTAGGAATAATAAGGGTATTCCTTTTTAATAATTTACATATATATCTTTAAGTTATATCTTTAAACTATTTCTTCTGCATTTATCCTAGTTTTTATTTTATACATTCAAGCAAATATTAATAAAACATTTACAGATGAAATTGTGTGCTTCAGTATTAAAATTTAATAAATCTCTTGAGCTTGTTTTGTCCATTACTGAAATTTGCAAAAACAAAAGAAAATATTTTACCCATGTGTTCACAGTTTTCCTGTGCTTTGACTTTTTTCCAACTCAGGATGATTATTTTAATGCATATTGCATCATTAGAAAATTAATGGTAGAATAAAGTTATCTTGGAATAGAGTACCTACATCAATTTCTTGTGCGCGAAAGTAATAAGAAAGGAATATAATTTTTTGTTAAGAAAAGTTGGGCTATTCATAAAAAACACGTTCAATTATGTACACTGAATTTTGATACGAAAGAAAAAACACTAGCATTCCCAAGATTTCCTTTCTCATTAGTCTTAAATAGAAACTCTAATAGATTACTATTGAAATAAAATTAAATCTGATTTTTAATCATTGTTTTACCTTTTAGCGCTCTATTCTGCTATTTTTGATTGGAGTAGCCTTGAATACTGTATCTACAGGACCAAACCTTGAACACATAAGAATTTTTGGTGTCCTACAAAGGTTTGGAGTAGTGTATCTTGTAGTTGCATCTCTTCTAACATTTTTTATGATAAATATTAAGTTTGGAAAGGTAATATAAGTTAATACAGGTAATATAATATAATATACTCACAAAAAAATGATGCTTTGAACAACGTTCTGATTTATTTTTGTCTGCTGCAGGAAGAGTTTTTTCATTCTTTAAAGGACGTGTTGAATCTTATTTTCGTTTGGATACTCATGGCGTTTGTGGTTGCTCTTCATGCCTATTTAATGTTTTTCTTCCCGATTCCAGGATGCCCTACGTAAGTATTTGCATTCGCAGGTTCAGTGGTATTCTTAGTTTAATGACTTGTCTCGTGAAATAATCTACGAGCCTTTATAGGCTATTACTAATCCTGTAGACTATATATTTTTATATATAAAGTTATACAGGAAATAATATTTTTCATATGCATGTGGTGCTTGTGAGCAATCTGGGGGAAAAAGAAAACTAAATACCAATACCAAGGAAAACATCCAAACCAAAAAAAAAAAATCTCTTTTCAGTTCAAACTACGAGTTAATTACATCAAACTTTTGTGAAAATAAATAGATTCTGAGTCATAACATGGGTAAAAGCATACCACAAATGATAGGAGTGGGCTCTAAAGAGATGTTATTCAGGCCACAAGACATATAAAAGAGTGTTAAGTGTTTAAGTTTGGTAATTAATATAAACACTTAAACTATTAAACGAAATAGAACTTTATTAAGAAAAACTGATTGAAGATTCTGATCGGATGTACATATGAGGTTCAAACGGTGCGCTGCGAGATATCCGGTTCCTGGAGCTATTAGTCGGGTCTAGTGCTCCTTCACCGACACAGTTTATGGGAAACTTGATTAAAAGGTTGGTACTCACCAAAGTCCAGCCTTGACCGAGTACTACCGTGAACTAGGCTTGAATTTCGGGTTTGAGCAAATTCTGACTAGGGATCTACTTTTGAACGAGATTGCACAGAAACATATTTTTTGGGCTAACCCTTCTTAGAGCAAGGTTCAACTTAACTGTTTAATTTATATCACTTAACTGTTTAATTTATATCCTAAATTAAAACTTAACTGTTTAATTTATATCCTAAAATAAATGGACGTTAAAATTTAAATAATAATTTATATCACATGTGTTATTCTCTATTATCTGTTCTACCGGTCTATCGATATGGTGGCTTCGCGGCCTGGGAGTTGCACTTCGAAGTACTTGTCGTGTCGGTGAAGTACTCTGTGTGATCCGGAGTAAGGTGGTGTCAGCGGACGTCGAACACAGTCTTCCCTGATGAACACATGCGTGCAGTTCTGTAACTCCTCGTGGACATAGGTCTTCTTAGTGCTCTCCTTATACTCGGCTGGTCGAAGGGTGCGTAGATGTTCCTTCAGCTCCTGCAGGAGTATGTGTGGATCTTCCGTGGTTGTGTGTTGATCTAAAAATTCGCCTGGCAATCTTATGGGAAAACCGTAGACTGCTTCAGCTATGCTCGATGAGGTATCATCTCGCAGGCTGGCTCTGAGTCCGAGGAGTACGGTTGGCAATATGCGGGTCCAGTTGTTGCTATCTAGGTGCGCTGTAATGCCGGCTTTGAGTGTCCTGCGCCATCGTTCTATGCATCCGTTAGCTTGGGGATGATAAGCAGTTGTGCGACCTTTGTCGATTCCCAGAAGCGATGTAAGCTGATGAAAAAGCTGGGATTCATATTGCCGGCCCTGGTCGGTGGTTATTCTTAAGGGAACGCCGAATCGGCAGATCCAGCTAGTGTAAAATGCGTTAGAGGCGGTTTCAGCTGTCATGTCACGTAATGGTATTGCCTCTGTCCATCTGGTCTGGCGGTCTATCATTGTGAGACAATAACGGTGGCCATCGGAAGGTGGTAGTGGGTCAATTATGTCTAAGTGGACATGCTGAAAGCGAGTGGCAGCTGGGAATGTTCCAGGAGGTGCAAGGGTATGCCGGTGTATCTTACTCTTCTGGCAAGCTATACAGCGCCTAGCCCAATCAGCTACGTCCTTATTTATGTTTGGCCAAAAATATCGCTCCGCTACCATTTTCCGTGTTGTCCGGACGCCAGGATGACTTAAGTTGTGCACCTTGATGAACGCACTATGGCTGAAGTTCTTGGGGAGATATGGCCTTGCCTTGACTGTTGACATCTCACAGAGAAGGGTCTTGTCGGTGCCAGGAATGTCGATGGCTCTAAAGTTCAGGTTATTTTGTTCCTGGAGTCGGCTGATCTCTTGGTCTTCTTGCTGGGCTATAGACAGGGCGACAAAATCGTCTGGAGTCTGGATTTCCGCAATCCTCGATAGAGAGTCGGCAACGATGTTTTCCTTGCCTGGACTGTAGATGATTGTAGTGGTGAATTGGCTAATGTAAGTTAGCCAACGGATGCGGAGAGGTGAAGAAGATTCAGGTTTTTGAGTGAAAGCATGGGCAAGCAATGCATGGGCATGGGGTGGGGGGAAGCAATGGGCGATGATCTGTGATGATTGAGAAAACTCGGCCTTCCAGTTGAGGTTGAAGGTGTTTGATTGCCTTGTAAATAGCCAGAAGCTCCCTGTCGTATACAGAGTAATTCTTCTGCGCTTTATTGAGGGCTAAAGAGAAAAAGCTTAGAGGATACCATTGGTTATCTTGTTTTTGTTGTAAGACAGCGCCTAGACCGACGTCAGATGCGTCGCATGCCAGTGAGATCTCTGTGTCTGGATTCGGATGGACGAGCTCAGCTGCTTCGGCAAGGTTCTTCTTGGTGTTTTCGAAAGCCTTGAGCGTTTCATCGTTCCAATTAATGGGAGTTCTATCATTTTTCTTAACCTGATGGAGGAGTCCATTGAGAGGTTGTTGGATTGATGCTGCGTGGCGAAGACAAGGTCGGTAGAAATTCACCATACCCATAAAGCGCCGAAGTTCTCGAACGTCCTTGGGAAGTGGGAATTCTAGTACAGCTTTAACTTTGTCTTCCAGAGGTGTGATGCCATATGGTGTTAGATGGAATCCAAGGAAATCGAGCTCTGGTACACCGAAGACGCATTTCGATGGGTTCACAGCGATGCCGTTCATGTCGAGACGACGAAGTACTTCTCTGATGTGAGCTTCATGTTGTTCCTCGTTGTCCGAAGCGATTAAGAAGTCGTCAAGAAACTTGAAGAGAAAGGGTAGGTCTCGGAATTGGTTGTCGACGAATCGCTGGAAGCTTTGACCTGCGTTCTTCAGTCCAAAACTCATCCTGTTGTATTCAATAAGGCCAAATGGGGTAATAATGGCAGTTTTCTCTCGATCTTCCACTGCTATCGGTATATGATAGTAAGCCTTGCGGAGATCTATTTTGGAGAAGATCTTCTTGCCATGTATATCCATTGTGAAGTCTCGAAGATTGGGTATTCCATATCGATCGGGAATAGTTATGGCGTTAAGAGCTCGATAATCTCCACATAATCGGAGAGTACCATCTTTTTTCTTCACTACGTGGAGTGGACTGGACCATGGACTTTTGGAAGGTTGGCATACTCCGCTGTTGATGAGGTCCTGCATCTCCTTTTTGACTTCCTGGTAAATTCCTGGAGGCAAACGGCGGCATTTAGCCGTGACAGGTCGTCCTTTGGTCTCTATATGATGCTCCAATGTTGAATTGGATGGCCCACGGATGGGAGTGATCTTAGTGACTGTAGGAAATTCACCTAGAATGTGGGCGAATCGATTATCGGCTGGAAAGATGGAGAAAGTTGGTATTTCTGCTGAGGATATGATACCTACAATGCTGCGTCCAGAGTGCTGGTCGATCAGTCTTCTGTTCCTTAGGTCCACAGGCTGATGCCAGTAGAGAAAATCCGCACCTAATATAGCCTTGGCGACGTCAGCTAAGACAAAGGTCCACCTGAGAGGTTTTTTGAGTCCTCAGTCGACTTCTCGAGTGATTTCACCGTAGGTCGCAATCGGAGAGTTGTTGGCTGCTATTAAGGTGAATTCAGATGGAGTCTTGCGCCGTCCTTTAGGAACAGGGAGAAGAGATATGCATGCTCCTGTGTCAATGAGGAAGGGCTGGCCAGTAGTTCTGTCCGACAGAAATAGGCGGCGGTGCTGCTGGGTTGTGAAAGTTTCCGCCGCAACTTTCACAATTCCGGGTTTAAAGCTGGCTCTTCGGATTTCCAGTTGCAAGGTTGTGTGCAGCGTCGGGCATTCTCGCGGAATCTCTGGTGGTAATAGCAGGTATCACGCGACTGGGATCGAGGGAGATTGTCTTGATTCCGGCTTCTGCTGGAGCTTCTTTCGCGGTTCTTCATCTTCAGAAATCGCAGGATCTCGTCGACGTCGCGGCGAAGAGCTCGGAAATCTTCGGAAGGGTGTTCGCATCTGTTCGTGGTAGTTGCGGAAGACACGATCGCGCGAGGTTCTGAAGTGTCTCGGATAGCGTACGTTTCAGCTGACGGAGATACCTCCAAGATCTTGTCGGCTACTTCTGCCAGTTTTTGGATGTCAGTGTGGCCAGTAGAAATGAGGATGGGACGAATTCGTGGAGGTAAATTCTTCATCACCAGGGTGCTTATGAATTCGTTTGAGACATCGGAGCCAGCTAATTGTTGCATTTTTCTGAGGAGCTGTGATGGATTCTGATCCCCGAGAGGCATTTCTTCCAACAGTTTGCGAATTCTAAGCGTTTCGGATTCTCCGAATGTGTTGATGAGCCTAGCTTTAAGGTCCTCGTATGGTTGCTCAGTCGGTTGGATGACGATATCTGAGACTTGGCTAAGAACATCCAGATCGAGATTCGGTATGACGAGCTGGAATTTTATTAAACTAGAAGTTACGCGAGACGTCGCAAATACAGCCTCGATCGTCGCGAACCATAAAGTCGGGTTCTGTTTCCAGAATGTCGGTAGTCTTGAACTCGGTCCTTGGTATAAGCTAACCTCAGGTCTGGTTTTATCGAGATCTGTATCGGAAGCAGACGAGTTTTTGTTGGACATGATGAACGGCGAGAAGGGGTTCAATATCAGGGGTCACCAATGTTAAGTGTTTAAGTTTGGTAATTAATATAAACACTTAAACTATTAAACGAAATAGAACTTTATTAAGAAAAACTGATTGAAGATTCTGATCGGATGCGCTGCGAGATATCCGGTTCCTGGAGCTGGTAGTCGGGTCTAGTGCTCCTTCACCGACACAGTTTATGGGAAACTTGATTAAAAGGTTGGTACTCACCAAAGTCCAGCCTTGACCGAGTACTACCGTGAACTAGGCTTGAATTTCGGGTTTGAGCAAATTCTGACTAGGGATCTAGTTTTGAACGAGATTGCACAGAAACATATTTTTTTGGGCTAACCCTTCTTAGAGCAAGGTTCAACTTAACTGTTTAATTTATATCACATGTGTTATTCTCTATTATCTGTTAACCGCTACAGGAGCAAACATGTTAAATTCAGTAGTAAGCCATTTACAATGAAGAAAATTAATATTTAAATTAATTTTTTGTAGAATCCATTCGATGGTTGTTCACTGTACTGAAGTTACATGAAACTCTACTGGCTAACATTTAAATAAACTCAATTTTTACTGAGGTGAGCATAACTCAACAGTAAAGTCTCACCTGTGGAAGGAGCTGACTTTAAAAACCTGGCCCCATATTGCAAATTTTGATAATTTGAAGGTTGCAACCTAAAAACGACTAGAATTTAATGTTAACAGAATTAATATTCTTTGAGCGAAATATTAACAGACAAGAAGACAACCCTTTTATGAATACCTTAGCCTGCTGTATTGTCCCCTGGAGTCTGATATTGTGCTCCAGTACTGAACCAAAACATGATTGCCTAAGATAAGTTAGTAGATCAATTGTATAACTGATTGAATATTAGATGCTTAACTTACATCTTGATAAAGCTATGTTTAGTATCAAGCCTCAGATTTTCAATTCCACACAGAAGAATAAAACAATTCAGCTTCACTCATTGGCAGTATTTTAGCCTTCCGGTTCTTTGATCGGAATTATAATTAATGAATTAAATTAGTGATATCAACACTAAATCGCTAATTTAATCTATATATACTACCAACAGGAATTGATGAATTTTGCCTCATAAGTCTCCATTGCAAAAATTCTTAGAAGCCAATGGTCACTAAAAAAGACTTACACACTAGGACACTTTACAGGAGACCTCAGCTAATATGCCTATTTGATATATAATTTGATAACATGCAAAATGAGTTACATATAACACTTTTAAAACACTAGTTAGGCAATTCTTATATTTTCCTTGTTCTTCATATCAGTATCAAAAGTTCCTAAAAAAATTAATTATTCATTATTTTACACGTTAAATATTTAAATTTAATTTTTGTTATTATTAACAATTATTTAAACTTTAAGAACCTTTTGATTTCTTTCAAACAATAAAAACCCTCTTGGAGGGAGTGGTTACACTTGACAGTTTTTTCTTTGCACCCCCTAAAACTGTCAGGTTTCACACTTGATCTTGAACTATTAAGCCTTTTAATAATTGACTATTAAATGAGAATATTTGTTCAATTCGTGATTATTAATGGCATTTTTGTCAAAGCATACTCTGTGCCTATAGCCTGTTCAATTAGATGGAGGAAATGGGTGGGGGCTATATTCCAGAGAGGAAGTAAAAATAGCGGGAAGATCTCCCTGTTACAACCTTATCCCCCCTGTTATAACCTTAACCCAGTTGCCTCACTTGTGGGATCGGCAACATTATAGTTTAAATTGTTTTCAGCCTTAGCTTTGGCTAAGTACTGATAAACATTAAACGCTATCTCCCTTGCCTGGCCTCTCAAAGCCTTTCCTGCTCCAAAATGAGACATTTTTATAGTGATTCACATTAAGTGTTTGATCAGGCTTTGGAAATGGCAGAATGGAAGGGAGAGTGCGGGGAGAAATTCCCAGCCAGACGTTCACGCATGCGCAATTAAGCTCCTGGATTTATCTGAACTGGCTGTAGGTTTGTGTGTTCAGTTTCCACTGGTGGTGGCTATTCTTTTGAAAAAAAAAAGAAAGGTATCGTTATTCTGTCTATAAAAGGGTGCTAACCTGTCCTAAAAAATCAGTTACTTAAAGGACTTTGAGCAAGACTCAAGTTCGAGCGCCAAGGATAACGAATTGCCTTGAAAACTCTATGCTTTAACAAAAGAATTTCAAGTGGAGATTGATTATTATTATTTTGAGGCTTGTTGAATATCCAGAGCCTACTATATCAAATATAATTCCCTGTTATTCCTAATAATTCATCTATGCTATTAAGTTTTCTTTTTTTTCTTGTAAAATATTACAGCTCTTGAAACATTGTTTTCCAGAGGATATGTGGGTCCAGGAGGAGTCCAATACAATGGAAAATATGAAAAATGTACAGGGGGTTTTGCAGGATATATAGATAAAATCATTTTGTTTGGAGAAAATCATTTATATCAGAATCATGGTGTCAGAGAAGTGTATAAAGCAGGACCATTTGATCCAGAAGGCCCTTTTGGTAATATATTCATTGTATAAGTACTTCTATGTTGAAATAAATTAATAACAAAATGCCAAGCTCAATAATATGATCTGCCTTTGAGACATCCTACATATGTGAATTATTATCATAAATTGATAAATATTATCAGAGATCTTGATTTAATAAGAATATAATAGAGAAGCTAAACTAATTATTTTGAATAATGAGTTTTTCTAAATATTTATTTTCGAAAGCTCATTTATTTATGTATGTCAGTGCAACCTGTCAGTAATAGAAGTGTAAGGGGAAGACATTTTTTATAAAAATATGTTATCAATTCTATAAAGAGTAAAGCTGACTTAAAATAATTCACCCAAAAATAGCAACTTTTTTCAAATCTTTTCTAGAAATGAATAGGTTGTGAGATTCAAGTTTTGGTCTCCAGTAAACCCCAATTCCCAAAGTATTATTCTAAGCCAAATATTCTGTCACTCTCAAGGTATGCCAAGAAGGAAAGGCGTTTTTCTTTGTTAAGCCATCTTTATTATTGATGGGCCAACAGACAGGCCTCCATTTTCATAATGCTGATAACACAATAATGGATGAATAAAGCATTTCTAATTACTTTCATGGGGGCGAGGTTAGCTCAGTGGTAGAGCACTCGACTAATGAACTGGAGGACCAAGGTTCAAAACCCGAGCGCGCACTAAAGATTTTTCTTCTAGTGCCGTCGTTCGAGCGTTGGATTTGGGGTCCCAGATCGTCCCTAGGCTCACCCAGCCTTTAATTAATTAGTTAATTAATTAATGGGTATCTGCAAAGGGAAAAATCAGGCGGCCAGAGCATAGTATTGACCACACTATCTCCCTAGCGTGCCGTATGGCCAAAAATCAGATACCTCTACAGTATCTGCCCCTCTGGGCCCTTGTGGCCTGTTACGGGACTGATTTTTTTTATTTTTTTAATTACTTTCATGAGTATGGGAAAAAATGTTAAAGCGAGGCTTTGTAGTACCATGGTAGTAATTGTCATAAACAAACTGTTTCAGGTTGCCTAATTTCAATTTTCCATGCTTTCCTCGGCGTACAAGCGGGTTCGATAATAGTGAATTACAATGATTGGAAAGCAAGAGTAAAAAGATGGATGTTTTGGGGAGTCCTTTGTGGAATTGTTGCCCTTATCCTCTGCCAAGGCAGGCAGGAGGGAGGCTGGATTCCTATTAACAAGAGTATATGGTATGTTCTCCAATTTCATCAATATTTTTACATTTTATTGGTAATAGGCCTTGTGAATCAGAAATAAAACTATATATTATTCAGAAAATTGACAGTGTTTCACCAACAATTCGATGACATTTTAATTCTTTTCAGCAAGTAAATCATATTTAAGAATTTCTATATCAAATGAGAAATTACCAAGCCAAATGGGAAAATTTATTTCACACCTGAATATAATTTTGTTTAGTATTTTCAAAATAGCATAATAGGCGAGAGGGAGAGATCGTGGTTAAATATTCAATCTTAGCATCAACTGAGGAATCATAGGAATAATTCAAATTTATTTCAATCACTTTAAGGATTTTTGTGAGTTGATTTCTTTCATAATTTTCTTGAAAGGACAATTATTCTACATTATGGAATACATACGGTTAAGGTTACAAATCAAGTGAAATATCCAGTATTTCCATGGTCCAATTTAATTTGACTTCAGTATTTTATATTACCAATATTATATTTCACAATAAGGGTAGCACGTCCAACAATATAAATTAAAAAGTCAATAACACAATAGCTGCATTACAAAGCACATTCTGCATAAGGTGGGAAGTGTATACTGAATTCCTCAATAATTTGCTGAAAATTACCTGTATAAATTCAATATAAAGGGCCTATTAGTAATTTGTGACTAGAGTAAACCCCACTCTTCAGAATTTTGCTATCTAACGAACTTGTCCAATTGTTTCTTATAGTAATGCTTTATACCGTTTTGTGGCAAAAAAATGAAAATTTCTGTTCTGCTTTCGTGTTAACAGACCCACAAATATAAATACACACAGACATATATATATATATATATATATATATATATATATATATATATATATATATATATATATATATATATGTCTGTATAAAAAAGCCACCGCCTGTAGTGAGAATCGAACCCACAACCTTAGGCAGGCACGGAGTGCATATGCCTTAGAACTCACGATATATATATATATATATATATATATATATATATATATATATATATATATATATATATCGTGAGTTCTAAGGCATATGCACTCCGTGCCTGCCTAAGGTTGTGGGTTCGATTCTCACTACAGGCGGTGGCTTTTTTTTAAAAAGAAAAGGCATCATCCCTATCGTAGCTAGAAAAGGGTGGTAACCTATAGATAACCTGCCCTAAAGTTCTGAATTAATTATAAATGTACATTAAAATTGAAATAAAAATTCTTTTATGGTTGAAACCTCATTACCTACATATTTTTTTTTTCGGAAAATGCTCATAGATATGTCTGGTTATTCCCAATCTATGATCATGAGCTTTAAATATTAAGAAATTTATTTACTTAGTCAATTTACATTTGAAAATAATTTACTTAAATTGAGAATTTTCTCTGCGTTTAATAACTGAATTCCAGTTATTCTTCTAATGAACAATATTTCTTATTCCCTTTTATTTTCATGGTTTATTAAATCTTCATGTTAGAAGAGTCAAGTCCTAATATCAGACCTTTTGCTATTAATAAATTCAATTGCAGGTCTCTTTCTTATGTTCTTGCCACATCTTCACTTGCCTTTGTTTTACTCAGTTTAATATACATATTGGTAGACGTGAATGGACTATGGTCGGGCTCACCATTCTTTTACCCTGGTAAATACTCTCAATAAATTATATGCAATGCTTTCATTATTAGAATTATATCAAAACTTTAATTAATAATATTTCAGGTATGAATTCAATCTTGCTGTACGCTGGACACTATGTAGGGTATCGAATATTCCCTTGGCACTGGAGTTATGGCTTGATGAATACTCACTTCTTTCTTACAATTGAAGCGATATGGGGAGCTTTTCTCTGGGGGCTCGTGGCATATTGGCTCCATAAAAAGGAGTTTTATTTGGCTCTTTAAAGACTTTAAAGTTAATTTCAACATCTCATTTTTAATAAGATGTTTAAATTCAGGAGAAAATATGATTTTTCTAAAATCAATTTCATAAAATAATCATAGTCATATTTGTTTACAGGAAAAAGTAATCAATAATTAAAGTGTTTGATTGAGAGAGATAAATGTGCCATAGAAAAATTGAATCATTTTTTTTTTATTTGTTAAAAGTACTAACGGAATTTCCATAAAATCAATTTTTGGTTTTAACTCTTGTAAATAAGCTTGATCTACAAGTCTTTCATAATATGTAAGAAGATGCAATGATATTTTTTTCAAATTAAATCTTGAAACTTTGTGTATTATTTTCTGTTTTTGTTAGAAAATGTTTTGACTTTCAAACAAACCCAAAATGTCAACATCATGGAATCGATAAGGATGTAGAATCGATAAGTTTTTACTTATGGTCAGACTACTTGTAAGAAATGGCCTAACAGAGAAACTCTAAAAGCAAAAACAATATTTGGAAGAATCAATGTCAGGATCTTTTACTTGTTAAGAAAGGAGGATTTGGTGAAGCCCAAACATTATTTAAAGAAAAGAAGCACCTTTCTAAGGGCTCCATGACTAATAGAAAATATTGCGACATTGTCAATGAGGACAACTTAGTGCATATTTGAAAAAAACAAACATTTATCGGAAGTTCTTGAACCAACAAAAGTTGGTCTCATAGTTTTCATTACATTCAAGAATAGATCACTTTAACATTTAATAAATTGTAAATCTTAATGCTTATAATTAGAGCCCGGAAGTTAGGCATTTATTTTTGGTTAAAATAGGCAGGCAAAAAGGCAGTTAAAATACTGAAAATAGGCAGTACTTTAGTTAAAATAGGCATTTATTAGGAGTGAAGGCAAAGATGAATCTTACTCATTATTAGAGCCCGGAAGTTAGGCATTTAATTTTGGTTAAAATAGGCAGGCAAAAAGGCACTTGAAATACATAAAAGTACTTTAATTAAAATAGGTATTTACAAGGAGTGAAGGCAAAGAGGAATCTCATTCCTAATTATCAATTAAAAGGTGCATTTTAAATACTGTACTTACTCTTACTTTCCCTGATTACAAGCTACAACAAGATGCTTTTTTAAAGTATCAACTGTCATAGACTGACGCTTGTCAGAAAGAATGTTTTTCATCATGGAAAAGGAACATTCTACTTCCACTGAAGTGATAGGCGCAAATTTGAAACAAGCTACATCGAAAGAACACATGCCAGTTAAAACAGAATTTTCGCCTTTCAGAACATTACGAATGTTCTTAATTTTTTCGATGTCCACATTAGCACTCAGAACACGTTTAACTTTTTCACTGACACTCTTTCCTTTTTCTCCTGGTGCTTGGAGCAGTTGATTTACAGCATCTTCGAAGATCCCCATAGATGATACCAGTGAATCATCTCTTTACCCTAACTTCAAGATTGCTTCCGGTATCACACTATAATGTGCTTTTATAAATGCCAGATCATTGCTAAGCTCTTCTTGGTCCAGCAACTTTTTTACCTCGCGAACTGAACTAACTTCGTCTACTGACTACTGCATGAACTACCTCATGTATCTTGTCCAAGTTGTTGCAGTAATATATTACTGCTGAGATCCAGGTTCCCCATCTGGTAAGAACTGGCTGAGGAGGTAAAGCCAGCTCTGGTGCTATGTCCTTAAAAACCCGGATTCGAGAGGGTGATTTTAGGAAGATTTTCTTGGCGTTAGAAACTAATTTATCCACGTGAAGATACAAACTTCTTATCTCTTCAGCGATTCTGTGGAGGCCATGTGCTAGACAAGTGAGGTGGAGCATTTTAGGAAAGAGAACTCGTAAGGCTTTAGCTGCTTTTTTCATGTAAGGTGCTGCATCTGTGACAAAAAGTAGGACATCATCATGCCGTATTCCGTCCGGCCAGAGTAGCATTAGTGAATTGGTAAACAACTGTGCCACTGTGGTACCATTTGCTCTCTCCATCTCCTCTGTCGTCAAAAGATATACTGATGATAAGTCAGTTTGCTTTGCTTCCATGGTTCCAATGATAACATTGGCCATGTAACGTCCCATTGCATCCGTAGTTTCATCAATGGAGATCCAGATCTTCTTTTCTGCAACTCTGAGTCGAATCCTCTGCATCGTCTCTTCAAAGGTGATATTTAAATACGTTTTTCTTAACGTGGATTCTGATGGAACCTCTTCTTTAGTGTACTTTTGCAGAAATGTCCTCAGGGATTGATTTTCCAGTTTCCAGAACGGAATTCCTGAGTCCAAGAAAGATTTGCATAGATCCAGGGAAAACTGAGATTGCCTGCTGGATGTTGTAACTGCTGTTGCAATTAAATTAATCTTAGGACCAACAGTATTTATCCTAGATTTATGTTTCGTTGTTGCGAAATGTTGAGTAATAAAATACTTTTTATCGTGATTGATAGATTTTTCACAGACTTTGCAGAAGAGTATAGCTCCATCAGTAGAAAGTAAATCCGAACCGAATTCGCGAACATAGCTATGTAATTTGCCACGCAACGATGAAACTTTCGGCATGATAAATAAGTAAGAACGAACACACGAGCTGTCTTTAAGAAGTTCAACAGTAGACTAACAGCTTATTTTATAATTGTCCTGTTAGAGGGAAGTTATTTCCTCCCTTCCTCTGCAATATCTTAATATTTCGAAATCCGGAGTACCAGTTAACTAACCATCGTCACAGCAAAAGGGGTGTGAGGAAGAAGAAGTGACGTACTTCTCTCATCCTGTCTCTATCCTGGTATTCTTTATGCTTCATCATTCCCTCTACTAAGCAAGGATCTGTTATTTATAGAGGTTAAATCCATGGGTTGGGAAAATGAGCTCCCGAATAGATATTTGTGACGGATATATGTAATTTAACTAGTGCAAACTTTTTTGTCTTTGATGAACGGTGCTTTTTAAAATGTTTAAATCCCAGAAAAAAATAGTAAAAAAGGCAAAAAAAGGCATTAAATCTTAAAATAGCCAAAATAGGCAAATTAAAAATTGTCTTTACACTTCCTAAATGCACTGAAACATATTTATTTCTATCTGATTCTTCAATATATCCATTCAGATAAAAAAAGGCATTTTGCCTAACTTCCGGGCTCTACTTATAATGCTTACATTCAGAAGTTGCATACTCATGCAACTCTCAAATACTTTTACGAGTGTTTTTGTGTCTAACTTGTATGTGAGTTTTTGGTGGTTCACAAAAGCATCACCCCCCCCCCCCCCCCCGTCAATTTGGACATCTTCAGAAACTAATTGCTTTATTTAGGTTTAAATGAATTCTATTTGGACACTGGTTTAAATCCAGCCGGAGGTTTCGTTGCCCTCCTTCATCAATAGACTTCCTACAAGAGCTATAGTACATTACCATAAATATGATGACCTACTTACTTAACACTTTCATTGCTGCCACCATCTTGGCTCTATTTGAGTTATCGTTGCAATTGATTTTACTTTGCTTCCCATCTGACTGATTATTTTGTTGACCTGGGTTGTTTTATGAGCAACTACGTGGGCCCGAGCTCCATATGGTGCTCGCTGTATCTGGGAAGAGGTGGGCAGCACACCGTATGGTGCTCTCTGTCCATCCGTAAGGACTTGATGAACACTGCATGGTGCTCACCGTATCGAACATGTTACATGAGTGTGATCACAATTTAACTTACCTTTGAATAATGTAAAAATTACATCAAATCACGAATGATGATTCCCTTATCTGGGTTCTTCTATTTCAGCAAACTAATTAGTTTTTGCTGTAATACATACTTCCTTATGTTTTTTTTATTTTTATTGGTTTATATTCAATTGAAGGAATGCCTGCTGCATGCTTATTTTTAATTCATCCACCAACATCGTAAGAGTACAGAGCAGGTTTGTTCAATATTTTTCATTTTTAGCGCGGTTCCTCCCTCCCCCATAGGGAGGAACCCCGCTTATAAGGTTGATACAATGAAACAATCCGAAAGTGCCGACTAGAAAATTTCGTGTTTCAGAACCCCTAGAGACCGAAAATAACGGTGGTTCAAATTTGTATATACAGGGTGTCCCGTAAATGTCTAGTCATATTGTGAGGGGTGATAGAGGACCCTTAGGGGAACAAAAAATGCTCTATGACGATTTCCCGAATTCTCGCCCATAAGGGAGAAAACGACGTTTTATTGTTTCTTCGTGACAAACGTGGTTTTTAGAAGAATAATCATTGTAGCTCCGTCCCAGGTGGTACTACTAGAAAGGGACTGAAACCAATCGAAAGCTGAATAAATTTACTATAAGACTAGTTGGAAGTAAATGTAAAAATGAATGAATGTAAGTATGAATACCTTACCAAAAGAAAGCTATACTAAATTTCCAGACATTTTATTGATATTTCATTCAAGCGTAACTCCTCAATGGGCAGGATCTGAGATTTCCGGGTTTCAGAAAAACTTTCTCATTTAACCAGCTTTCCATTCATGTATCACAACCCTGTGTTATTGAAGTATTTGAACGATTTAAGAACAAAAGTTTTTAAAAAAACATGGATCTGTGAAAAGAAAATTATATTTTTTTCGTCAGTTTATTCAAAAAGCTGAAGAGAAATATTTATTTTTATAAATGTTTACATAAATATTAAGTAAATATTTGCTTAAAACAATAAAAAAAAATTACTTACACGAATATAAAAAAATATCCTAAAACAGTAAATT
The DNA here is from genome assembly GCA_946811695.1 of Gonocerus acuteangulatus. Lineage (NCBI taxonomy): Eukaryota > Metazoa > Arthropoda > Insecta > Hemiptera > Coreidae > Gonocerus > Gonocerus acuteangulatus. The sequence continues at coordinate 51,764,325 of OX328123.1, read as the reverse complement.
AATAAAACACACATATATTTTGAATTTGCTAATTACAGTAACTAATACTGGTTCCAGGAGGTGGCCATTAATGAACCCGAACCACACATTAACCTAAAAAATTACTATTTTTACCTAGATCACGCATTTGAACACATTTTTACAGGTACTTATATTTAGAAAACAAATGCTTTACCTTAAATTAATACTGATGGCTACGCTTGTGAAACTCACTGGGATTCTGAGACCATGCGTTTTTGTTGTGGTAATTAAAAATTCTATCCCTCATAAATAATTTGTACATAGTCCTGTAAAAATGTGTTCAAATGCGTGATTTAGGTAAAAATAGTAATTTTTGAGGTTAATGTATGGTTGGGGTTCCTTAATGGCCGCCTCCTGGACCCAGTATTAGTTACCTGAATTAATAAATTCAAAATAAATGTGTATTTTATTTATTTACTGTTCTAAGATTTTTTTTTATATCCGTGGAAGTAATTTTTTTAATTCTTTTAAGTAAATATTTACTTAATATTTATGTAAACATTTATAAAAAAAATATTTCCCTTCAGCTTTTTGAATAAATTGAAGAATAAAATATAATTTTCTTTTCACAGATCCATGTTTTTTTAAAAACTTTTGTTCTTAAATCGTTCAAATACTTCAATAACACAGGGTTGTGATACATGAATGGAAAGCTGGTTAAATGAGGAAGTTTTTCTGAAACCCGGAAATCTCACATCCTGCTTATTGAGGAGTAACGCTGGAAAGAAATATCAATAAAATGTCAGGAAATTTAGAATTGCCTTCTTTTGGTAAGATATACATACTTACATTCATTCATTTTTATGTTTATTCCCAACTAGTCTTATAGCAAATTTACTCAGCTTTCGATTGGTTTCAGTCCCTTTCTAGTAGTACCACCTGGGACGGAGCTACAATGATTATTCTTCTAAAAACCACGTTTGTCTCGAAAAAACAATAAAACGTCGTTTTCTCCCTTATGAGCGAGAATTCGGGAAATCGTCATAGAACATTTTTGTTCCCCTAAGGGTCCTCTATCACCCCTCACAATATGACTAGACATTTACGGGACACCCTGTATATATATATATATATATATATATATATATATTTATTTATATAAACATACATATATATATATATATATATTTGTCTGTTCGCTCATTTCTGGCTTCCCTAATGGTCCGATTGTGATGAAATTTGGTACAAAAATCCGTCGTCCAATTTGAAAGGTCAAGTTCGTTAACCAGCAAAATCCGCCTACTGGAAGATGGCGTTTGGGGCGAAATTCGCGCAACAAAAATCGTAACGCTTTCGTTTTTGAGTTCATAAGCTTCTAAGTACTCGTTTTATATGATTCCTGGGCTAGGAAAACGAATGAAACCATTTTCAAGGCGATAGCTTTAACCGTTTTTGAGAAAATTGGAAAAATATTTTTTGAATACCGTTTTTGGTTTGGGTACTTAGAATCATGGGATTCAGTTGAAACATTTTCTGCATGTTCTACTTTCATCAAAACTAATATGTTGAAATTTTGGTTACATTTGGAGTTAAGGAAGGGTTAGAATAAAATATTTCATTAACAGACATAAAAAGTTTTAGTAACTTTGTTTACTTTCCTTAATATCTCGAAAGAGGTTGACAATCTTGGTAAACGGAAGAATACCATTAGAAAGCTTATTAAATGCTCTAAAAAAATGGTTCTAATGAAAGTTTTGATTAGGCGATGTCAATCGGAGAAATAAGAGCTTAAAACTTTAAAGTAATTGATTTCGCTTATTCGAACTGTTCTTTTTGTCTGTTTTTTATTCCTTGTTATTTTTTAATTGCTTATTGTTGGATAATGTATTTGAAAATAAAACAGGTTAAGAAAAATAAGAAAAACAATTTAATGTTAGAGATATGGATTTCCAAGATATATAGCTTTTCAACTGCCTAGCGTCCTTCCTAGGGAGGGTTCTTTGTCTTTGATTTTGGTACTTAGAATTATGGGATACAGTTGTAACATTTTCTGCATGTTCGAGTTTCATCAACACTAATATGTTGAAATTTTTGTTACGTTTAGAGTAAAGGAAGGGTTAGAATAAAATATTTTATTAACAGACAAAAAAAGTTTTGGTAACTTTGTATAATTTTGTTAGTATCTCGAAAACCGTTGACAATCTTGTGAAGCGGAAGATTACCATTCGGAAGCTTACTAAATGCTCTACAAAAAAGGTTCTGAAGAAAGTTTTAATTAGGCGATGTCAATCGGAGAAAAAAGTGCTTAAAGCTTTAAATTAATTGATTTCGTTTATTCCAATGGTTCTTTTTGTCTGTTTTATTTCTTGTTATTTTTTAATTCCTTATAGTTGGATAATGTATTTGACAATAAAACTGGTTAAGTAAAATAACAAAAACAATTTATTGTTAAAATGTAGCGTTCAAAGAGAGAGATCCCAAGGCTTTCCAAATGGCTCTGTGCGGAGGCCTTTCTGCCCGACTTATGGGATAGCTGACCCATACAGGTAAGATTGTAAATCAAGACCTTTCAAGACTGGTTAGTTTGAGATTTCATTTGGATAGGTGTTTCGCTATTGATCTAAACAAAGTAATAACTGTTTCTATTCTATGCCTTCATAAACACTAAAGATAAGAACGGAACCGCGCTAAGATGACGCAGTTCCTGCGAATCGGACTTTTTTTAAACTCTTTTCCGTTTGTCTTCTGTATCCATACTTCCTCGTTAACACCAAAATCTCGAAACACACTTCTTGTCATGATTCACCTTCTGCTTGACAAGTGCCTTGAAAATGTTCTGGGATAAATCGGGCTTAAGTAAATCAAAAGAAGTTCTTAGTCTTTTACAATAAAGAACTTCTCCTGGCGCCCTAACGGTTGTTTGTTGAGGCGAACACTGGTAAGTAAAAAGTAATTGCTGCAGTCAAGTTTCCTGGTCGATGCCAGAGTTCCTCGATGCCGAGGTATGTTTTATCGTATTAACTGTTCATTCACATAACTCGTTTGTTTTGGGATGGTATGGGTCACTTTGTTCATGGGGTATGTTTAGGTCCTTACAGAATCTGAAAATTTGTAAGTAGTAAACTGTGGACCATTGTCCGAGACAATAGTTGCAGGAATTCCGAATCGTGAAAATATCTCACATAAGGAAGATATTGTATGGCTTGAAGTCATCTTGATCATGGGTTTAATTTCTATCCATTTCGAAGTACATGAGGTATATCAGTGTCTCTTGGACGATTTTCTTGGCACGGCATACACTTGTTCACAAATTTGTCAATGCCATCGTCTATTCGAGGCCGCCAGATGTAGAAGCTTTACCTGGCTCACATTGCTGATATACCTGGGTGCTGTGAATGTAAATTAGTCAAAGCTTCAAAAGACATTTCATTCCTCTTTTCACAGGAAGAAAAAACGGATTTATCAACCCCGTTCTTCCAGCTGTCCCTGTTTAATATATCTGTAATCCCTGATGTTCTCATGGAAAACCAAACAACGGATATTGTTCATTGGGAGAAACAAATGCTCCCCCAATGAACAATATCATATCCATTAAATGGCTTTTTTATCATACAATTTAAAGCTATGTAATAAAAAAAACGGATATATATTCAATGCTAAGTTAACTGGAAGTCAAATGTATTTTTTTTATTTTACATACATCTTGTGCATTGTTTGTTAAAAATTCACTAAATTCCATAATTCTGTGCAAGTACATATAAAAAAAAAATGTTTAAGATATTGAGGATTCCATAAAATAATGTGGGCACGAAGATAAAATAATTTATCAGAATCAGTTCTCTATCTAAGGCACCTAGTGAGAAAAATGGCAATATGGATGTTTAGGGATATTAAACCATTGATGTTAATTTTTTTTTTAATTTTAATATTTTACTTATAAAAAATAATTTATACAAATTTGTAAAATAAAACAAAGATCAAATGGTGAGAGGGATTCCTGCAACCATTCCAGATTCAATTCCGCACTCATTAACACCCCTTCTAATCTTGAAGAGTCCCTTGTCTCCCCAACGTGTATTCCAGGAGTTCGCAATGAGCCAGTAAGGGGTTCCATTTTCACTTCCCCATCCTATCACTCTAACTGCATGGCCACCAAGAAGCTTTCCAGTCACATAATGGTAAACGCCTGCAATGAAAATATTAGTACTTAGAATGTCTATACAAACAATAAATGCATTTTTACATTGAGGATAAAATTAAATGATGCACCTCTAACCATGGAGTTTCACCATGCAGAACATTTTTTAATTTTTTTTAATTACCATAAGATAAAAACGCACCTACAGTGTTTCTAAACAAAGGACTAAGGGTGACTTCCTCGAGTAGATCACAGAATTAGAACAATGCTGTACAGGACACTTTTAGATGTCTAAATGTCTGTGACAGAGTAGGGATATTCAGATATTCGTACCACATGCAATAGAGAATACATGTTACATTTTTCCTAAGACTACCAGAATGCTACTTTTTGTATGAGATTCATACTGAACTGAATGTAAAGATTTCATCTGATTTCTTGACTGTACAGTCATTTCTGGGATATAAATCTGTTTTATTCACCCAAAATTGAGGAATTGCTTGAAAATATCCTTGAATTACTAATTAATTCACTTCACCAAATATCACAGATTACAGCAGTATGCCTTAAACTAGACAAACCCAAATTAATGGAAAAGACAAGAAATAAGACTATTATTTCCTCTCTCTGCACTGTTTCATGAAATTCTGAAAACTGAAGTTAAAATTATTTCACTCGGGTAATTTTAAGCAGTTATTAACTGAACTTCTAACATACTATGTACAAAACATATTCTAATCTTCACAGTTTATATATTTAAATGTAATTTACTAATATTACTATTACTAAACTTGTACCTGATTTGTAAGTGGGAAAGTCAGCATAAACAGAGAATGCTGCCTCAACTGGTCCATGTGTCATGATTTCCTTTTGAATTTCTTCAACAGATAATCCTTCCAGAGAATAAACTGTCTTAACTAAAAATACAAATAATTTTAAATAAAAACTTACTCTTAATTTGAATTAGGTAATTAGGATTTATTATTATACTATTAAATTAATTCATTTTTCTATGCTTGCATGATGAGAATAGGTATTTTTCTAAAAGTAAATAATTTCAGTCAACAGCCATAGCCACTTTGAATGCGCCGGTTCCCATAGATCACCGAAGTTAAGCAATGTCGGGCGTGGCCAGTACCTGAATGGGTGCCCGACCATGTGCCGTTGGCATTATAAAAGGGTGGCAACCTGTAGATAGCCCGGCATTAATAGCCAAATTGTTGATACACCGTTAAACACACACACACAAAAAAAGTAAATAATTATAACAAAATATTAAACATGATATGTAATTCCCAGAAGTCTAGAGGGTCCATAAAAGTTGAAAGAGTCATTCTGGTTTTGAATAATTTCCAGGAAAGCCACAAGATGTTTTAGGTCAAAACCTAGGCTTATTTACATACAGCTGAAAATCCGATAAATAATTCCACCATAAGATACAGTAAAATGGATTAAAATATGATAGACACATAAGTAAGTCAGTAAAAGAAACTTTAAATTTCAGTTCCACAAAATGTCTTACAATTAATTCCTGGATTAATAAATGCATTAAAATTTAGTTTTTCTAAAGGATTTATTGTTAACATTCTTTAAACAAAGAGCATTCCACAACTCTTTACTGTACATAAGGAGCCAAGCTTAGCACGTCATGCAAAATCTAGCAATAATAATCTTTTATTTAATTCTTTCTAAAAAAAATCTGGAGCTACTGAAGAGTTTACTAGCTTATTACATCAAAGTAAGATACGTTTGTTGCAACTACAACAAAAATCATTAATCATCATTCATTATCATCATTTATTAAAATTGGGAATCAACTTGTATAAATTTAAAGCCTACCTCTGTGGTGGTCTCCATCAAATGTATTTTTGAATGAGGGGTTAGTACAACTTTCTTGACAGTCGGGGGTATCAGCATCAGGAAGAGTAGAACACTGGGGCAAGTCACCTTCTACATGATGCTCACATGGCTCGATAGAATAAGGTTGGCAGCCCTGTAAACAATTAATTTGTATTGCTAATGTGCTGGTATAATAATCAAGAGTATCGGTAGATTTATGTATAATTTACGAACCGAATCTTCAATTAGATATGATTTGAAACAAACTGTAATTGAGGTATATTTCGCTTACCTAATGATTAACATTTCATAGTTTTAAAGGCGTCTGTTGACCGTGTGTTAACATCTGATATATTTATAAATGAATAAAATTAAAATAAATATCAAAAGCTCAATATAATTCATTTCCGATACTAAAGAGGCCAGTTATAAACAACCAGTGTGGTTATTAATATTAGTAATGCTATTCAGAACGCAATAAAAATGTCTACAACTCCTGCAAGAGTTATAGCAGGTTAGCAGCTTTACAAATTCTGTAAAGACATGCACAAATTTCACAATAAAAAATAAATAAATTAACTGGCATTATCTTTCGAGGATTACAGTAAAAATGTCCTATGTTCCTGTTAAAGAAGAAAAAAAAAATGTTTTGGGAGATGTAGCAATTTCAAATCGGTTCTTCTTCAACCAATAAAGGCTTGAAAATCAAGCTGAGTGTTCATGGGTGCATATGGAAAATAATTTTGGGAGGTGCTGGGAGAATTTCGGGGGGGGGGGGGGCTGAGAACATTTAGGAGGTGTGGAATACTAACAATCTAGAACTTGGAATAGTTAGCCAAAACGCTATTTTTTCTGAACTAAGTGATCTTATTTCATTTATTTTTACGATACATTTTTACCGATTTCTGGCGGGGGGGCTGCAGCCCCCCTTATATAAACCCATGTGAACGTTGCCAAAATTACAGTATTTTTTTTTATATATAAAAAAAAAATCAATAGGGTTCAACTATTATAATCTAGCCCTAACATCTTCGGGTAGGCTGTTTTTGTTTTTATTTTTAAATAAATGTTGGATTGCTGTCTGTTTCTCCCCTAAGTTGAACTTCAGGTGTAAATTATCTAAAAATACATATGTACATAGCTAATAAAAAGCAAAATTTGGCAAGTAAAGAAGTACTTTCCCATGTTGATATGAATGCTTAATCGAGCTTACAATCAAATGACAATATAAAGTCATTTTTAAAGAAGCTGATGTATAAATGACTATAAAGAAGATAGGTTAAAATCACACCAAATTGAGTGACTAACAAAATTGAAAGGCATCACTTACATACATGCTTGATAACTTCAGATAGTACTCATGAATTACAAAATATAAGTTGGTTTTATGATGTTAGGTTAGGTTAGGTTACAGTTTATTCAGGGCGATTAACTTATATAGTTTTTACGCCCTTTGTTTGCTACGACATTTGAAGTTTTATTTATTTCCTTATTTTATGATGTTGTTTGATCTACTAATTCAAAATATTGCAAGAATTTTGGCACCTAGTACACTATTACGTTCCAGAAGTAGGTTTTGGCTCACAATAATCTATATAGTTATCTATTTAGAAAATATGGAGGGGCTTCTTCTCAAAACCCCTACCTCCAAAAAGATATTGGCCTATATGTGAAAGTGAATCATATCCTTGCAAGTAAAAGGTTTTGATTTTAATTAAAATATAGCAGTATAACGTTTACATTTTAAGTAAAGGCAAAATAACTTACTTCAGTAGTTACATACTAAGATTAACTTACACTTGCAGGAATGTAGAAGTAGGGAGTGCAAAAGAAAATCAGCTGATTCTAGTGTTGTGATTTTTACAAATTTCTTTGTATCTGAAGTTTGGGGGAAATGCCTCCAACAGAACTTGTATTGGATTACTAAAATAAATTTGAGCAATAATAACACACGTCTTTCTTAAAATTTTAGTCAATCAATTTAAATTTAAATTTGAAAATAGAGCTATTAGATTTTAATTTTTCGAAAATTTTATTAATATGCAAATGCTGATTATGAATGTTATAATTTGGTATTTTTCTTGAAAAATAAACGTATTTTGTAAGTAATATTTTTATTTACGATTGAAATGTTAACTAGAACTAACTAAGCAATTTCGTTATAGAATTCTTCGTCGATACGTTTCAATTAGTTTCCCAAAAATGTAAATGTTATTTTGTAATTTTCTAGTCCATAATTCGTGGCAACCCTGGCTAATGTTGTCAAATCTCAAGAGTGTGTACAATCTAATTATTATTGTTGGTCTTGCGTTTTATTCATTAATTATTTGCGATTAACATTAACTCGAATTTCTTTTGAGTGATTCCCTTTTATTTCAATTTTAAGTGGCAGTGAGAGTGAGCCTGAAGCAAGTGGAGGGGGTTAGGAATTACAATTCATTGCACACGAAGAAAGAAAGCAATGATACACTGTGTCAGTTACAGTAATCTTAGAAAAATAGCGGAGGGGAAACGTGAAGGTGCGTACATTTATTTTAAGAACCCCAAACTATACAGCATCCACCAACAAAAGAAAAACAACGTTTCATTGCAGATTTTAGTTCTAATTAGGCACATGTTTTCTTCTGTGCTTTATATTTGAAGACAAGGGGTAGTGGCTTTGGAAAAAAAAGAAAAGCCATCAGCCCTGTCCTGGCTAGAAAATGGTGGGGGTCTTTTTGCGAAGACCACATCCAGTTACTTTTGAAGTAGCAGTAGTGATTTATAACAGTTACTCGTACTCGCTCATAAGCTTACTGATTAGCTAATACTTTCTTTGCTGGTTATCTACTACTACTTGACTCGTTATCTTCGGTTATAATCCATATTGGTAAAACTGAAGGAGAGTGTCCTCAGCACTGATTTTCTTCAAAGTTTGCACTATAACGTATTTTGATGCACTAAACACGAATCCGTTGAAAAAAAAAGTTGCTCGCAACTAGGAAAGAAGTTATTTAAAAAAAAAAGTTCACTGTTATGAAGGTTAGGGAAGACTGCCTTGGACGACTTTTGGGCCATAGAATTCTTTTCATTTCTGCGAGTTGGATTGACTAGGGGTTTTGATGTTTTCTTGAGCGAGCGGAAACGCATAGCACGTATGCCCAAAAGCGACAGTTTACGACCAAGTCAGCTACCACAGGTGAGTCTAAATTTCAATTACACTTCGTCATTAAGGACTATTGCGCAGGCGCGTGTTTACATATAAGCTGTTTACTCCGTCTTTTATAACCTCCATAACAGTGAACTTTAGTGCTTAATAACTTCTTTCCTAGTTGCGAGCAACTTTTTTTTTTCAACGGATTCGTGTTTAGTGCATCAAAATACGTTATAGTGCAAATTTTGAAGAAAATCGGTGCTGAGGACACTCTCCTTCAGTATTACCGAAAAAAGTTATTAAGCATTAAAGTTGACTGTTTTGCAGGTTAATATGATCTCTTCAATGGTGGAAACTTATACAGTATGTCAAAAAAGTATTCATACACTTAAATTAGGCGTTATGATAACTTTAAAATTGTTTCATGGGCCAATGTTTCAACTTAATACCAATAATTATTTCTTTCTTATTAAACACAACGTTTTATCTCAAAACGAGAAACAGTTATACCCTCAATATTCTAAGATAATTCTAGTGAAATGGTTCGCAAATCTAAGAAACTGAGTTCTTATCTTAAAGATGAAATTGTTAAACTTTTTAAGCCAGGACTGAGTTACTGATGCTTCGTATGAAAGCTGGGGTTGTTCTAAGCGTCCAAGCAATATATAATTAAAAATTTTAAAGCCACATCAGTGGACAATAAAAAAACACATATACAGAAAACGTTCGGCGGGTGTGTGATTCCCGTGAAATCCAGCAGTAAGCTGCAAACTAACACAAATTATTTGCTCCCGAGCTAGCAGAACACATCACATCATGTTGTCGGAACCACGTAACACATAAAACCGTAAGGTACTGGCTACATAAAGTGGGATACAGTGCTACAGCAGTTAAAAAAAATACCATTTACAAATTAAAAATTCGTCAAAAAAAGAATTAAGTTTTCCCGGGATCACGAGAAAAAACCGCTTTCATTTTGGAAAAATGTATTGTTTTCGGTTGAAAGGAAGTTCAATGTTTACGAATCCCTCAGTCATAAATTTTTTGGAGGCAAAAGAGCAGAGCTTTCGAAGCAAAACATCTCCATCTTACTGAGAAGCAAGGCTGGAGTAATGGCATGGTTTGAGGTTGCACGAGCGCCAGTGGAGTAGGTGAACTTTAAAAAATTAATGGTTACTTGAATACCGAGAACTATTTGAATGTGTTGCGAGGCAATTTGAAAAAAACGTTTTCTAAAGGTAGGAATAGACAGCACCAATATGTTCCAGCAGGTCAGTGATCTTAAATATACCAGGGAAAAAACAGAATGGCTATGGTACAATGTGCGGCAAATGGTGCAAACACCACCACAATCACCAGATCTTAACCCTTTAGAACATTTATAGGCATTATTGAAGTTAAAAATTTCAAAATGTTCATGTTCTTTAGGGAAAGAGTTAAATTATAACCTTCAGAAAACTTGGCAGAAATCCACAGTTAGGAGAATAACGAACGCTTAGAAACAATGCCCAGGAGACTTCAAGTTGCCATAAATCAGAAAGGGTATCCTAGTAAGGGAGGGGAAGGGGGTTCAAGTACTGAAAATGTTTTAGAAGAATCTTTTTTTTTTCGTTTAACAGGTGTATGAATAATTTTTTTGCTTATAAAATTTTCAAATTTTGCTACTGACTTAATTTTATGAGGTATTACATTTCAGTGCTTTCTAAAATTAATGTCAAATGCCCTTTGTTATAATCTGTTGATATTTTGCGTTAAAAAAAAATGAACAAAAAAAATTACAGCCAAAAAATTTAGTGTATGAATAATTTTTTGACCTACTATAGATAACCCATCCTAAAATTCTGAGTTAAATTAATTAAATATTTGAAGAAAATGGTAAGAGTAAAAAAGTAATGGTAAGAGTAAGAGTAGAAAATGGAGAGAGATTCATTTTGGAGTAAATTAGTAAAAAAAAGAGGATTTGATTATACTTTTAACCTATGATATACAAGCTAAAGCTTTTCCTAACGAAAACCCAACACCACTAATGGGAAGGTTAAGCCCTCAGTAGCGGCTAAAGGGGGGCTTAGCCTCCCAGAATGAAAGCTCACAATCTTTGTCGATAAAGTTAGAAAAATAAATTGGTTGCGCAAATTAATAGTAATAAGTTCTAATTAATGTATGTTCATAGTCAAATGCTTCCTTAATGATTCCCAGGTGCCAGGTTATAAAAATTTGATTCCACATCCCCAGGCAAGGCGGTAAGCCCATACTATATTAGCCCCCCCCCCCAAATACGGATGAGAGCGAGTTACTTAAATACTTACAACATCTGATTTGTAGTCACCTCCTGTTACGATGCCATTAGTATGAAAGAAGAACCAAGCTGCTTCAGGGCTTCCACCCCCACAGCCAAAGCCACATGTGGAACAGCAAGAGAGGAGTTCTTCATCAGATAGAGGAGTGGTGAATGTTCCATTGGTTGCAATGCAGAATCTATCAGAGAATGCTCCCGCTGCTGCTACGGCCTGCAGTAAAAATAAATTTTATAATTTATGTTGTGACCTTTTACACTAGCGTGTATAGAAAAAAATTAGGAGGGGGGCTGTGAGCACCTAGGCATTTGAGTTTTAGGGAAAATTTTAAATATTTTAGTGTAAAATGGTGAGTTTAAGGTCCTCTAGACGGGCTGCAGCCCCTTCAGCCCCCCCTAATATTCGCCCATGACCTTTTATACAACTCAAATGAAGAAGACATTCCGGCAGTTTCAAGAATAAAAGATCGAATAAAGTAGGCACGTGTGTGTATATATATATATATATATATATATATATATATATATATATAATACCACCTTCTATACCCTTCCTAATACCACCTTCAATACCCTTCCTAATACCACCTTCTATACCCTTCCTTTTACCACCGTCTATACCCTTCCTAATACCCTCTTCAATGTCCTTCCTAATACCACCTTCAATACCCTTCCTAATACCACCTTCAATACTCGCCCTAATACCACCTTCTAAACCCTTCTTTTTACCACCGTCTATAAACTTCCTAATATGACCGTTTATACCCTTCTAATACCTTCTTCAATACCCTTCCAAATACCATCTTCGATATCCTTCCTAATACTAGCTTCAATATCCAGCAGAATACTGCCTTCAATAATCTTCCGAATATCACCTTTTTGTTTATACGCTCAAATACATAATTTATTTTGTGAATAAATTTTTATTCACAAATTTTAATGTGAATTTATTTGAATTCCTTATATTTAAATGTGAATGTTTCTGTAATCACTCGATTTTTTGTGAATACTCACAAAATTTGTGAATATTCAAAATGTTTGTGTATATTTGGAATTTTTCCTGTAAATTAAATTTTATTTACAGGAAAATTTGTAAATACAGTTTTATTTGTATTTATATATATTTATATGACATACGTGAAGACAAATAAATTCGTATTCAAACTTATGAATAAGAAATTAGTTATATTTGTATTTACAAATAAATGAGGTACAAATAAATTCTTATTTTTATTTCTAAATAAAATTATTCCCAACTCTGATTACCATCCAATGTAGAGTAGGACGGTAATGATGCGGACGGTAATGATATTTGTTACAAAAATATTTTTAATTTTTTTTCTAAAATAATTATATTAATAAAAAATATTGTAAAATACGTAGTTTGTGAAGCACTATTTAAATGTTAGACGGAAAAAAAATTTCATGGATGTTTTGAATAATAAAATGGGGGATGGTAATGACGTACGAAATTTCTCTTCCGTACCTTCTGGACAACAAAAATCAGTTTGAGAGAGCTGCTCCAACATCTATTTGGAAACAACTTACTCCATCCTGATAGGTTTTCTCTTTAATTCAAAAAGGCGGACGGTAATGATGTCAAAACTGAGGGACAACTTAAAAGGCACTATTACGAAGTTAGATTTTTTTTTTAATTTATTTAAATTTATATGAATTCACCTTAAATGTTATTATTTTAAAATGAAACATCACATGACCAAAAAATATAATATCCTTCCCCCCTAAAAAAAATAGTAAAGTGTAATAAATGTGTTTAGGGACAGCGGACGGTAGTGATTTTGGGCCTATAAAATTAATAATTTTGACAATAAATTTTGAAATTCAAAAAATTTTTTTGGTAGCATTAATTTTCTCTTTATTCCATTAGTCATTCCAAGAAGAAAAAAATTTAAAAAATCTGGCCGCCTCAATTATATCGCCAAGGGACAATAGTGTTAAAACTATTAGAATAATGCTCATATATATATATATATATATATATATATATATATATATATATATATATATATATGAATTAATAAATATTAAATTTAGGGTTAAATTATACATTTTTTTTTTTTTTAAATCTATAGAATCACACTAAAATCGTTCAATAGTCAGATAGATGTAGATGCGCCGTTAAAAAAAAAAAAAAAAAAAAAAAAAAAAAAAAAAAAAAAAAAAAAAAAAAAAAAAAAAAATAGTCAGATGTTACATTGTATTTGGCATGTTGAATATTTTCATCTTGACACAGCCGGGGGTGGTGGAAAGTTAATTTAATTTTTAATACTTTTCTTTTACGTAGCATATTTATTGTTTCAGAGTTTGTATGCTATAGATTATATACTTAGTGGTAAAATATAGTTTTATATCAACGCTCACAATCACAGATTTAGAGCCCTTTTTAGCACTTTCCTCCGAAGGAAAGTAGCTATTGAGGTTGGACTCATGACGGAATTTTTGAAAAATGTCTTCAAATCTTTATCGATCCTACCTAGTATACAGCGAAAATGACCCCCGTTAAAATTTATATATATCTATATATATATATATATATATATATATATATATATATATATATATATATATATATATATATATGTGTCTGTTAACACGATAGCGGCCAGAGTTTTTGTTTTTTCGTCACGAAACTTGGTATATAGCATTCAATTAGCAAACGATTGAACGAGTTCGTTAACCACCAAAATCGGTCTACTGGAAGGGGGGGTTTACCCCGAACCCAAAACACTAATTTGACCATTTCAGCCGTAATATTTGTTATATTTCAACGAAACTTGGTATTCGTACTGGTAATATAGAGAGAAAAGTGAGATATAAAAATGAACTAAATCGGTTCATAAGGAGGGGGGGTTTACTCCGGACCGACAATACCAATTCGCCACTACCAGCCGTGATTTTTGGTATATTTCGACGAAACTCGGTATTCATAGTGGTAATCTACAGGTAAATATGTGTTGTAAAAATAAACTAAATCGGTTCATTAGGAGGGGGGGTTTACTCCAGACCCACAATACCAGTTCGCCACTACCAACCGTGATTTTTGGTATATTTCGACGAAACTCGGTATTCGTAGTGGTAATCTACAGGTAAATATGTGTTGTAAAAATAAACTAAATCGGTTCATTAGGAGGGGGGGGATTACTCCGGACCCAAATTACTAATATACTCATATTAACGCGTAATTCGCGTAACAAAACGCGGTATACGTCGTGGGTAACTCATGAGAAAGAAGTGTTGTAAAAATGAGCTAAATCGGTCAATCGGAAAGGGGGGTTTACTTTGTAATATATTTCAATAGAAAAGCCAGCCTAACGTAGGTTCACAAAGGCGCCGCAAGGAGGGCTAGAGGGACTGTATCCGGTTCCTGCGTTAGATCAAAATACGATAATATGAGGTTTTTTGTATTTATTACGTAGTGTAGTAGGTACCATGGGTAAACATAACTCTGGAAGCAAATTAATAATTTATCAGTTACTCATTACAAAATTAAAAGAGAACTATTTATGTTTTTATTTTATTTATGTAGGATATTTTAAGCAAATTGTTCTGGAAAGCAGTCTACACTACCCAAATTCTGAGGAAAGTGCTTAGTTATGCAGCTCCTGCGTGACTGACTTTTTACTTTCTTTCGTAGCTAACAAGTCGTTTGGAATGTGTTAAAAATTAGCTGAAAGAGTGGAAGAGTCGTCCAAAAGGGGGTCCTGAGAATAACTTGATAGTTAAGCTAGAATTTTGTTGTCTATTCTTTATAATTTAGATTTTTTAATTACTTTTTTCCTTATGCCAAACCATCCACTAGATTGAAAGGATTTGATAATTTACAACTGTCCATTTCTACTTTATTTAGAAGAAGAACAAATGTAGATATCAGTGAAAAAAATGTGATCTAGAGTAATAAAAATAATATTTAATGTTATTACTCTAGATCATCACGCCGTAAAAAAAACAAAATTATATATATATATATATATATATATATATATATATATATATATATATATATATATAATGGGTTCTCCTCTTACCCAACAAGATCCACAGGTTCCTTGGTCTCGAATGTGAGATATAGTTGGGCAATTCGGCCATTGCTTCCGAGAGTCGAATTCTTCCGGGATTTGTTCGAAAGTCAACAAAGAGTTGCTTTTCTGCGGCAGTTTCAATCCAGTGCTCTTAACTCCAAGAAGCCGCTTGAATGACGAAACAGTCACGTGTGGAGGAAATTTATCTTCAGCCTGAAAATAGAATGAAATAAAATAATATATTTAAAATAAAATTCCTAGCATTTACTGTGTCAAATCTAGGTATTTTTATTTTCCAAAGAACAAACAAAATATGCCACCTTTGTCAATATAAGTACTGCTGGTTTAACAAACAACCTATGTAAATAATAAAAATTAAAATGAGAATAAATATTTATTTATCACAATTGTATTACTTTATGACTCATTGTTTTCACAATTAGTAATGCGATTCGCCGTAATCTAAATAACTATAGTAGAACACGATCTTCGCTTTAGTTGGATTAAGTTGAGCATTTCCTAGGTTCTTAATGGTTTTGAATTTCGTGCATTTCTTTTAGTCTGATTGTCCGTATCATCGTAATAAGAATTTCCGAAAACTCTCTTAACTCCCATTTAGAAAGATTTTCCTCAAAACGTACCTAGAATTATTTAGGAGTCA
Source organism: Gonocerus acuteangulatus (assembly GCA_946811695.1). Lineage (NCBI taxonomy): Eukaryota > Metazoa > Arthropoda > Insecta > Hemiptera > Coreidae > Gonocerus > Gonocerus acuteangulatus. The sequence goes on along the minus strand of OX328123.1, from coordinate 51,748,260 downwards.
TTACAGCGACATGAAAGTGATTTTTTTCACAATTTCTTCTGGACCATATGAAGGCAGGAGAGTTTGTCCTGGGCGATATGAAGGCATTTATTTCGGCTCCACCAAATAATGGTGCAATAAATAGTACCCTAAAATATTAACAATTTAGTCCTGTGTATGCGGATGACTATTGAATAAATAGTACCAATTTAGTCCTGCGTATGCGGATGACTATTGAATAAATAGTACCAATTTAGTCCTGCATATGCGGATGACTATTGAATAAATAGTACCAATTTAGTCCTGCGTATGCGGATGACTATTGAATAAGTAGTACCAATTTAGTCCTGCGTATGCGGATGACTATTGAATAAATAGTACCAATTTAGTCCTGCGTATGCGGATGACTATTGAATAAATAGTACCAATTTAGTCCTGCGTATGCGGATGACTATTGAATAAATAGTACCAATTTAGTCCTGCGTATGCGGATGACTATTGAATAAATAGTACCAATTTAGTCCTGCGTATGCGGATGACTATTGAATAAATAGTACCAATTTAGTCCTGCGTATGCGGATGACTATTGAATAAATAGTACCAATTTAGTCCTGCGTATGCGGATGACTATTGAATAAGTAGTACCAATTTAGTCCTGCGTATGCGGATGACTATTGAATAAATAGTACCAATTTAGTCCTGCGTATGCGGATGACTATTGAATAAATAGTACCAATTTAGTCCTGCGTATGCGGATGACTATTGAATAAATAGTACCAATTTAGTCCTGCGTATGCGGATGACTATTGAATAAATAGTACCAATTTAGTCCTGCGTATGCGGATGACTATTGAATAAATAGTACCAATTTAGTCCTGCATATGCGGATGACTATTGAATAAATAGTACCAATTTAGTCCTGCGTATGCGGATGACTATTGAATAAATAGTACCAATTTAGTCCTGCATATGCGGATGACTATTGAATAAATAGTACCAATTTAGTCCTGCGTATGCGGATGACTATTGAATAAATAGTACCAATTTAGTCCTGCGTATGCGGATGACTATTGAATAAATAGTACCAATTTAGTCCTGCGTATGCGGATGACTATTGAATAAATAGTACCAATTTAGTCCTGCGTATGCGGATGACTATTGAATAAATAGTACCAATTTAGTCCTGCATATGCGGATGACTATTGAATAAATAGTACCAATTTAGTCCTGCGTATGCGGATGACTATTGAATAAATAGTACCAATTTAGTCCTGCGTATGCGGATGACTATTGAATAAATAGTACCAATTTAGTCCTGCGTATGCGGATGACTATTGAATAAATAGTACCAATTTAGTCCTGTGTATGCGGATGACTATTGAATAAAAGTCCAAATTAACATAACCTTTAACGATAAACTGGTAACTCTAATGAATGAATGATCCTGGTTGGTAGGATCAATGAAGATTTGAAGTTTGTCAAACATTTTCTCATGCGTGCAACTTAAAGCTACATTCCTTCTGAAATTGGACATTAAATAATAATGTCATATTTACAGATAATAAAAATAGGATTCCCGGTGGAAGATTAGTCACTAAATTAAAATTTAGTTACTAATCTTCCACCGGGCAATGGAATTTTAAGCTTGGACTCTATCGACATTATAAACAGCTGACTTCAAACCATTATTGTAGCGAAGTAAATGATCTTCAGTTCTGACTTGGCTCTTGTATCGGAAGATTCGCTAATGTTCCATTAGGCTGTACTTAGTTTTTAGCTTGTTGAAGATCACTTTTAATCAAATGTACGATTATGTTAATTTGGACTTTTATTCATTGACCTTATTCCTACACAAGGAACGTGTTGAAGGATTTTTTTTTTTTTTTTTTTTTTTTTTTTTTTTTTTTTTTTTTTTTAATATTTGCAATTAATTACATTTTTTATTCTTTTAGCAAATTTTTTAGTGTCCTCTAAACAGTGCAAACTACATCACGCAAAAGATAAATCAATAAAAATTTGGAAAACAAAAAATGTGACATATATCTCAAATGAAAAAAAAAACTTTTCCAACAATTTCATTCAGTTACTTTTCATTGCTTCCGGACTGTGCGATGGATTTCCACAGTTTGACCGATAAAAATGTGTAACCCATAATTTCTTCACACAAGGTATTTGAAAATATTAAAGGAATTTTTTTGGGAGGCAAAACTTTTTTTTTTAAATAAGGCATATTGTTTTAGAAATATCAGGAGGCCGTCAAATCTTATTTGTGTTTTGCTAGGAAAGGGTGGTAACCTATAGATAACCCGTCCTAAAATTCGTAGTAAATAATAAATGGACGTTAAAATTTAAATAAATAATGTCCATTTATTATTAACAGCTAATTTTAGGACGGGTTATCAATAGGTTACCACCTTTTTCTAGCCACGATAGGGCTGACGCCTTTTCTTTTTTCGAAAGAAAAGCTACCACCTCTAGTGGGAATCCAACCCGTTACCCTTTGGCATGGAGTGTTAAGTGCCAAAGGGTCGATACATATTTAAAAAATAAAGAAAGAAAAAATAATAAATAAATTAAAATTATATATAACATTGAAAAATATAGATTTAACAAAAATGTAGATTTAACAAAAATATAGATTTAACAAAAATATAGATTTAACAAAAAAATGAAGGCATAAAATGTTTTAATTTAAGTACTTATTCTTCTGTCAATATTTTTTTTTTTAAAACCAGCGTTTATATGTTTTAACTTTTTCACTATTACCTTTAACCAAACCTATGTCGGCATTCATCTAAAAAATAAAAAATGTACAGGTTTTTACTGAAAAAAATTGAATATTTGACAAAAGACAAGCTTCGACAATGATTTCGTCCATTGTTTTAGCCCTTAAACACAAGTAAAGCAAACTGAAAATGTCATTAAAATAACTGAATATTTTTAGAACCTGACGACTACTTTTAAGATTATCATAATCTGAGATCAGCGCTAAGGACCTAGAAGGAGATGCCCCATAAAATTAAAAAAATAACATTAAAAAACTATAATGTGAAAATTACCTTCCAGGAATTTTGAAGACGATTTACTTCCTCCGCTATAGGCTTAAAACTTTCCGTATTTGTGAATGCTGCATAAGCACAACACAGGAGAGCGGAAATCAACAGAAGTATTCTCATCTATTAAAAAAATTGGAGACAATGATTTCTCTAGAATTGCAAACCAGTTTCGTGTAGAAATTATTACTATAACGCACTTACCTTAAAAGCCTTGTAGCAAAAAAAAATATAACAGAAATAGATTTTGACAGCGTTCTTATATAGATCCAGCTTATCTCCAAGTAGTTCAGAAAGGGCCTTTCAAGTGGCATTAATTTTCATTATGGTACTTGAAACGTCGGATTTAATTGGTATTGATTCTTCACTACCTCAATCCACTTAGCCTACTACGATTTATTTACTTATTACTAGCTTTGCCCGTTACTTGGTCTGCAAGGAATAGTGACTTTGGGCAGCATTTTTAGGATATATCTTTTGGTTTATTTTGGATTATAAATACCGTCGTTTGGGTACTCGATATTTGACATAGGTGCTAGGATGGCTAACACGTGACATGTGTGGATCTAATACTTAGATCCACACATACAACTTTTTGCGTCTGTAAACTAATTTACAGATGACAGAAGAAATAATAGATATAGATAGTTCATCAAATGTTAGACGCGATTCTTTACAACAAAAATATATTATTTTGGGTGTAATAGCGTTTTAGCCAACGGCCTTAGCCACGTTGAATGCACCGGTTCCCGTAGATCACCGAAGTTAAGCAACGTCGGGCGTGGTCAGTACCTGAATGGGTGACCGACCATGTGTTGTTGGCATTAGAAAAGGGTGGCAACCTGTAGATAGCCCGGCGCTAATAGCCAAACAGTTGATGCGCCGTAAAATAAAAAAATAAAAAAAATAAAAAAAAAATAGCGTTTTAGTTGGTTAAAACTATTCCAAGTTCTAAATTGTTAGTATTCCATACCCCGGAAATGGTCTCAGCCCCCCGCTGAAATTATCCCCCCCCGAAATTATTTTCTATATACGCCCATGCGTAATTTAATAAACTTGGGGGAAAAAAAGAAAAATCTGGCCAGCCAAAGCTATTCTGCATCGGTTAAGAAATCGGTTAAGATTTAGAGGCTGTTGCCTTTTTTGAAACACGAAATGTCGTTAGGTCCCACTGTACGTCGCATCCGAAGAGAATTTTATATCATAATGTTTATAACTATTGTTTATTAGTGTTAGTCTGCAGATAATGTAAACCGCGAAGAAGTCTAAATATGTAATCTCCGTTGAAACTGATTACTTATTTTATAAAACAGTGTAACGATTTTTGACTTCTCCCCTCCTTGTATCCAGAGTTATCCTGTTAATTACAACTATTCACATGCTGTACACAGTGCAGATTGTAAGTTTTAATAATAATTTAAAACGTAAAACGTTTTAATCTGAGTGGAATCTACATTCATGAACATGACAATTATTCAATGAGCAGTTTCCCTTTATATAAAGCTGTAATTCTTCATTGCGAATAATATTATAGACAGTCAATACTTCGAATTTAATTGTATAATGGTTTATCAATGTCAAGAAAAATAAACAATTAAAAGTTCATTTTCAATAGCCGGAGTCACGAGACCACGCGCACTATTTGAAGGGTAAATGATGCAATAGATAAAAAGCCGTTTGAAGTAGATTTCTTGTTCGTGTTTTTTATTTTAAATCAATTTCAAGCACATTATTAAATATTATTGGGGGCGAGGTTAGCTCAGTGGTAGAGCACTGGACTAATAAGCTGGAGGCCTGAGTTCAAATCCCGAGCAAGCACTAAAGATTTTTTCTTCTAGTGTCTTCGTTCATGGGTTGAATTCGGCCTCCCTGACCGTCCCTAGGCCGGCCGACCCAGCCTTTAATTAATTTAATAATGGGTACCTTGGGTGCTAATGACTCTAGCAGTCGAAGCAGCCAAGGGGAAAATCAGGCGGCCGGAGCATAGTACCGACCATACTATCTCCCTAGTGTGCCGTATGGTCATGAATCAGATACCTCTATAGTATCTGCCCCTCAGGGCCCTCGTGGCCTGTTACGGGACTGATTTTTTTTTTTTTTTATTAAATATTGTTAACAAGATTAAATGTTGTGTGTGATATACTTTTATCGTTGAGGATCTCTGCATGAGACGTCTAAACAATATAAGGAGAAACACTTTACTATAAACAGTGCAAGATATCTGGGACATGAAATATTGTTTAGATTACCTTGAAAATAGTTTAATTTTTTGGTCAATTGAGAAGGTAATTAAGATTTTCGTGCCCCTCATAAGTTAATCTTTTAACTATCCTAGAATAATGTTAAAGTATAAATATTACCCCAAATTTTCCATGAAATTTATTATATTCGCATGTAGCGCTTTCAAGCCTGCAACCTGGCTTGAAGTACTAGAACACACAAAAACTAATTATAATGGTAATATCTACAACTTAAATAAATTTAAAGTATCTTACATGCCCCCTAGCATTAAGAGGGTATTTTAACACATTAATTTAAAATGAAGTACCGTTGGAACCATCAAGAAATAATCTAATGTTATCAATGAATATTAACATTAGATTAAGAAAAAAATAAAAAGAACTGCTAAAACCACAGTAATTATTTTCCAGGGGGTTTCATTTGATGCTTATGGCTAGTTACATACATATTACATATAAATATAACTGGTATCCTATAAACTTAAAAGCTGAACGCTAAGATTTTTTTTCGCTCTTACGAATATCTCTCTGTACGAATATCTCTCTGTATACTTCCATTATTTTGGTACACATACCGGTTCTCTATTTCTGTTATTTTTCTTTGCGGGTTTCCTTCTTTTTTGAGTTAGGAAATAATAAATTCTTTATATGTGAGGAGGTTTATTTCTAATTCATTATAAAAGAATTCTAGCCTTTGCTTCAGTCAAAAATTGAATATTTAAATTTGTTTGTATCTATATATAATTTATTTATATCATTTGGTTCAGAAAAAATATCCATTTATATGAGAATACCTGTATTATACAGGTATCCTGTATAATACAGTGTTGGGCAAAACTAACGTTAGTAAACTAAACTAACGTTAGTTTTCTCTAACTAAAACTAAACTAATGTTGTATTTTTAGTTTTAGTTTTCGTTTAGTTTTAGATTTGTATAATTATTAATCATGTGGACTCCGTTTTTAGTATGGTAATTAGTTTAGTTTAGTAATAGAGACCTAAATTTGTGATTTTAGTTTAGTTTTAGTTTTTAGTTTACTAATTTAGTTTATCAAAGAACATATGTTTGCAAATTACGAGAAAAAGCCACAATTTCTTATTCTTAAGCAAGTTCTATTAGTTTTAATAATTTACTTAAGTATCGAAATAACATATGATTTATATTAATTCATGTTATTTAGTAAAACTAAACTAAAATAAACTAAACTAAAGCTTTAATTTAGTTTTTAGTCAATTTCCAAAGATTTAGTTTTAGTTTTAGTTTAGTTAAAATCCATTAATTAGTAAAATTTTAGTTTTAGTTTTTTTTAGGTTGCAATTTTTAGTTTAGTTTTAGTTTATTCCAAAAAGTGAATTTAGTTTTAATTTTAGTCTTAGTTTTTAGTTTTGCCCAACAGGCTGTATATATCTTAATTGCTCAAGTTACCGTGCCAGAATCACTATCACTTTCAAAATTATCGCGTTCTAATGCAGACAGCCTTTCGTAACCGGTACACACCTGTGTACATTTCCGCTTTTTTCGTAGTCACTCGACGCATAATTAACTTCCGGATAGATGGATCCGACTCGTCATTGGAGGAATAACAGGTTCTTTGCGGTCATCGGGCTCTTTTAAGGCCCAAAAGCCGACCGTGGAATTAAAGCCCTGCCAACTGGACTGAGAACGGGTTTTAAATTAGCGGGCGTGCTCCGCTGGCTGGGAGCGTCAGTATGTTGGTAAGCCCGTAGCGGGGAGGGTTTGTGTGTGTTGGAGCTGTAGCTAGGCAACGCAACGCCGTCACAGTAAGTATGGGAGATTTGAATTTCTTTATATGATCCTAGCTTATTTTTGTTGTCTCGGCGATTTAATATTTTATGAACGAAAACTCGCCTAACCTTAAAAAGAATATAAAAATATGAGGAAATACAGCTCACATATAATCTGAAACTAGGAAAATATTTTTCATTTAACGTAACTTAAATAATCCACATTGAAAAAGTAAATAAGTCTTTTTTCCTGGCATGTCAAGGCCAATTGTTTCGTTTATTTATTGTCTTGTTACACCCGAAATAGGATTAAGTACTGAATTGAATGATTGCAATTAATAATTGCAAAAAATGTAGAAGATTAATTCCGATAAAAAATTATTGAAGTGGTTACAAAATAACTATCACTTTCTGGTTGCATTATTTGGACATTCAGAAAGAGGAAATGCAATAATATATCCAGAAATGACATTTGAAACACACGTAACAAAAAAAATTGTTGTTTCTGAGAAATTAATAAAATGATTAATAAAAATGAAAGTAATTTCCAAATGTATAAACGAAATAGCACATAGACAAGAATATTTTGTCTGATTAGTATTAAAAAAAAAAATTGAAGCTTGGTTGTAATCGAAATTTATCACTATTTATCATTTTTTTTTGGTTGTCAATTATGAATAATGATCAAAAACAGAGTTTTTCTATAAATCAGAATTGATGGAACTCACAAAAAAGTTGTTTGATTTAAACTATTATTTTGTGAAAATATAGTTGTCTATCTAAAAGCCGGTTTAAAATTAAACAAATTAATTCAAATAATACAAATCTGAATTAAATTGTATAGCTAGTTATTGAGTGAAAATGTTTTTTAAAAAACCCACTGTGAGTTTTTTTAGCGTTCATTTATATTTACTAAACTGTCCTCAATGTTTTATAATAACTGGTATTGTGGATGTTGTTAAGCATTTCATATTTACATCTTTATAAATTGGAATAATTTTCTGGTGTTTTATAGCCAGAGTAGTGCAAATGTTTCCGTTAGGTTTATTGATTTAAGATTGAAATGCCAAATTAAATTGTAATCATTATGTGTGCTATAAACTTCGCTTTTATAGAAATTAATTAAATCTTCAGAGCCATTAAAGTAGTTTTATTAGTCATTAAATATTCTTTAAAGGATAAATTAGCTTTCGATAATGCTCAAATATTTTACAATACAACAAAAAACAGTTTTACGACATCAAGGAGCTAATAAAGTAATGAATAATGGAAACATTTTTGGTATCGACTAAATTGGATGAATGGAGATTTGAAAACTTTTTTTGGAAGGATTATGTCATGAGTGGAACATCAGCAGCTACATTCCTTCGACAATTTCTAAAACTAACATACGTAACAGAGACTAATCAACTTAGCACACCATAAATAACTATGACAATTATTATCTCACTTTAATTCATTTATTTTAAGGACAAGAACCCTTTTATTAAAACATAATAGAAAATATTAAAATAATTTTTTCCTTTCAAAGTAATCCGGAAAATTATATATGACCCTCCAGAATAATTATCGGAACACCAGAAGTAACGAATGCACCAAGTTGGAGTGGATATTTCGAAGGACGTGTTGCATCATCGGTGTTGATAAAGCTTCAAAACATTGTCAGCCAAGTTAGTTGTACGAGTATTCCGTACTACTCTTCTAAGTTTCGCTTCAATGGAGTACTTAATTTGATGAATATTGTTATAATTTTTCATCAACTTCTCTTAAAAAACATTTCAAATGTTTTTACAATTGCTGAGAATAAAATCTCAAATAAAGTATGAATTAAAACCTGAAAACGATTCATTTAGGCATTTAGAAAATATTTTAGAACAAAAATAATTATGCATAAACAAATCAGCCTCAGTTTACTGAATGAAAAAACTGTCCGAAAAACTGATTCTTTAGCGAGTTCGACAAAAATCAAATATTTTGCTCTTTCATTTGTGTTTTAATAGCTGGCCCAATTATTATTAAAATAAAATAAAAAGATGTTTTTATTTTGACAAAAAAAAAAAAAAATTGAATGCGGTTCCTCCCTCCCTCCATAGGGAGTAAATCCGCTTATGGTCAACCTCATAACATAATGACGCAATCCGGAAGTGCCGACTAGAAACTTTTACGTTTCACAACTCCTATATATATGTGTGTGTATATATATATATACTTATATATATATAATATATATATATTTTATATATATATATATACATATATATATATATATATATATATATATATATATATATATATATGTGTATATGTGTGTGTGTATGTCTGTAACCTCTCTCACTGGTTCAAAAATGGACCATCTTAATGAAATTTAGTTGAAAAAGTTTTTACGGGAAGATCAGAATCTACCAATAACTGCTTCTATTCCTTTACAAATGGCACTAGCTGTATGAACGGAACCGTGCTAAGTTGACGCAGTTCCTGCAAGTCATATTTTTCCCCCTTACAAATGGCTAGGAAATAGTAATATAATAAAAATAGGCGTTATTAATTTAAAAATTCATAGAGGTAACTTTTGCCCTACTATTAATTTTCTCTCAGCTCCCAAAGTTAACTTAGTTTTATGGTACATATATTAGTTTTTGATTTTGTATAAAGAGTTTCGTTTTAATATAACAAAGCATATACTTTTGTGGGTCAGATGAAGCTGGATGTGATTTGTATGAACTATAATGTCAGAAAAAAAAAAATCAGAATGTTTATATACCCACACACTCAAATAAACGTTAATGGTGTACTTTTCGATATCTAGAAGCTAAGATCAAATTTTGACAAGATTTCTAGACATTTTCAAAAAATTCATACATTAATACAATTTGAAAAACGCTGAAATTCGTTATGTTTTTTTAATATATGAATTTAAAATTATCAAGAAACGAACAAGGTTATACTTGTTTTGCATTACAATGTAACCATCGGTAGGGCTTCTCTGAGGATCTTCAAATATACAAATATATATCCTGATTAATTGACCGCAGCTTCAGTATACAAGTTCTATTCTTCCGTCAAAATGAAAGTAGGGCACATGTGTTGTTGAAACATATTTCTGTGCTAAGAGACGCCTTTTTAAAATAGATTTGTTTGGAGCAGTTAAACAAAACATTTATGAGAAAAGCACACTTCCATTAGCAAGACCTAAACTAATGCTCGATACTAAAATAGCACGGGCTCATTGAGATTGCGGAGTGCTGTTGTAGTTTCTTTTTGTTTAACGGCGTATCAACAATTTGGCTATTAACGCCGGGCTATCTACAGTTGCCACCCTATTCTAATGCCAACGGCACGTGGTCGGTCGCCCATTCAGGTACTGACCACGCCCGACGTTGCTTAACTTCGGTGATCAACGGGAACCGGTGCATTCAACGTGGCTATGGCCGTTGGCTGCGGAGTGCTATTTTGGTTTCATTTTAATCTAATTTCTGTAATGCAACGACTGTATAGGTACTTAATTTATGAATAATTCTGCTGCAAAGAGTATCTATCACCTCATGATTATATATAGGATCCTCCTTGACTAACTGTGATTGCACACGAGAGCTGCTCTTCCTATATAGCCATATCGTCCCTACCATGGCAAACTATCGAATATTAAAATTGGACAAAACTAGCTAACGTACATATTCGATACATTGACGAGGGAATATATTGAAAAATGGTCTTATTCGATACTTTGTTTAAGGCATTTCCGGCTATTCTTAAGGGGGTTAGAGTTCCGACAATTTGCGTCAAGCCGTATCGTCCAAGAGCAAAGTATCGAATCTGAAACACGATATTTTTCATATTCGATTGTTTGACATGGTAGGGACGATATTATGCATGGGACCTAAATTGTACAATGGAACTGTTGTGATTAAAAGTAGGAACTGTTATCATACACTACGATTTATGCATAGGATCCTTCTACTTTAGGTTTCTTTGTTTTTTCTACGTTAATTATTTTTTTATCTGTTTGTTTTTACAAATGTATTGTTTTCACAGTTATTTTTATTTTGAGTTGTTTTTATCCACAAACTCGATTAATTTATAATTAGATGGATTTGTAAAATTGTATTACAGTGTAATCGGATTTATAAATATTATGTAACTCGATGAATGTATATTTCACGTTTATATCTGTATTTGGGCGAATCACCCTCGTTGCGGGAGCTCACAAATAAATAAAGAAAAGTATATTTATATGTTAATTTGACACTTATGTTATTTCGTTGACTTTTTTCTTCTTCTTGTAATAATATTTGTTTTTATATTTTCCTTGGCTAATTGAATTACTGGATTCATCAAATTTCAATAGGCAACAAGGACCCACGTGATTGAATTGTTTTAAAATAAAAATAAAGTAATAACACTATTAAATGTATCTATTCATTTAACTGATTGTAAAAATTATGGATTATGGAAGATTTATATTATAGATTCGTTAATTAATTTTTATTTTATTTTAATTTTATTTATTTATTCAAATTTGAACGTCCATTATTATTAACTACGAATTTTGGGACGGGTTATCTACAGTTTACCACCCTTTTCTAGCCAGGACAGGATCATGCCTTTTCTTTTTTTCTAAAGAAAAGCCACCACCCCATGGTGGAAATCGAACCCACATCTTTAGCACGGAGTGTTAAGTGCTCGCGCCTTAACACTCACGGCCACGGGCCTCCCTATTTTAATTTTAACGTCCCTTAATTAATTACTGAATTGTATTTTGGGGCGAGTTGTCTACAGGATAAAACTCTTTAGGTAATGCCTCTGTTTTTCTAAATGTTTTTACCTCCAAAACAGTGAAAAATAATTATCTAAAATGAAAAAAAAAAATGAAAAAGAATACACTACTGTGATCAACGTTATATTTTACATTCCACATACGCTGATGACTCAGCCATCCTGTCAACTTCCCCTGACCCTTCAGTAGCACCCCAATACCTGCAGGAACATCTTTCCGCCATACAACGTTGGAGTGAAAGGTGGAGAATACAGATCAACACAGAAACATATGAACAGGTGACATTCACTCATCATGCCCTCCGGTCTACATTAAAGGCACTCCACTACCAGAATCTAACGAGGTTCGATATCTAGGATTATACCTTGACAGCCGACTGACATGGAACCCTCACACGAGACTGAAAAGACAAGAACTGAACAAAAGATACGGACTACTTAAACGACTCCTTGGACCTTCATCTAAATTATCGATACAGAACAAACTGACGATGTACAAAACAATCATTCGACCAATATGGACATAAGGACTTGAAACCATCCAACATCAACAGAATACAGGCATTCCAGTCCAAAGTTCTCCGAAAAATTGTTAACGCCCCTTTTTATGTATCCAACAAAACCCTCCACAATGACCTTAACATCCCAATTGTCCTTGACCTTGCTAAAACCCGTTTCCAAATGTTCCACTCAAAACTGTCCCACCATCCGAATCCCGAAGGTCTATCCTTATCGTCCCAATCCCACCCAGACAATCCTCCCAGGCGGCTTAAGAGACAGTGGCCCCGAGACATTTTACTCACCTGACCTTGTCATAATAATTTTAATATTTATTTAGACTCTCCCGGAAGTGCCAACAATGGTCGGCTTCTTCCAAATTTGTTTTTTTTTTTTTTTTATTATTTTTTATTTTACCGTTTTGATCAATTTATACATAGCATATATCTGTATCAACTAACTTGATTATTGTACTTACATGACTTGTACAGATTTCAAATAAACAAATTAAAAAAATATATATATATATATTTTACTTCAAAGAAAAAGGCTTTACCCTATTTAAGGAATGGCTTTGATTCAATTGAAGCAAATATACAAAGACCGATATTTTGCTACACCCTTCATTTAATGTTACTACTGAGAAATTAACGCCCTTAGGACTAACATTTTAATAACTAAAGTAGCCGGTTTTAAAAAATAATGATTAATAAAGCTAGAGCATTTTATTCATACACTAACAGATTTGGTATTGGATAATTTATTTTCTTTAGGACAACCTTTTAAATGTTAGCATAGTAAATTTTATCTCGCGAAATCGTAAAAAAAAAAAAAAAAAACTGAAATGACTATTGCGTCAACTGAAAAGTGACACCATTCTATCTGGAATATAATGAGTCAAATACATCCTTTAACAGATGTAGCGAATGGTTGCTGAGCCTTGAGCTGACGGGGTTTTCCTTCCCCTGAACATTCGTGCCCCTATATGGTACTCACTTCGGAAGTCGGTCAAGAACAACGGACCCTATTGGGGATTCGTGACTGGCGAATGGCCAGTTGACATTAACAACTTCAAAATAATTGATATGCTTTGTTCGCGAGTTAGAATTGGCCATTTTGGCGATGCGTTGTCGATGTGTAATTGAGGAGCGGCTTCTGATCAAAGGAGAGAAGTGACAGCTGGAAAATATCAATGGAGAAAGTATTTACTACCTTATGAATGAAAGAGTAACGCTGATGTGTTCCGATCTTATTAAACCGTAATGAGTCATTGCTATTTATGAATGGCCTTGTATCTTTCAATTGATTCGGCAGAACCCACTAATGCCCATAACAGGCCCTTAAGTTAGCAAAGGTCTTAGTAAAATAAAACAGAAGGTCCTTTATTGTTTGTAATTATAAACAACTAAACTAGTTATTGGGCAACTGATTGTTTAAATCCTTCTCTTTTAGGGAAACTAAATTATTTTGTGGCACAGGTCAAAAGTTCATTCTGTTGTCAGCGTGCTTTCAGAGATGGTGTTCTTCTGAGCCTCTGTCCCTAAGCACAAGAAGGAACTAAGTAACCTTGATTAAATGAACAGCATAAAGCGTGTTAGAAATAATTCTTATTCCTTGTGTTATTGGAAAATCTTAATCTTTTGCATTACATTTATAAATTTATTCGAACACCTTATGGTTAACAATATTTAAATATCTGCTATGATGAAATATCAAAGAAAATTGAGCGGAAAGTGTTTGTCGACCCACTCACCTCCTGTTTAACGTCTATGCTAGGTCTTAACGAACAGGGGAATATAAAATTTAAACAAAAAATGAACTAATTAAAATCCCGTTTTTGATGATTTAATTATAATTAAATAGATAATTATCCATTATTTAAAATCATTTTAAAAATGCGGGAAATGTGACAAAACGTCGATAGTACTCCCTCACTCACAATCAGAGAAACTGATGCTTGAAGTCGCGGCAGTTGGATTAATTTTATTGAGAGCAAAATCACACCAGGAATAAGCATTATAAGGGAAAAATCTAAGATGACGGTGTTCCTGTAAATCAAAGGCTAGCTTAATATAATATATATTATTCAGGTGCAGACCTTAAGAATTTTACAAGTTTATGAGTCCACTGTGATTAAATCCCCTCTTTCTCCAAATAATCTTGGCTATTTGGAACTTTTGTGTGAATACACGGCATTGAATCATTATTAGAACTATTATCAATTGGTAGTAAGAGAGGATTAGCCCCATCAGCGTAGAGTGGCTACCTCCATTGATATCCGAGCTGGTTTCAAAAGAAGACGTGGACATCCTCTCCATCATGATTCATGATTCCCTTTCACAGTGGCGACTGAAGGGGGGGGGGGGAATGAAAATTCAGAATATTTTTCGCGTAAGTTAGAAAAATAAATTGTTTAGGCAAATAAATCCTAATTAATGTATGTTCTTGGTTTATCAAATACCTCCTTAATGACTTCCTGGTGCCTAGTTATAAAATTTTGATTCTACGCCCCAGGCACGGCGGTAAACCAATACTAAATTAGCCCCCCCCCCAGAAATGTTTGTCTAGAGCCGCCGATGCCTTTTCAGTAAAAGCAGTACTGAGCCCCGAATATCTAGTGACCAAACGCCCAACTTCAGGAGCTCCGTCGTCTGGTCGCAAGATGCACATCCCTGGTGTGACTTGAAAGCTTAAAATAGACTCTCTTAGCAAGAAATGTGCCCCTTATGTTTTCTGTAACATGGTAACTAAAGATAATTATAAATGTTCCCTTCGGAAGAACTGGGAAATTGTATTTCAACAAGTACGACAGCTTGGCCATATACTGCTTTTCCCCTTAATTATTTACAGAGAAGATATCTTTAGATTCCATCTGATGTCGTGGGAGAACATGAGGGTCTTAAAATCCTCCAAGGACCGACAAATCATTGAGACAAACAGTTTCAGAATGGAATTGCTATTTCCTTAACTTATCGCCCACGACCTGTGTATTTATTGCTCCTCGTGAGTCAGTGTTGTCCTCCAATAACATTCCACTTATGGTTCTCATATTGTTAGGTTGGCTATCATGTGAAGGTTTATTATGACTGTTATGACCATTATGTTTTCCACTTTGTAAATATGTGTTTAATTGCAGCAATGTGTACAGTAAATTACCTACATTGACATATAATAATAGTGCACTATGGCGACGTGAGAATGTTAGGTTTTCTTTGGAATAGATTTGATTGAACTCCAACCCACACTTATAAGAACAGCATCCCACGTCCTGGAGTTTGACCCAAAATTATGTTTTTTGGCACTACCAACATGTTTTTGTACAACTTATGGTCAAACAATTTATATACCGGTAGACCAGTCGCTGATTAGATGATATTTTTTCTTTAAATAATTTTTGAATTTTTAAAGTCCATTATAATTAACTGACATTTTTTAAAATGTTATTTCAATGCTTTACTGATTAGAGATAACCCAGTTTTAAAAATATGTGAACATCTGAAAATGTTTGAATATTTTTTTTCTTCATATCAGTAGGTTTTAAATCTAAGCCCTAACGCAATTACGTACGTATAATTCTTCTCAAGACCTCACTTGAGGTCTTAATTCTCAATTACCTTCGGAAATTGGTAATTACACATGAAAAAATAGTAAAAAAAATTAGAGCTTTCTGCTCAAATTCAGGAACATAAATATGCTTTAGGTCCACCCGACAAACGTATGTAATGTACTGTATAACATACATTCTTATTTTTCGTACGTGGCCACCGCGCATGCACAAACGCCAGCAGACACTTTTTTGTAACGTTCTTTTTCAGTTTAGTCATCGCTAAAGCATATTTATGCTAAAATTAAAACATTAGTTAAAGTTTCGATCTCATTTTGGCCCGAAAGTTGGCAAAGCCGTCCATCGTACTGGATTTCATTAACTTCACTTTATTTAAGACAATTTGCCTATGTATAAAAGAGAAAAGGTGTTCAAAAAAGAGATTTAGATCTGAGATAAGTTGACAAGATAAGAGAGCTCCAAGCTAGGAGAGAATTGCAAAGGTGGGGTCTTGGGATCATGAGGTTTGCCAAGAGGGGGCGAGGTTTCGCCAAACTACCTTGCCAAGGACTGCTATCAGCTTCTCTAGACTCAGTTCACGTCTTCTTGTCACGTCTAATGTCCAAATCAACTTGTGGAAGGTCCGAATAGTATGACGGAGGAAGTCAATAACGCCCAACAAAAAAAAAAAATAAAAAAAAATAATAATAATTAGAACAGATGAGTCCCTAATGAGTTGTAGTTTGACCTGAAATAAAAACGGGTCATCTGATTATGATAACATTTGTGATTATTCCTCAATTTGGATCTTGCGAACCATTTTAAGACATTAACGCATATTAATATAATATCATTAAAACGTCTATGTAAATGTACAAAAATATCATGAGTAATTGTAATACTTGAGTAACAAAGACAAATTCTAATTTTACTGGGTTTTTTGAAAAGTTATGATACAAAGATTAGCAGATTATTTTAAACCGAGAACGACGTAGTTTCCTCCATAATTACAAGGGGAAAAATAAATATTTACATGACTAAAGTTTAGGCTATGTGTGAATTGATAATGATGCCAGTGGATTGTGAAATTTGTTTAAGAAAACTGGGATTCATGTAATTGATTTCATTTTGGAAAAGAGGAAGTATTAAAAAAATATATCAACTTTACAAACTTATAATTTGTTTTATTAAATATCTCAAGGCAGTTGTAAAATCGTGGTAATTAAGGAGTGGTCATTCAAATACTAAACTAATTTTCTACAAAAACGAATATGTTGAGAATTTCAATGGGGTAAGATTTTATGTTTTAAAACAGTGGAAAATGTATTTTTCTTCAGCAAGATTAGGTCTAAAAAGCTAAAGAATTTTATTAGGATGTATATTGTTTCAGAATCTAAATATTTTTAGTTTGAATTTTCTTGTTTATTTACTTACTTAATATAATTTAGAAGGCATGAAACATTTGAATACTGGAGATTTTATTTATTTCGCGCTAATATTTTATTATTTTTCTTTGTTTAAAGGAAGATGCTTTGGATATCTGTTAGAATAATGAGTAATTATGTAAAGGAGAATATAAATGCGAATTTTTCTATAATTTCATTCTATGTTTTAAATAATTTTTTCTTATAGATTTTTAAAATATTTATATTTTGTATATTTTATAATTTCATATTTATTTTTCGTTCTTTTTAGACTCATAAAAATTCTTTTTCAGCGGTAAAAACACACACACATATATATATATATATATATATATATATATATATATATATATATATATATATATTGGTGCAGAAATATTAAAAGAGGGCTCCTAATGTTCTACTTGTGACACGGGTTTATGAGCCCCATTTTGATCTATTAAGATTTTTGGCATTCGTTCAAGAAACTGTAGAATATTTGACTCCAAACATATATTTATTACTGCCATTTGTTAGTGAAATTATGAAGGCACGTGGCCTACTTGATGTTGATTCGTTCAATTCTATCAATACCCTGAGCATATTTTAGCACTGTATCCATTTTGTCCTTTTTGTGGTAATGGCTACATCCGATTTCTAATTATAATTGCGTCATAGGAGACGGTCAAGTATATAACTATTTTAAATGACTCCATATAACTAATGATAATAGTTTTTGTCATTAACGAGTCAGACTTCCTGGAATGGGTTTAAATTTTGATGGGGGACGCCCCCATCAATTTCCCCTCTCCTAATAAACCGATTTAGTTTATTTTTACAGCGTATTTTTCTCTTTAGATGTACACAACGAATACCGAGTATCATTTAAATATAACAAAAACTACGGCTGCCATGGTCAAACTAGTGTTTCGGGTCCGGGGTAAACCCCCCTCCCTCCCGGTAGGCCGATTTGGTGGTTAACGAACTCGTTCAATCGTTTGCTAAGTGAACGCTATATACCAAGTTATATATATATATATATATATATATATATATATATATATATATATATATATATATATATATATATATATAAATAACTTTTAACGGGCGTCATTTTCAGTGTCTACTAGGTAGTATCGACAAAGAGTTGAAGAAATTTTTCAAAAATTCCGTCATCAGTGCAACCTCAATAGCTACTTTCCTTCGAAGGAAACTGCTAAAACAGACGAAACCTTATATTCGCCACGATTAAATTTTCTGGTTATTTTGGTTCTTACGAGGTACTTGATGAAGAATTTTCTTAGTTTATTATGCTCCTGCTTGTCGGACTTCGTTTTATTTTAATTTTAATCGATTTTATTAGAAACCTTCAATCATGCAAATAAGCGTTCATGAATAACCCACAAATAAGTGGCAGAAAATAGCAGAGTACAAAAAAAATGTATCAATTGAAATTCATTACAAGCCAATTAAGACAACCAGAATCCTAATGCAGCATGGTCAGTCTCATTTAGTGTAATTCAAGCCTGCATTTAATAATAGGAGGAGCTAAAGATGATTAAGAAAGAACGGGTCATTGTTCTTCTCGACTAGTAGTTCTGTAATGATGATGGCATATTCCGACGAATGATTTAATCCAATAGGACTGTCTCTAGTTGTCCGTTTTGGATGCGCGTCTCTATTTCAGGGAGTCACGGACCATGTATGGCATGAGAATGGGAGGATCATGGCCAATCTTCATAATGAGAACCATGACATAATAATCCTCATTCTTTGTGGAGTTTCTTATTTACACTTATATTGGCTCCTATAAATATCAGCCAGAAGAATAATCAGCAAATATGAAGGTTTTAAAATGTAAATGTTGATATGCAAGACTTGTGTATTAGTATTTAGCTATTTCGACTTGTGACACCTATTCAAGGAATGATTACTTAAAATACCTGGCAGAAGGCGCAACAACCTTCAATAAACTTTAATTTTTCATTAACATTTTTTTATTTGCTGCTCTACATGTTTCACTATACGCCTTTTCAGGAGCAAGTTAACTCTTTTTTTTTTACGGCGCATCGACAAATCGTGGCCATTAGCGCCGACGTCCAGGGTGCAGCCAGGAATTTTCCCAGCGAGCCGTGGGATGAGAAAATTCCTGTCACCGGGGGGGATCGAACCCACCATCTCCCGCTTATGAATCTAGCGCGTTAGCCACTAGACTACGGGAGACCCCCCAAGTTAACTATTTACTTTTCATCTGAGCCTCAAATGGGTCACATTTAAACTAACAAAATAAAAATAAAATAAAGAAGGTCGTTGTCTATCAGCTGTTAAAAATCGGTATTGCCATAGTTAAAATAAATGTCCAGAGAATGCGTTTGTTAATAATGAAATATTAAAATAAAAAACAACTGATATAATTATTTCTATCTACTATAATATCTTATTTAAATATTTTATTTTATTTTTTTTTTATTTACTGTACTTTTCTATTTTTAATGATGTGTATATTTTCTATTCTTTTTATTTTTATAGCCGGCAGATGGCATCATAATGTGTATGCCATGTATCATACACAGGCGTGTACTACTGAATAAACATGTGTATTCGTCTTACGCGCTCTTGCCACAGAAATACATCGTTAACCAGCAAATTCCTGTCTACTGGGTGCTCATTTTCGGCAAAAATCGTCTTAACAAAATCAGTGTGTCAGAAACACTTTTTATTTCTACTTTGCTGTAGAGTCGAAAGAAACCACTTACAAGACGATGTATTAAAATATTCTCGAGAAGTGTAAAGAAAATTATAATTTGAGGTTCTAGTGAACCAAATAGAATTAGTTGAAATTTGTTCACAATTTTGATATTCTTCCAAACTCAGGTGTATGAACATTTGATTTGTTTGGAGGAAAAGAATTATCACGATGTTTGTGCTATGATAAACTGCTTCTGTATGAATACACAGACATGAGCAATTTTTGAATTTTTGTATATTTTGTTTATTATCTCGAAAACATTTCAAAAATCGTCGTTAGTGGTTTCTGATCATTCGAAAACCTAATACACTTTCAAGAATGTAGGTTTACGCGTAAAGTTTGACATGATCAGCGGTTGTAGAACTCTGTGCTTGAAGTTTCGTCGTTGGTTTAGTTCCAATGAAAGTGAAATGTGAAGGGTTACTATTCTAAATTTTTTTTCCAAATTACTATAGGGTCAATCTATTAGAAATCACCCTGACCATGTTGCTCGACATTTTTGATTTTCCTAATTTTTTTACCAGTTATTCCCCTATACTAGGTTAGTTCAAACCTGCAGTAAAAAACATTCTGGGTCATCGATTTTTTTTGTCGGCCAGTTTAAGTTTTCATTTTAACTATGTTTTCTCCAAAAACAAGTTTTACGTAAATGTGTCTACCTCTCTTAAGTTCATATATATCAAAACAAAATAAACACTAAAATTATCAGAACGATATGTGATTTGGATGCATCAGAACGATATGCTCTTGATTTTTGTTCCTGCATTGTGTTTTTTAATTATTATTATTATTACATAATAATTCACATAATATCGACAAAGTTAACCCTAGGATGACAATGTTCTGTAAAATGTATTTTTTTAAATTTTAAAGTATTTACGAAGGTAGTCAGGGTCCGGTCGTGTGGTGTCTTAATAAAACTACATTTTTATACGAAAATGCGTTTTAATTTTGCCGACGATTAGGCTTGAAAATCAAGCCTTCACCAGGCATATAAAACAAGGAGGACAGAATTAATACTAATTTATATACAGATGAAATAAAGGTATAACATTGTACATATACGTTACCAGAAAATTCATTACATTTTTGCCGACCTTTTAGCTAGAAATACCAGGCTTCATCAACGCTATAAATTAGTATTAACTTTGTCCACCTTGTACAACCCTGATGACAGCCCTGATGAAGGCTTGAATTACAAGCCGAAATGTTGGAAAAAATGGAAGGCATTTTCTTATAAGCAATGCATTTTTATTAAGATACCACACGACCGAACACTAAATATATTTACCTTCTTAATATTAAACAGCCGACGTTCTCCGGATTAAAGTATTTACAGTTTTTGTTGTGAAATGAGACAAGATATTAGTTTCCCATCCGAGATCTACTATTCCCCAAAGCTCCTCCTGATGATAAAAGCCTCCCTGATGAACTATTCTGACAAGCTGGATGGAATCCATTAAAGTGATTAGATCCACCAGGAGGGTTAATGTCTTCAGGATTGGATTCCTCACACTGACCTTCCCTAATACATTCCACGCCTCCTTACAACCTCCACCAAAACTATTTTACTTGGCTTCCGGTCACTGACAAAATATTATTATTATTATTATTTATTTCTATTGCTTGACCAAAACAACGGCGATTTGCAAAAGTGAATGTATGTATGGAAACGTCAACTTTTAAACGTTTAAATTTTTCAAAATAATAACTACATGATGAATAAATTATAATAATCATATATATAATTTTGGAAAAAAGTATAAAACGAAATAAATTTATATGAAAAGAAAACTTTAAAAAATAAATAAAATAAAATGAAAAATAAATAATAATTTAGAAAAAGTGCATTTTAGCTACATTTTGTCATATATACCTCTATGATGTAAGTATTTAAATATGGTGTCCAAGTAATGGCTACTATCAGTCAGAAGTACTGTAAGGTCAGGGAGTATGTGTAAATAAAAGGCAAAGTAGAAGAGAAGAAGTAGTAGTAACTAGACTGAGAATTTGACACTTAAGGAGGGAACATTGGAGGAACGTATGCTTTGTTTATAAACAATTTGTCGCTTAAAATACTTAGTAATATGTGAATCGCTTTGTAGCGAAAATCATACATAAAGAAATAAAACATAATGTAAATATGAATACGCATAGAATGTGAATATATACGCGCTTATTTTACATAATATATAAATAATGTAAATATATGCACCCTAATATAATGAAGCGAAACACCAAATAAATAAATATCACAAACACAGAATAGTACAGTAGTATTACAGAGTAGACCTGTTTAGAATTATTTTATTCCTTTCATTTGTTAGTAGTAGTAAAAAACTCTCCTGGCGAGCTGACCAGTATATGCCTCAGATTTTAATAATCTGTAAGGAATTTGTTTTTGTTTCTTAATTGCCTCGTTATAAATTAATCTTCTCTTCCTTTTGTGACGAATGGCGAGTTTCTTGCAAGTAATATTAGTTATTTCAGCGATTTCTTCCGGCTGAATTAGCCAGTAAGCGGGATTTATTTCCACCAAAGTGTATTGTCGAGTCATCAGGGCTAGCGAGCCTCTAGCTGCAGTAGTGCGTGAACCGCCTTTCTGTGTTTATGGAAAAGCAGAGCGAGCAACGTGCAGTCTCAGTGCAAACAGTGTCCAGTTCAGTGACAATATGCTATGCAAACGATGTTCTCGACCCTTCAGTCTGGACGTAAGTTCGTTCAACTTTAAAGGGAAACATCATTGTAATGTTATTTTGTTTTTTTAATAAGACTTCTGAAGGGCACATCTCTGCTGAGAAGGGAAAAAATATCAAAATTAAAAAAAAAAAAAAAAAAAAAAAAAATAGTGTTCTGCTATTGTCATTAGGTATGTTAAATAATGGTTAAATTGTACCTTCGATGGGTAGCCCATTATATTTTGCCCTTGAACATTTTTAAGCACTTTGGTAGTTATCACAATCATACCTGGTTATTAAATAAAATGCAGTTATTTTAATAGCTTCATCCCAAAGAAACTTCAGTTCACATTAGAAGGACTGCTTGGTGTTTTAAATGTATAATCATTTGTTCCAGAATATTTCTCTGCTCGGGACAGTACTAATTTGAAAACAATTAAATATAGAATCTTTATTTAAATGAGAAAATCATTAAATTTGCAACACAAATATAAAGGGCTATTATTAATTCTTAAATTATAAAATAAGTGCAATAAGGATCCCATTTTTCTATAAATTAAAATTTTAAAATTTTTTTTAGCTGCTGATTTTAATAAAAATAATAAATAAATTCTTTACTTCCTCTTTCGATTTTTTCAAAAATAATAATTTATACATTGGCCTGCAGTGTTGGGGGTTTATTACAATGATTGTTTTGTTGAAATATATCAAAAAAAACTTAAGGACATGTAAATAATTTGTAAAAGTTCTATCATTCAAATCGTAAACATCACTTCTACAGTATCGTTACAGTTTCGTGTTTTGGGAGTTTCACAACAAAATAACAAAAATACGACCGTTAGGAACACATTAAATGTATTGTTTCTAGAGTTTGCCTTACTCCTCTCCAGATGACCAGATTTTGCTGGTTAATGAACTCATCCATTTTTTTTTTTTTATGGAAATACTGTACAATTACATGGAGTTTCATGGCGATTTCACAAAGGCTTCTTCAGCAACAGGACATACCCAGGTACCGGAATGAATGAACATCTGTATATGTATATGATAACAGGGGTAATGTTTGGTATCCGGTTTGTACTTATAGAATGTGCTAAAAGGAAAAAAAAAATCTATGTTTTGTGTTTATGTATATTTTTAAGCACGTAATTATCATGTCAATAAGGCGGCAGCTGTCAGTGAGTAATTCTGAAATGTTGACTGGAATGTCTAAGCTGCCAGTCTACTAGTATACGGTAAAATGTCAGAAATTGTTTATGTTTTTGTTGGTTTTTCATTCCTACTCATTATGTATTCCTAATAATAATTTTTTAGTAGTAGCGAATCTACGACTGCCTTTCTGGCTCACTTGTGGTATATATGAACCAGCTGAAAAATAATGCGAAAAACACAATATCGGATCCCACTTATCTTTACCAGTTAGGCTTAAAAGGGGATAGGATATCTAAAATGTAGTTGAATGACAAGAAGGTCCGATAAGAACTTAGTCCGCGTTAATAGCCCAAGAGTTGATACGCCCTTAAACACAGCATAAAAAACAAAAAAAAAACAGTATGTACATGATATAATACCATTGGGCAACATTTATGTAAATATCATAAATAAATGAATACATTTATTCTGGGAATGTGTCTAGTGAGTAAGTTCACCTGAACACAGGTAATGAAAATTTAGATTTAAGGCCGTTCCTGTATATTTTAGGAACTAACCAGCAGGAATAACGACGTTAATGTAATAGTTAGGAGTAAATGCAATAATTTTTTTTTTTTTTTAAGGAGTTTAGTATGAAAGTTTGTATTAGGTCTAAATTTAATATGTAATATAGATAAAGAAAGAACACAGAAGTAGGTCGTTTTATAAATAAAAATTGTATTCTTTCGTTAAACAAAAGAAACTAATGAATAGTGTACTTTAGCTGTCCACCGTCCTAGATTTATTAAAAATTCGAAATGAGATTTAAAAACTAGCTATTAAAGTATGTATTTTATATAAAATAAATCAATTACTGTATTCGGATAGTTCAATATTAGACAATTTATTTCAATTTTCAGGAATTTCGCTATCAGATTCTCCCAAGTAACTTCTGTTTCATGCAAAATTTCTTGAAGAGCTGTGCAGTCCAGTAGGATCATAAGTCAATTTTTGTAATTCAGGTTGTTATGAATTTGTTTTACTGTTGCGCGTGAAGGTCCGGAGCGCCCCAGCGTCAAGAATTGAGTTGATTAAACCAAAAATCGAATGATTGCTAAACCTTAATAATAAATACTATTAGATAAGAGTGGTAATAGTGTTAAAGGGTAAATGGGAGGGGGGGGGGGGGGTGGCGAACAAAAAGCATTTTGTCAAGCAGATAAAATAATATACACCTGTTGATGTTATATCAGCTTTCAGGAGCATCCTAGACACTAATTATTACACTCTCATAATTAAAAAATAGTTATATTTGTAAATAATTATGTTTAATCGTGATTTTTGAATGGTCTCAATGAAAAAAAAAAAATCGTTTTGAATTTTCCATTTGGGGCAGGATTTTTTATTAATTAGGCCTGAACTACGCTAAGCAAAACTAAGTTAGTTATCTTAGTTTTACTGTCAATGTTTATGTGAAATGTGGAGGAAATTTTTTGAGTTTTAAACGTTAAATTAAACTACGAAGTACAATAAATCCATTAGAATTATACATGTAAGCCTGCTTCAACAAAACGATCACGAATAGTGTTATAAAAAGTTTTATAAAAGTCAATTACATGTAAAAACGTTCATCAAGATTCTCTTTGAATGAACGCCACTTTTGGATGATTTAACCTTTTTGAATCGCCAGAATTAACAAGAAGCACACAAATATATCAATAACTCTTTTATTGATATTTTAGGACAAAATGATTTTTGTACGTCACCTCCTCAAATTAGAAAAAAATGTATTAACATGTCCTGAAAAATAAAAAGTTTCTTACATAACTCGATATCAGTTCCCTTAGCATCTGGTAGTAGATTTTTGAACTTGTTTGGTTATTATTGGGTTCAAATTTCAAAGCGATTTTATAGACATCTCGATTTCCACATGTATTTTATGTATTTTTAGAGGCGGCTATAAATTATTGACTTGACGGTTTGTTTAATTTTAGAAAGGATGTTTATCATTCGAACGATCGTTCCGGATTAAAATGGCTCCCTTCTGATTCGGAGGAAATCTATTTTGAATTCGCTTAGTCTACCTTTGAACTTGCCAATTTAGAACTAATGGCGAGGTAAGATGTTTCGTGATTTAAATTATTCATTCAAGCGAGTTTATTCAGAGCGTCCGGTGACTTTCGTTCAACTTTTTTTTTAGATATTCAATACTAAAACACATTTTCCTGGTACGTCTAGTTAGTGTGTTTCTACACCAATCTAGGGGTACACCCTTACATATGTTTAATTCCTGTAAAAAGATATAGTTTCAATATGCTTTTAGCATGAAAAAAGAAAAAAAAAATTCTCTTTTCTTAGTACCGTAATAACGCGCGTCTAAATTTTCCTGTTCGTATGCTTTCAGGTATTCTTTTTTATAGGTTTCTTAACGTAGGATAACGAGCAAAGCGATATCTGTAACCGTTTTCGAGAAACATTGAAACACCTACTTTTCCAAACTATTTTTTAGAAACGATTTTTCAGTTTAAACTTGTTTCAGACGTTTGACATTCATCTAAGTTATAATATTTAAATTTTGGTTTCGTTTGGAGGTAAATATAAAAATAAAAAAAAAAAAAAAATTTAATAAACGACAAGAAAAGTTTTTGGATCTTAGTATATTTTCTAAAATATTTTGAAAACTGTAAGTGGAAAGTAGAAATATATTATTATTAATACACGTTAGCAGTTTTGGGAGTTTCGTATATTTTCATAAATATCTCGAAAACGGTCAAGAAATCGTGATTAGAGGTCAGTGACTATTCGAAAGCTTACTAAATTCCCTAGAAAAGAGGTTCAAATGTTATTTTCGATGGGGCGATGTCAATTCGGGAAATAAGTGCTTAAAACTTCACAATTACAGTTTTGTTCTTTTCAATGGGTTCTTGACTCTGTTTACCTATCTTTTTAAGTGTTTGTTGTTTTTATTAATTGCATTTAACACTAAAATAAGTATTTTAGTAAAACAAGGTTAGAAGATGAGCGAAATTTTCGCTTAGGATACAATCAGTTTCCCGTTATGGCTCTTAAACTCGTATGTTACTTCTCATTGAGATTTTTTTTTTTTTTTTTTTTTTTTTTTTTTTTTCACCAAAATGAATCAATGGCTTTAGGGAAATGATTGGGACCAAGCTAAGATGACGCAGTTCTTGCGAGTCGGACTTTTTTTTTAAATAGGACATACGCAGACAGTTTGTTTCTATTGGCTGAAGAGCTGCATAACGCGATATGCAACTGAAAAGCTATTGCAGCTGGCGGCTTCGGTTTCATAACGGCTATCTGTACCCTATGATCGGATGCAGTCGTGATGGGCTCTATGTCTTACTAACAAGGAAATAACAGCCTAGCCAAATCTCCCTTCACTCCAACTCCCAGCTCGTCTTTCTCCTTATCTTCCTACAATCCTAAAAGGAAAATTATTCTTTGAAAAATCTTTCGGGTTTGTTAACTTTATTTGTTTAGAATTGGTGTTAATATTATTAATAATATTATTTAACGGTAAAATTAGTATATTAGTATAGTAGAAAATGAGAAACGTATTGGTAATACTGTTTTCCTAGGGCAAACGTTAAGTCGCAAGGGGAGGTATTTCCGGACAGGATACGGTCAGTTTTGCCGTTGTCCTTCTCTTTGAGATTTTATTTTATATTTTAACGAAAGATCAAACCCTGCCAACAACTGCTTCTATTACTTTACCAAGGCAATTAGAGATTGCGAGTCGGACTTTTTATAAATAGTGAGCTTACCCACTGTTCGTACAAATCAATTGGCATTTATCTTTAATTCCGTTGTTTTGTTTTCTATGTCTTTATGACCTGGCTGAAAGATAACTTCTTTCTTATTTTTCAATGAGAAAATATAAAAATTATTGAATATTATATTAACAAAAGCATCCAATTATATTACTAAATGTTTCTGTAGATGATAATACCATTTCTATTTATAAATATTTCTAATTGGTTATAAATATCGTTGACATCATGGAGCTTAAGAATGAAATGGAATCTGGTTCCTGGTAAGTGGTGGATCAGCACGGGCTGTCGCTAACCATTACGTCACAGCACGAGCCAAGATGTATTTCTGTCTCCGACTTCTGGCCACTCCCTTCCCCATCGGATAGACTCACTGCAGATAATAAAAAAAGTCCGACTCGCAGGAACTGCGTCATCTTAGCGCGGTTCCGCTCATTTCTCTAGTGCCTTTTGCAAAGGAGTAGAAGCAGTTATTGGTAGGTTTTGATGTTTCGTGAAAAATATAAAATTACACCTCAAAGAGAAGGAAGATTTAAGGCGCCACAACAGGGAACTGATAGTATTCTAAGCGGAAATGACTACCCCCACTTTCTCAACGTTCGCCATGGGAAACACTATTACCAATAAGTTTCTCATTTTCATACCTTACTTTATTAAAATACTAATTTTAATATTAAATTCAATTAATAAAACAATAACCAATTAAAACGTTAGGTAAACAGTGACAAAACCTCGTCCAAAAGAACAAAACTCATGGATATGAGGTACCCTCCCTATGCAGGGACGGATATTCTGCACTAAAAATTCGACCGTTGGGGGTTCCATATTAAACTACATAGCCCGGCTAGGAAACTAGAGGTTCTGGAACACCTTTTGTAGGTTCCTTAACGTAGGGAAACGAATGAAAGCATTTTTAAGTTTTCAATAAAACTAGGGTTCAGTAGAAACAACTTGCTTCTAATAAATTGCTTACATCTTGGAACGAGTTAGATCTGTTCTTTTGAACGGCTTCTTGTCTCTATCTACCTCACTTTTTATTAATTTTTCCTTTAAATGACATTTAACAGTAAAATGAGTATTTTAGTTTAACAAGGGAATAAAATGAGAAACGTATTGTTAATAAAGTTTTCCTATGACAGGGATATGAACGGAAACACGGTAAAATGATGCAGTTCATGCGAGGTTTTTTCCGCTGTTTTTACTTAATGTCGATAAAAAAACAGTGAATATAAATCCCTCACCGATGTGATATGCGAGTATACTCGTACCTTCATATATATAACAATATTTAACGACTGCCCAACCCAAGGAGAACTTTTATAGAGAAGTTAAGTATCAAGCCTAGTTAGACAGGTGTGTATTTATCTTGGCACTGGAGGTATGTAATTATTTAATAACTGCCCTCAATCATTCGTTAAAAAGCAATCAAACAACCAGCTCCTTCAACAGCTTCCAAGGCTTTGACCTTGGGTGGGAGGAGAATGCATAATCAATTTGACGCATTTTCTTGGATATATTAAAAAAAAAAAAAAAAAAAAAAAAAAAAAAAAAAATACTACTCGCGCGTTCATAATCATCTTAGCGCGTTTCCATTATGTCCATGGCATCTTGGAAAAGGTCCAAGATCCAGGAAAAGGATGTAACGTTTAGGTTATAAATTTTAATTACCTCCTGATATTTTTGTTTTATTGATAAACTCATTTTACTGTTAAGAAAATTAATAACCTGTAAAACATTTCAGAGGATGATGAACAAGAAATTATGAAATAGTCAGGAACCTACAGGGAATGAATTAAAAACGAGATTTTTGTATTGCCTCTCGCCGAGTCTCCCTGAACTTTGCGAATTTACACGATTTTAGCCGGATTCCGTGCAAAATCTAACACAAAAGAAAACTTCCTTTTTAGTGCTACAACATTCTTGATGGATAGTTATAATTGTAAACTTATTTCTCAGTACACATTTTTGGGAAGTCTAAGAAAATGACCATGGATAAGACGCTAAATGCTACTAAAAGTACACCTTCGCTAATTGAAACACTGTTTTCTACGGCTAAGGTCCATTTTTTGGGTGAATATGTATTCGAATAATATTAATTCCAGTTAAATAATTCTACAAAAAGGGCTTTGCAATTCAATTGAAATTCCATCTTCTATTTATGGTCGTCATAAAACGGCATCTGTAAATCTGAAGTGATCTAACTAACCATTGACAGAAAAGAAACAATATACTATTTCTGCTCTCGTTCTTCTTCAACTCCAGCTAAAATAGAATATATGTATTGGCCAAGCAGCTGGGGTCAGATCCACGCCCGCTTTGGTCTTTATTCCCTTTGCTATATATATCCTGTGATGGCTGCAACCCTTTACACACAGCAGCAAGCGTTGGGATAGGTCTGTTGTGCAACTATAAATTATGTTGTTGCAATAGTCCACTAATTTAGGGTCCTAAGGGTTGCTTCTTTCTTGGAAATAATTTATAAGTAGGTGTAATCGCAGCGAAGTAATTGTGCAACACATTTACCCCCGTTGTACCAACATGTACAGCCAATAGAACCGACTTAAAATATATTGGAAATTTGGAACTACCCACTTGTATATAGTTTTTGCAAGTTTCTTCTCCCCCAGAAGATAGTAAAACTATCTTATGACTTCGCTCTGATGGCATAATCCGAAATTTCAGAGAAACTTCGAAATTTTACAACCCATTGGTCACAGAGGGATAAGAACTGAAACGCAGCTCCTGCGACTCGGCTCTTTTATAGTCGCTGTCTAGAAAAATAACGTATAAACTGCCGAAGAACCCTGTCACACGTGGTTGTATTATTAGCTATAGGCTCAGGAGCTAAATGCCTGTTTATCATATCTGGGCAGGTTCCCTTGCTTGTCAAGAGGAGTCATTATACCGCTGTTGTTCTTATAGGAATGTTTATATCCCCCTTCCTCCCTGCAGGTGCAGGATATACGTAAACAAACGCTCAATACTCCCTGTTTGTTATACGCCCCAGAAAACAATCACGAGGCTATGTAAAAATAAACTGATGCGTTATTAGTTAGTTCTAGTAGCTTGTTTCTACAACAGAAACTATATATGAGAATCCATAAAACTACCTAGCTGCATATTATAATAGATAAATAGTTTTCTTGAATACTATGAATAAATAATTATTTATGGAACTTCTAGCGCGGTATCTCCTTGTCTGAAGGGAACAAAGCTCTCTTATTAATGCCTCCGACAACACAAAGCAACCTGCGTTCAATCTTTCTAAGAAATATACAGAAATTTGAACGATCTGCTTTTTCATAATACTTCACGTTCGAGTGAACTGACATTCAGATAAACTAAGTTATGTATATTTTATAATGACAGCAGCACATGATTTTCAAAAATGACCCCAATGATTTTTATAAAATAGGCACTTTTACATACTTGTCATTTATATTAAAATTGCCCTACTGGTTTTACATCCAATTTGATATATTTTCAGTAGCACTGAGACTTGTAAAACAAATCATACAGTCTAACAGTAGAAAAACGAACCTTCTGGCACTAGGGCCATGGCCAAAAAGACACTTACACTTTGTTTTATTAGTCTTAGTGTCCCTGAAGGGGCATCAAAATGGATGCGATTCAAGTAGAACAATTTTAATAAAAATTACTAGTATGAAATGCAAGTGATTTTCCAAGAGGGTCACTCAGCCAAGAACTGGTTACTCCCGCCATTGCTTAACTTAAGTGATCAACGGGAACAGGTGCATTCAACGTGGCAATGGCCGTTGGCTATCATATTTCATTAGCAGACAAGAGAGGTCTTGTACTTTGCATAACGGCTGAGAATTCGTGGTAAGTGTGATCAATCAAAAGCTAAATAAATTTCCTACAAAAAAGGTTCATATATAAATTTCAACAAGGCCATATATGTCTGGGGACATAAATTTAGGCTAATTTCTTAGTCACCTCAAATTTCTAAAAAATAGAAAAAGTTCGAAGATGAGATAATGAATTACTATAATTCACATACACACAATTTAAAAAACCGAATGAAACTAGTTGTCCTAGTTACTGTTCTTTCAGGTACTTACAAAGGATGAATTGAGTTAAAGCGTTTTCTAGATGTTTGACATTCATCCATTGATCTTGATGTTTGAATATATTTAATTTTTAATTAAGGAAGTAATTTAATTTATTTATTAGGGAATAATTTAATTTTTAGGAATTAAGGAAGTATTAAAAAATAAAAACAGACCTGAGCAGTATTAGGATTTTTGTGTATTTTCCTAAATATCTCAAAAACGACTGAAAAATCGTGGTAAGGTGGATTGCGACCATTTGAAAGCAGTGATAAACTAAATTTCTAACAAAAGTTCTGCATGTAGGTCTTTTCATCTTTATCTTTAAAAAAACCCAGTTAATCGGACATGTAATCTTGTCAGTGCTGAAGTTATCGCTCCAGCATCAATATGCATCTGTTACTATCATAAAGCAGGAAACATGCCATTTAAACTTCAAATTAAAATATAAGATCACCATTTGATTTTTACTAATCCTCTTAGTCGATTCCATTGAAGAGATGACCTCTTTTGGCCAAAAATACTGCCATCAATTTTACAAAGGGAAGACAGTAAATTGCCTTACATATTTAATGAATAAAGCTTCAATGATCTTCCTTACGCCCTTTTGTAACGCAGAGCAATAAAGATCCCAATGTATTGCTGTTTTTGAGGCTGAGTTGTTTTAGCGCGGTTACTCCCTATCTCCATAGGGAGAACCCGCTTATGAGGTTGACCTCATGACGCAATCCGGAAGTGCCGACTAGAAACTTTCACGTTTCAGACCCTATAGGTCACGAAAATATAGGTGGCTAAAATTTGTATATATATATATATATATATATATATATATATATATATATATATATATATGTGTATATATTTATATATATGCTTGTCTGTACGCTCTCTAGCAAGCTCAAAAATGGTCCGATTTTGACGAAATTTGGTACAAAAATCTGTCGTCTAATTTGAAAGGTCAAGTTCGTTAACCAGCAGAATCCGCCCACTAGAAGATAGTGTTTGGGGCGAAATTCGCGCAAAAAAATCGTAACGCTTACGTTTTTGAGTTTATATGCTTGCAGGTACTTGTTTTATAGGTTTCTTGGGCTAGGAAAACGAATGAAACCATTTTCAAGGCGATAGCTTTAACCGTTTCTGAGATAAGTGTAATCAATGTTTTGGTAAGTCATTATTTTTTTGTGAGTACTTAGAATCGCAGGATTCAATTGAAATATTTTCTACATCTTGGAAATTAGTCCCAACTAAGATGTTTAAATTTTGGTTATATTTGGATATAAGGAAGTATGCGAAAAAAATTATTTTATTAATAGACATGAAAAGTTTTCGGATCTCCATACATATTTCGTAAATATCTCGATAACGGTTGGGAAATCGTAATAAGTGGAAAGTGACCATTCGAATGCTTACTAAATTCTCTACAAAAAAGGTTCTGAAGCAATATTCGATGGGGCAACGTCAATGAGAGATATAAGCGCATAAAACTTAAAAAGTGTTTGTTTTGTTGTTTTAAAATGGTTTTTCTCTTTCTTTATCTCACTTTTTAATTGGTTGTTTCTACTTTTAAATTGCATTTATCAGTAAAATTAGTATTGTAGTAAAATAAGCTAAGAAACGGTCTAAGGTATTCATAATAAGTTTGGAGTGGCTGTGGTAATTCTCCATCTACATAACCTTCCTCATAGCTTCAAACTGAAGTTACCGTTATTTATTTATTTTTTTATTTTTTTTACGGCGCATCTACATCTAGGTCATTAGCGCCGACATCCAGGGTGCAGCGAGGAATTTTACCAGCGAGCCGTGGGATGATAAAATTCCTGCCGGAGGTTGGGAATCGAACCCACCATCTCCCGCTTATGAATGCAAGGCGCTAGCCATTAGACCACGGGAGACCCCCGTTACTTATTATTTTATAGAAAGATTTAACCCACGACAGAATGGAATTTAATTCGCCATGAAGCACATATTTACAGTTGATTATAACAGTAAAACGAATTTGCTAGTAAAACAAGACTTAAAATACTTAAAATGACAAGGAATTTGTGGTTGTTTAGAATAGAGCCTTCTCAGCACTAGTCAAAGAGTAAGTACGTTTTTAGTACATAATTGTATTGATTTATACGGATTAAGAATTATCCGCTTCTGTGTAAGTTGACTAGTGTCAGTTTCCAGTGATTTGTGATGCTAATCTATTCCATTTCTTCGAGATGTAACCGCGCTAAGATGACGCAGTTCCTGCGAGTCGGACTTTTTTCATCCTTGCCCTGAAGACAGCATTAGGGGCAAGAACAGTGCAAGGTCAACTTGAGGCGAGGTCGTCGCATCTGCATGCTGGGGCGAGGCCGGTTTTTACACTTGTACTATTCAGACAAGGCATTTCCTGTACAAACGCTGATACGAGTTGGAAACATCAAAATATGCAGGGGTTTCTGTACGAAAGGAACGCATACTGTATAAATAAAATACGTATTTATTTTTAGCTTCTTTTGTATGCAACAAAATCCAACCTTAAAAAAAAATTCTGTCTCTTCTCTATGTCCAAAGACTCAACAGGCTCATTCCTGGTTAATGGCTGACCTTAGAAGTAGTGTCACTATTTTTGGGTACCTTCTACTTAAACCATAGGCTTCATTTGAAAACAAAATATTGCGTACAACTAATGTTATGAAGTTTTTAAGAAGAAATCGTTGACCATTGTGAACGCAGTTGTAGGCAGAGTTCGGTCTTGGTACCTTAATAAAACTTTTCCCGAAATTCAAGCCTTTATCGGGGCGATG
This sequence comes from Gonocerus acuteangulatus, assembly GCA_946811695.1. Classification (NCBI taxonomy): domain Eukaryota; kingdom Metazoa; phylum Arthropoda; class Insecta; order Hemiptera; family Coreidae; genus Gonocerus; species Gonocerus acuteangulatus. The sequence continues at coordinate 51,713,825 of OX328123.1, read as the reverse complement.
AGAAGACGTAGACCTATACCTCACGGATGTGCAATCGCACATCCCCTCAGAGCACCGATTGCACGTTCGTGATGAAGGGTGGAATTTTAAGCCGAAACGTCGACAAAAATAAAACGTATTTTCTTATTAAAACAAATGTACTTTTATTAAGATACAAAGACGGAACTCTTGATAAAGTTATAAAGGATTAAGTAGTTTGAAAGAAAAAATAGGTTTATGTCTACAGATCATCGTGAGTCACATACATACTTCAAATCCAATTCCACCTTATCTTACTGTCAATTTTTTTTTTTTTTTTTTTTTTTTTTTTACAGCGCTTCGACAACTAGGCCATTAGCGCCGACATCCAGGGCGTAGTGAGGAATTTTACCAACGAGCCGTGGGATGAGAAAATTCCAGCCGCCGCGCCGGTGGGGATCGAACCCACCATCTCCCGCTTATGAATCTAAGGCGCTAGCCACTAGACCACCGACAATTTTTATTCTTTTCAATTTATCACAAAATAAATTAAATTCAAAATAGAATGACATTTTACGTGCGGAATATGGAAGTTCAAGTTTTGCAACAGTTTGAACAAAGATATTGCTTGACTGTTTTGTTTTTTTTAAGATGGTTCTAAGGATGATTTATTTTGTTTGTTGGGAAAACTCAAATCCTGAAAGTGCACATGTAAAATTTCAAACAGTGTTTTTCTGCAATCATTAGTGAAGATTAGTTTACTCATCAGGATGGAACATGGGCGTATATAGAAAATAATTTCGGAAAGGGCTGGGAAAATTTCCAGAAGAGTTTTAGCCAACTTAAACGCTATTACACCCAAAATAGAATATGTTTTATGAACTAAATGATCTTATTTAATTTATTTTTAAGGGTTATGTGAAATGTTTACCGATCAAATCAAAATATGGGGGGGGGGGTTCCAGCCCCCTTATATACGCCCATGGTATGCAAAGCTATCATCAAATTTGCCAATGTTGATATGTCTAAAAGACGGGTGGAGTCTGCCCGCTCTAGCAGAGGAGACCTTGGGATGTATTATTAGAAATGGGTCATCGCCAGAAGCTCATCCCCTGTTTTATAGATCCTTGCAAGGTTGAAGTAGGGTGTGTAGCTCTCCTCAAAGGGATTGTCATTATTCCTGACTGACAGCTTCGACATCTGGGAATAAATTAACCGGCATATTTAACATTCAATCGAATAGCCCTTTAGGTTTTTCAAAGCATGTTTTAGGAATTTTGTGTTTTATAGGCCTAACGTCGGTAATAAACATTTTCTTTACCAGTTATACACGTTATTTTTAACTGCTCGATAGGTTCCATATTCACTGATGACACTTCAGGATCACAAAAACTACTATTTGTACAGTCTTTATTTGAATGGAGACAAATTCTGTAATTAATTAAATGGTTGATTTAAATAATCGATAAGTTTCGATAGGACCACCTCATTTGGACTGCAAGAAGTTTTGGATACGTTGGTTTTATTCTGAACGTATTCACAGCGAATTATAAACAGATTTTAAAGACCTTCGAGCAGTAAAAGGAATTTGTAAATATAGTCAGGCATCAATAATAAGAAAGACGAAAGCTTTTCTTGGCTTTGTAACAATCCGTTCTTTACTTAAGACAAAGCGAAAGCCGAGCAACACAGGGAATGGGTTATTTACATGTATCTAAAAGTGACTCTCTGGCTTTTTGTTTGTTGACGTTTCCTGCGAAAATAGCATGTAATCTCAAATGCTGAAAAAAGTTCTGTTGTAAGCTTTCCAAATTACCCTACGAATAACCATTATAAGGAAACAAACTAAGATGACGCAGGTCCAGAGAGTGACATTTTTTTCCAATCTATTAAGTAGGTTATAAGTTGAATATGTTGCTATTAAGAAAAATAGCTTTGGAATAACAATTTTCTTTGGCCTTAATTTAGGCATTAAACTATACAGACCAGTTGTTTTGTCGGTCCTATTCGTATAATTGGCACCAATATTTATAGCTTCTCAATTGGTGTAGCGTAATAGTATACTGTGGGCCAATAATTGGCGCGTTCAATTATTGTCAAAGCTATTAATTAGTGGATGCTGCCTTTGTCCATTTTATACACTTGTTCATTTAGCTCTCCTCTTGAGTGTGTTACTCAAAAATCTACTCCACTACTTACATGGACACTTGGAGTAAGCAAAATAAATCTTTGCTCTACATTTCAAGTAGACATTAAACTTGTATAATATAAAACAAACGTATAAATTGAAGGGGTTGGGATGAAATAGTGTCAAGCAATTTATTTAATTAAACTGTAGCTGCTATATGTTGGATATTGTGTGGGATTAGCAGTTGAAATGGTTAGGGGCGACAAGATTAAGTAGCATACAGAGCACTGTAGACATATTTTAGTAGCATTTACAACAGAAGCTCTTAGTCACACATAATAACAAACATATAGCAGCTACAGTTTTGTTAAGGATGTTGCATGGCACTATTTTTCCACGATAGTAACTTATTTATTACTGGCAATGATTTGAATGAAAATTAGCTTGTTAATTTCCTATGCATCGCTAGGAGATACTAATATAAGAACTCCCGATCCCAAATAATTATTAGTTGCCGGAACAAAATTAAGTTATTAAGAGATTGTCGGCATCTGGTTCAATAAACCAACTTTTATAAATAAAAAATTAATTTTTATTTGTTCTTGTACTCCACCCTACTTCAAATCCTAGGAACGCTCTCAATAATTAATAATACAATTAGTATGCTTTTCAATTTTTTCCAGTGGAATTGTTAGTTTTTGCCTTTCTTTCAAATTTTCTTCTAAAGCGTGCTTTTGACAAATTTTTGGCATCAGTGAGAACTAACTGTGTTTTAGGGACACAATGTAACTAAGTAAATAATGTAAACGATTTGTCCGTACATTGCACAGAATTGATTCATTTCATCATATCTTTCATGCATCATGGTTTTGTACAACATACACCAAATACACTCTTCAAATATTTCTCTTTAGTCCAACGAAACATTTCCCAGCAGTGGCTAGTAGTAGTCCGTTAAAAATTTGACAATATTTATTAACAACCTTTCTTTAAAACATTCGAGACGTTCCCGACCAGATAGGCGAATTCGCCAATTGTAGATGTAGGGGAAAATGGGCGAGTTCGTCCTCCTGGTCCGCTCAGCTATCGCTCAAACCGAAACCCTCGTTTTTTCTTTGTGGATTTATAGTTTGGTACAAAGGCGAACTCACCACTGCGCTGTTAATAAACGAGACAAACGGAAAAACAAAAATTAAAACAACAACTGGAAAGTTCGTCCGTCTGATCGGGAGCACCTCATATGATTTGAATTAAAATAAACATTGAGTCTGCCCAAAATTTAGAAGGCTTAAGGAATTTGAAACGATGAACCGGATCATTTCGAGAAATCTCGCTCAGGTCCGTATCTATTTCCAACTATATCCCCCTCTACTTTACTGCCTATTTCAACGTTTAACGATTTTCCAGAGAATAATTGAAAACCAAGTTTTGTATATATATGAAATAAATCATTTTCCGTTAGATAAACAATAAAAATGTCTAGGTTGGCAGAGGTGATAGAAGTTATTAAAGCAGACAGAGTTGACTGACGGCTTAGGCCTCGACACTAGGAAACCTTCCATGTTGACACGTAGACATTGAAGACTTGGTTACTATTTAGTCACGAGGATACTAAAATATACTTAATATCTTCCTTGTAAATACTCCTTAAATTTAATGGTCTATTAACATTTTCATTTTATTATTAATATTTATTGATTTAGAGCCCGCTAAAGCGCTATTTCCTCTTTTCAAAGTTAGGAAGAATTTATATTTTTAATTCAATGTTCATATGAGATTTACCATAATGCTATAAATGTAAATAAATAAAGATAAGAAAATTCCAAGTGTGTACAACTTCAAGTGATTAAATGAAGTTTAATTTAAAACCTTCAAGGCAAGTTAATATGAATTTCAAATCAACTGTTGAGGTTTGTTGCTTGATACACTGATTTAATTAGGATGGGAGGAGTAAAGACTCGAGATTTCTGTACTTTATAATTTTCTGATATTGCTCTATAATAATAATGCTAAGGTCGGGCCGCCCCAAAATCTCGTGGCCGGAGTACTGACCACAATATCTTCCTAGTGTGTTTTTGGTATAGAAACATATATCTATACAATATCTGCCCATTTGGGCCCTCGTGGTATTATAAGGACCTGATTTTTTTTTTCATGTATACAAACAATAGCTTAGGTAAAAAAATAATGCTAATTAATAGATTATATAAAAACATATTTCCTCTTTTTTTACCATAATTAGATTTGATTCATTTAAAACACCTCTTTTGGAACTAATATGCTATTTTATTTGGCTAAATAATAATCATTCATTGGACTGTTTCCACCTCGGCAGCATTATTGTACATTAATTTTTAGTTTCCGTCTAATTTTGGATAATGTCAGATCCATTTTTGCAGGTTGGAAAAATGTTACTAAAAACATAGACCATATTGGTATTAGTTTTTGCTAAAAGAAAAACAAGAAAACTTACAAAAACGAAAAAATTGAATATTTGCAGTCCTCAAAGAAACTGTACTTAGGCGACTATACTAAAATATTCTTAACTATATATTTTTACCTAGTGCCTTAGAAAGACATGGGACATGTCGGGCGTTTTCAATGTGATATTACAAAGTAGTGGAAAAATATTAAGGTTTACTACTTTATAACTCACCAGGAGCCTCCAACCAACAGAAAAATATATATTGTTAAATCAGGCGTCTGTGTAAATATGTGTGTGTATATATATATATATATATATATATATATATATATATATATATATATATATGTATATAACCTTCATGTTATGTACTTCTATCATTTCTTAACATTTCAAGCTAACGGCCCTATTACTGGTATTTGGATGTTGCTTTATTTGGAACAGTAATAATCCTAACCTATATGAGGTGTATAATTTAAATCTCTGAAGGCGACCTTTTTGCAAAGACAGCTAAGAGTAAAAAACTCCATAACTCTCTGTGTTCCCGATAAGGAGCTGCTAAAAACAAGGACTTCTTTCAGGGATAAATGATTAATAGCGCATTCCGAGAGTCCGGGCTGTTAGGAGAGGAATTGCAATCTTCTAGCAATATCTCTCGCTCGATGGGCCGTACCCGGGCTCATATAGTCCTTTAATTTTCATGACAATCTCCTTAGACTTTACTAAATGTGTCTGCTCTATGATTTAACTATGCTGACATTTTTTGTAGATTTGAAAGGGGGTTGAGTTAAAATGATTTCATAACTCGAGCGCGCTAAAGATTTAATCTTCTAGTCTATTCGTTCGAGGGTCGGACTGATATATCTATCTATAAAGGAAAATAGTGTACGTCTTTTGTATATATATATATATATATACAAAAGACGTACACTATTTTCCTTTATACCTAACATACATAGCTACTTTCTAAAAAAAAAAAAAAAAAAAAAAAAAAAAAAAAAAAAAAAAATGGAGGGACTTCTACACGACACAATTATTAACTTGACAGGGAACGATAATCACATACTTACATAAGCTAAATACAACTAACGGCTCTGCTTGCCCTTGCGACAAAAGAACACCACGAACAATACACTACCTTATATACAAATGCGATTTACTTTTATAAGAAAAAACAAAAAAAAATCAAAAGAATGTGAGAAATTGGCCCATAACAGAAAAGGAACTGTTTGACAAACATTGTTCAAGTTTCAGTGATTTTTCTAAGGTAGTATACCTTACCTTAAAGACAATTGATACTGCCATAAACGGTTGAAATAAAAAAAAAGTAAGAAATAAATTAGAAATAACAAAAAATTATTTTATAATTCTTTTATTCATTTTTGTTATTTATTTATTATCTATTCAATGTAATTTGAAATTTTTACTTTACTATATCAAAACAAAATTATGATAAACTTGAGTTATATACATATTATATACAGTGTGTATTGGACCATGTAGCACAACCTTTTTGCAGGGTAGTTCAGAGAGGAAACTAATAAATAAATAATATAAAAATATATATGTATGTATATGTATTTCATTACAAATAAAAAAGAGAAAACTATTTATTTTTATTTTTGTTAATTGTACAGGCTATTTGGTATTTGTATACATTATATTAAACATAGTCTTTAGGAATGGGGCGTAAAACAGACATCATGCACAGGAAAGAGTAAAGCTGCTCCTACCTGGCTGTTTTATTGTTATTTCATTATTATTTATTTTAAAATAGATGTAAATTATTAGATAGTATCAGGTGAAAAGTCTTTTTTTTTTTTATAATATAATTTTAAATTGTAATATTAAACTAATTTTAGCTCTTTCTGGCTTCATATTAGTTTCAAACCCCTTTCTGATTTCTGAGTTGTGGTTTTCTTTATACTTCATATGCTTGAAATAGATATCCCAAGACAAGCCTTGCTTCGTGTGTTTGCGGTTATTATCTCTCTCATGTGGGTTTCTCTTGTGGGTGTTGCTGACTGTGTGGGTCTTCAATGAAAATCATTTATCAATGGCTCTAAAGTAAATTTTATAGTAGTAGTGAACTTTATAAAACACATAGCGTGTAGTAATCCCTATTTGTTACAACAATTTGGCAATTTTGTGGTTATTTCGATATCTATCTTATTGCTTTGACATAAATATGCATTCCTGTTTCAATTTTAAATCAAATTTCCTTTAAATAGTGACTTTTAGGACTGAATTAATTTCATATTCAAGAATAGCCTCTAATGTGTTTCATAGATTAGCTATCAATATTTTAAGGTATTTTTTGTCGTGTAAAGGGCGAGGTTAGCTCAGTTGTAGATCACTGGACTAATATGCTGGAGGGCATGAGCTCAAAACTCGACCGTATTTTATTTTCTAGTGTCTCCGTTCGTGGGTCGGATTTGGTGTCTCAGACCTCAATGATATGTGGTCCCTAGGCCCACCCAGCCTTTAATTAATTTATTAATAGGTGCCTGTAAAAGGGGGGAATCAGGCTGTCGGAGTATAATTCTGACCGCACTGTCTCCCTAGTGTGCCGTATGGTCAAGAATCAGATACCTCTACCGTATATGGCTCTCGAGGCACTTAGGGCCTTTTACTAGACTTCTCATATATTTATGTAATCTCCAAAATTAAAAAAATAACATACACATTTCATTCCCGAGGTTACATAAATTAAAGGATGCTATCTCTTTGACTCCATGCCTAACATCAAAGAGTATTATACATTTGAGACAAATAACGAACAAAATATTTGTATTTAATATGATTTTTGATTAAACCTGCTAAAATTAACGAAATTTCTCTGCTTACTGGTGGCTTGAAGAATCCACCGACAGATTGGGGAACTGACTCATAGACTGGGCCCCTGCCAAGTATCAAGTATGAATCGTGTTCGTTAGTACTTTCCTTGGCATTTGAGGTGAAATTTAAAAGGTTGTACTTCATTAGCCTTACTTATGGTCAGTCTGTTATAAGCGTGTTTTCTTCCTCCCTGCATAGGGAGGAATCCCGCTTATAAGGTTGACCTCATGTCGCTATCCGGAAGTGTGTTCCAGGTAGTTGGTAACAGCTTATTAAGTCTTCAATTGTTTTTCAACGGAGGACTAGTCTTGCACATCTAGCCCTTCGTTACAGAAGCAGTCTCAAATATATAAAATAATAATAATATGTAATAATTGAGCCATGAACCATACAATTTTATAAAAAATGAAATTTCCTCCTCAAATTAAATAATATCAAATTTACAAGCATATAACCTGAAGATATAATGTATATATAAAAAAATAATGCAAAATCATGCAGACAGATTGAAAATGGCTTATAGCCGAAACGTTTCCACGACAAAAATGTAATTAAAATACAAAACTATTGAAGACTTAATAAGCTGTTACCAACTACCTACCTATATATATATGTATATATAGTTATTTTTTTTTTTTTATATATATGGCGCAGGTCAAAAGAATAGTATTCCATTTTCTATGTACTACTTGTTGGCACGCCCTACATGTTTCGTGGCCTTATGCCACCTCCACAGGGGCCATTAAATCCCCATGTGTGTTTAGCTCGCCACCTATATTACGATTCAGTCGTAAAAAAAACAAAAAAAAAACGTCCTGGGTATATATTTTTATTGATCAAGATCAATAGCCGAATATGTGAAGCTTTGTGTATTTATTAAGAAGTGTAGTACCACACATTCACAAAACTCTGGAAGAAAATTATTACAAAATTAATAATTGAAAAAGCTGCTCATAACAAATGTAAAAGAGCAGCAGGATGATAAATTTGATTCTCTTTTAGATTTGAAGAATAAATATTTTACGATATAATAGTATAGAATTCCGTATTATTAAATAACTACTTAGAGATGTATAGTAAATTTTCGCAAAAGTTGTGAGATAACCCATTCCTGGTAATATCTACTTCTGAATGTAGAATAGTCAGAAAATCATCGGATACATTGAAGAACATTTTCTATTTATTATTTTTCGTTCAATAAGACAGGAGCCAAGGCCGACAGGTAGTTTGTCAATGGCGATATTTTATTTACGGCTCCAGGCCAGTAATTTGAGTAATTGCGGTGTACCTTATTCCAGTTTCTAGGACAAACCACTTTCATTCATGCTTCTCTTTTATTATTTGCCAGAATATACGTAACAATTAATGCCTGCTAGTATTTCAGTGTAAAAATATTGGGAAACTTAATTCTATTGAAATAACGTACTAAAATAAAATTGTAAACATTCAAGAAAAGTTTTTTTTTAGTTTATTGATAGTAAAAATGTTCAATATTAATGTGACTTCAGCTCATTCTACCAGGATAATTTTAGAAGCAAAAAGTACAGCTAAACTTAGTTTTTTATGCGAAATATTAGTAGGCTTACACAAGTGGAATAAAATAGAGCAAAATCTCATTCAAAAGATTACTAGACGTGGTAAATTTGAGGTTGGCCACCAATGTTCAAGTGGACTTGTAACTGATTAAGGCTGCACATTGGACCCGTATTTCTCCCGATCCGATTTCGTTTGTTCGACAACGGCCGACATGAGTGCCTACATTGGTCCCGAGCCGATCCGATTTAGTCACAGCTCGTTAGTAATGATCTCCTAGTGAAGTGAAAATGAGTGATTGATTTAAGAAATGCCACCTAATAAGCATACAAACCTTCGATTGGGTTGAATGTAGGAGGTAAGAGAAGTATTGGTTTTCATATTTTAAAATTATTTATAAGAAAGGTTATAAGCATTGGAAGGTTATAGACGTTGGATGGTTATAAACAACTTTCCACGCAATTTAATAAACAAGGGAAACAAAAGTGTGAATTGACAAAGTTGTTCTAAATTTTATTTCCTTTGATTTAAAAAAAAAAAAAAAAAAAAAAATGCATTGAAATCGGTTAAGATTTAGAACCTGTAGGCCTTTTTGAAACACAATATGTGGGTTGGCGCCATTTTGCTTCGTCATTCCGAAATCGGTCTAGAAACAAACATGTTTGAATGGCCAAAAATCGGTGGCCATCGGATTGGATCGAGTCGGGTCGGGTCGGGACCAATGTAGCCACCTCCATTGAGATACATGTGTTTGTTTTCTTCCGACAGTCGAGGGCTATTGGATCGCATCGGAACGGGTCCAGTGTAGGTGCCCCTAAGACGCTTGTGTTAGCATTTGTGGTCATATCAGGACCAGGAAAGCGCTAGTGCGAATCGGAAAAATCGACTCTTATTTTATTTTATTTCCTGTTTCAGAAAAATGTAGGTAACAAGATGCATCGACTTGTTTCTCTGGTTCACCTTTAGTTCTCTCACAGTTTCAATATTATTTATTTATTCATTGTATTTACGAGCCCGCAAAGTAGCGACTTGCTCGTTATATTGTTACATTTTATTATAGGCACATTGACCTATACTAAATTCTAATATCTAATGATAATATTCTTAAGAATACTATAATATTAACCTGCAATACCACATGATATTAATTACAATTTGGATATATATTACATAATATGTTACTAATACTATTAACTTATAATATTAATAATTAAAATTCACAGTTTCAAGATACAGTGATAAACCATCTATGAAAAATTGCATGTCCGATTTCAAGTGCGAATTCCGGGTCTGAAATTCCCCTCCTAGCATTTTGTTACACATAAATCACTCGAAAAGAGTAAAATGAAAACATTGAATTTAAATAGCATAATTTTTCAATCAGGTTTATGAATCAGCATTCCATAGAGTAAACATTCGCCTTTGCTATTCGCAGGTTCTGAAGCACTTTCAGAACTTAGACTTCGAAATCCCAACATCCGGATTTCGTGATTCGCCCCTTCTCTTCCAAGGTCCTGATATGTTTCATAAGATGTGTAATTAGATGATCCGTTTTCTCATAAAGTCCCTTATCCGAAATATTTAGCTCACTAATACAGGTTGAAGCGACCATTGCATATCCCTCAAGAAAACTTACCGCTTGATGAAGCATTAATATTTGCTAGACACAGGTACAAATATAAAAGTTCCGACAGTATGTTGAACATATCATTTTTAGAAATTATTACAGCCTCCGACAATTTCTCTTCAATTTTCGTGGCAGTGAATTGATTCCTTTTCAATAATGTGTCACATGGTGCTAATGACCTAGCAAGTTGAAACGCCTTTAATAAGAAAGAAAAATAATATGTCATAATCCAATCATTACAGCTGCATATCAATATATTGGCGGCTAACCGTAACAACCGTTTACTTTATATCGATATTTAGTGTGATTACTTACCAATCTAAAACGTCACACAAACCCAGCAGCTTGGCAAAAGTCTTTCTAGAAAAAATTAAATGAATGTGGCGTCAAATTAGTGCAGACTTAGATTACATTCGCATGGCTTGAAAGAGAGAGAAAAGCAAGGATTTGATTAATTCTTACCAGAAGGCCAAGAGGTATTGCCCTCTTTCTGAAATTACTTTCTGGCTACATGCCTGTCTCCCGTGGTCTAATGGCTAGCGCCTTGGATTCATAAGCGGGAGATGGTGGGTTCGATTCCCAACCTCCGGCAGGAATTTTATCATCCCACGGCTTGCTGGTAAAATTCCTCGCTGCACCCTGGATGTCGGCGCTAATGACCTAGATGTAGATGCGCCGTAAAAAAAAAAAAGAAAAGTGAAATCGGTTCAGTTGTTCTCGAGATTTGCGCTTACCAACACATTTAGCGATTCATTTTTATATAATAGATATAAAACAATTTTCTAACAATTGATTGGAAGTATGGCGGAATATAAAATACCCCATTTGACTAGGAAGAGGCTGGAAATTTGAGCTTTCCTAGTTTCCGAAAGTGGGTCATAGCTGCCGTAAAGAGGAGAGGGTGGTTCTTCTATTCCTAGCTCGAGGGTGTAAATATAGATAATCGGCCTCGAAACCCGACCAAACTCTATCTCACTCTTCACTTATACCCTTCGAGATCACAGAGATAGCCGGCTATAGAATGAAGACTTTCTATCAATGAGACCGAAAAAAAAAAGTAAATGAAGTAATTTTCGATGGGGCTGTTTCATCGGAGAAATTAAAACTTTGAAAATGATTTCTTCATTAGAAATTGCATTTAACAGTAAAATGAGTATTTTATTGAAACAAGGTAAGAAATTGAGAAACGTATTGGTTACAGTGTTTCCTAAATCGAACGTTGGGAAAGAGGATGTAGTAATATCCGCTTTGGATACTGCCAGTTTCCTGTTATGCCACTTTAAATCTTCCTTCTATTTGAGATTTCATATTTTTCACAAAAGACCAAAACCTACCAATAACTGCTACTATTCCTTTAGTAATGACAGTAAGGATATGATCGAAAACGCGCTAAGATGAAGTAGTTCCTGCGAATCGGACGTTTTATGGATCGAGACTTAACAACTGCGGGCGTGGCCAATACTTGAATGTGTGACCGCCAGGCAAAACCTCGTGCCATTGGTATTATTGAAGGTAGCAATCTATATTTAGCCCGGTGTTAATAGCGGATACCCTGTTAATATTATTTATTCAAGTTTCTTTGCTTTAATTATAATATATTCACTCCTTTATTACAACTTATCTTAGCTTGTAATACCTTCTTCTGATTTAAAATAATTGGAAAGAAATTATTCTAAATCTAAATAATAGTAGACAAATATTTTTGTTTGTTTATGTTTTACCAAACGCATCTAGGCCATTAGCGCCGGGCTATCAATAGGTTGCCACCCTTAATAAACATCCATGGTGGATCAGGGAATTATTTCAGCAGGCCCATAGATGAAATAACTCAACCTGCTGCGGGCGGGACTCGAACCCGTATCTCCCGCATGGGGGTGCTTGATGTTAGCCTCTGGATGACGGGGAGACCATTCGAACATAATTAAAAACAAAAAAAAAAATCCGTTACACAGGTACTTATATTTAGTGTTTCGGAAAGCTTAGAAGAGAAACCCTTAACATTTTTTCAAATTGGGCCATTTTTGTAAAATTCGTATATGTATATATATATATATATATATATATATATATATATATATATATATATATATAATTATTATCTTAACTTTTGGTTGTCCCATTTACTTGGTCATTGTCAAACATTTTCTTTTGAAAATAAAGCACAGAAAATGGATTAGTAAATGGGACTGGAAACGTTTCGAAGATAATGGCTAAATAAGAAACGTCGTAAAAAAAATATATAAGGCTGAGGTTGCTGATCAAATTAATACTGTTTTTAGAGAATAATGGAGTTATAATCCGACCGCAAACAAAAAAACAAGAAGGGGCGTGGTCGAAGGGGAGCTAGGCCTTCCCCTACATGGTCTAAAGGCAGCGCATGCGCATTACCTTGTTCTTTTGTTTGCAGGCGGGCTATATTTGAGGGGTTCTTGCGGCATGCTAAGTTTATAAGAACTTTCGTCATTAGGCCTTGACGCCCTCACTAAAATGACTTTGGGACAAGTGCCTTTTATACAGGCCGTCCAGTAACTAACTATACATTCGTTGGGCTGTGATGTGACAATGTACAACTGCGTCGTCGGGGGAGCTAGCTTGTCTCTTAGTAAATTACAAACCAGTCCTATTCACTTGTATTTGTGGCGTTTACTAACACTTGTCACTAATATAGAACTTTTTACACGTAGGTAATTACGTGAGTAATTAGATGTAACTATATTGTCTCGCATCTTTGACAGTTAGTGATTAGCTAACGGGGAAAATAGTGACATAATCCTTTTAAATATTTTTGAATCCGCAATCAATATAATTTATTCATTTATCAGGCGGAAGGTCAATAAACAAAAATACGTGAATTAATAAAAATAATTTGTCAATTCTTGCTCGACATGTTTCATACCTTTAGTGCCTCATCAGGAGCTAAAATCTTGCTCCAGATAACCTTCTGCTATCCGGGCCTCGTCATAACTGAAGCTAAGAACAATGTGCCAACAGCCAGCTTATTTTAATCGATGAAGACCATTCACTAAACATCCTTAATTACTGTAAATTAAATTAAAAAATATTATGCTAAGATGTTTTATTTCTGTTTTTTTATTTACAAATTTCTTCTAATTTTTTTATGATTTGTATATATGTCCCATGATCTTGCGCTTAACCATATTATTTTCTTTTTCAGTAGTTCTAACTCTATCAAAATAAATATAATTGCTCTAGGGCCTAAAAGCGAATGTTTCTTTACATTTTATCCATTAAATATCGGTCTCATTGATAGAAAGTCTTCATTCTATAGCCGGCTATCTCTGTGATCTCGACGAGTATAAGTGAAGAGTGAGACAGAGTTTGGTCGGGTTTCGAGGCCGATTATCTATATTTACACCCTCGAGCTAGGAATAGAAGAACCACCCTCTCCTCTTTACGGCAGCTATGACCCACTTTCGGAAACTAGGAAACTAGGAAAGCTCAAATTTCCAGCCTCTTCCTAGTCAAATGGGGTATTTTATATTCCGCCATACTTCCAATCAATTGTTAGAAAATTGTTTTATATTTTATCATAACTTTGATAGGTCCAAAGTTACAAATCGTATTTGATGTGTCACGCTACTTTCTTTTAACTGTGGTTAAGCAATGAAAAGTGAAATGAAGTTTAACTTATATTCCGTGAGAAGGTGATTGCAAAATAACGGATCTGTCACTATTTTGTCTGCTCAATTTTACTCGTTTAAGGGCCAATACTATTGGTTGTACAACAAATCATTTACTCCAATTTTTAAATAAAAAAATTCAATTATTGTTTTGTGTAATATATTGGGATATCAACAAAATAAATATTTACTTTAATTTTCTGTCGTTAATTTACATCCAATGGCTTAATTTACAATCTAACCAACATGTGTTTATTTATGTTTCAGGTACGTTGTGCAAATATTCAAATTTTTGGGATAACAGTAAGCTAAGTATAATGTGCAATTTTAACCCACATTCTAATGTTATATAGCTATAAATGCTACCTAATAATAATGTAAAAACGCATCGGAACTATGGACGCAGCTCAAGACATCTTCAAAATCCTTTTAGTTTAGTTATGTCACATATTGTGACTAACAGAAAAATATGAATGTAACGTAATATGCAAATCGGAGCAAACTAGAGAACGAACATATTCTATCCATTGACGAAGTAATATGTTAAAAAATGGTCTTACTCGATACTTTATTTAAGGCATTAAAGGCTGTTCTTAGGTGGTTCGAGTTGTGACAATTTGCGTCAAGCCGTATCGTCCACAATCTAAGAGCAAAGTCTCGAATTTGAAAAACGAGTTTTTGCATATTCGATAGTTTAACATGGTAGGAACGATATGAGCACATTAAATTATATTTTTCTAAGTATAAAACTCGTCTTAATCTTGTCTACTTTTGTTTATCATGATTAAACTATCCCGAACGGGATATTAGGCTTTTTTTTAACCATGCAACATGGCCCAGCAATTACCAAAGAAAGTAGGGAGTATTATAATGTCTTGCATTTCCCAAATCCTTGCCATTTTCTAGAATAATTCCATGTATCTTTCTGTTTTCCCTTCAATTGAGCTGCAATGATTGCTTTTCATGATGACTGTTTTCTTTTTATTCTTCTTTACAAGGATATAATTTTGAATGGACGTTGTTATCCGGAATAGACCTCTGTTCTCTTAGAACAGTTTTAGCATAATAAAGATTAGTTTTTGTATCATGGGAACCATTGTGCTTATTCATCATTGCCTTCAGGGTAACCTTAAACGGTATTGTTGTTAATTTTTGTAATAATTGTTTATTCGAGGCTTACATTCCATCCAACTTGAAATAAATTCATTTCAGGGAAGTTTACCTTATATACTCATAATTGTTAAAAAAAAAAAAAGTTGTTTTCTTGCAATAGTTGATGGAGCAACAACTGTATGTTCCGTTGATTAACCTCCTGGTCTAGAATTTGTCTATTCGTTTTCATATTTATTTGCCAAAATTCCTCAAAATAGGATAATTTTTGTTGACTGTAGAATGCGAAAAAAATACAATCTTATATATGTATATAGAAATGTGTGTGTCCGTGTCTGCTCGAGCATAAATTTTAACGATCTCATTAACTATATTCTACGATTATTCTTTCGTGACCAATGGGTTAGGAATTGTTGACATTTCGGGTTTGTACTTCCGGGTTGCCTTTAGGGAGACAGAAAACAGACTAATATCACTACTACACGTTCATATTACCAATTGATAATTTCATTATTAATAGTATATTTTTATAAAATTCTTGGGCGTCCAAAGTTTGAGAGTTTCTTGAAGATAATACAGATGTAGCGGGTTGTTAGAAATACCTACCCCCATATCTATAAGCAGCTGCGGGCGGATGTTGAAGCTACTCCCGTGTTAATAGGTTTGACTTGAGTTTACTGCTTGCCTTCATGGCCCGAACCCATCTCCCTGTCATGGCTTCGCGCGTGTAATAACTTCGAGAGACCATCTTGAAGAGGTATTCTTATGGCCAAGGTCTGCTCATGCTTTTCTCCTTTATTTTTACGTTTTTGTAAAAACGTTGTTCAAAAAGGATGTCAGATGGCATTCTTATTATGCGTAATAAAGGACCCAAGAAATTCATTACGCCCAGTGGAATATTGGAATGCTACTAATTTATTCTAAGTACATACTTAAAGGGTATTTATTGTTTCTTCTGTTGAGGTTTCTTTATTTCGCAGAAATCATATTCTGCATCATCATTCAGCTGTCTATGTTTTTTTATTTTAGTTTTTTATTTAATTTTAAGTTTAAAAATATGGAAAATTCTCTGACGAAGCAGAATGTGATTGCTGCAAAATATCAAGTAAAAAATCGACCACTGGAGGTTGTCTTATCAACAAGAACGATATTTTGTTAAAAAGTCAAGAAATGGTCGTGATTCGACTAAGAGAAAACGTAAGATTTGTAGAAAATTCTTTTATTTCAAACGTTTTGGAATGCTCTTTGGCAGTATTATTCAGCTGAATAACACACAATTACAAACGAGAAAATCACTACTGTAAGCAAACTTTTACGTAATGACATATTTTGTTTGTATCTAAATTTAAGACGGAGAAAATTTAATTAAGCCTTCATATTTTTAGCGTATTTTTTCCTTGCCTAAACATAGACAAATTTATATATATATATATATATATATATATATATATATATATATATATATATATATATATGTATATATGAAGAGGAATCAAAACGTTACATGAATTTCGTAAGGGTTTCGAATCCTTCCATGCAGCAGGTTGAACTTTTTCATTTATGGGCCCATTGAAAAAAAAATGTCCTTTCAACTCATTCCGAAGTGGAGGAGCACCAGATCGAGGCTGATATTCGATGGCGGTACTTTTTAAAAGTTCGAAACACTTGTAGACAGGAGATTTACGTAAAGCAACATCCTCAAAAGCTAAAATAAGCATTATAAGAGTTTTCCGAGTTTATCTATATGTATTGGCTAACCGACGCACACTGACTGGTTCGGATTGTCGTCTCAAAAACCCGGACAGGACGACAAGACGGTTTTTTCCCAAATGCGAACTCATTGAAGTCTAATATGGAAGCACGCGGGAGCTAAGATTCGAGTCCCGCCTGCAGCAAGGAGTTTTCTCCTTCATCTCAGGGCCCGTTGAGAAAATTCCCTGCGGCACTATTGATGCCGGTGGTAATATGACTTCTACCTTTCTCTTTCCGCGATCGTAGCTAATATTTGGAGAAGTTAATTTTTTCTTTCGCACTCTTCAAAACAGTTTTTGACTAGGTAGTATAATTCATTCAAACTGCGGTGTATTGATACCAACACTGCTGTCTTTCGAGCTGTGATATTGTCTTGTTCTATGAAGAACCCAATGAGTACATAAAGCAATATCTTAATATCATTGAGGTCATAAGGAAGCCATCTGGAAGGATGAAGATAAAGCCGCATTGTCAGCTGGTCCATTAGCTCACTCAGACTATAAAACTATACGATGACTGTCTTCTTCAGATTGGACTCTTCTTCGGTTTTATTCTTCACTCAAGGATGGTTTCGGTCTCACTTTTACGAGGACCTTACGGCTATCAGAACCTCTTCTAATATCTTTTTTATCTCTTAGTAAAAAAAAAATAACATAAAAAACGTATTTATGTATCACACATTAGAACTTAAAAGCGATCTAATCAGGCGCGGGAATACATTTCACATGTATTAAACATACAAATTACCATTAGTACGAAAAAAAAATCCCTCCTGCAGATCCGGTAGATAGAAAAGCCCTGTTCAGAACCCATAGATCACAAAGATAACAGTGGTTCAAATTTGTAGTTATTTACATATATGGCTGACCTAGTTTGGCGGATTAATTCAATTTGAACATGATATAGGGAAAACCATAACTTCTACTGAACCGATTTAGTTTATTTTTAAACAAATATTTCTCGTTAACTACCTATGACGTGCACCGTGTATCGCTATAATAAAACAAAAATTACGTCAGTTATGGGTATATTAATAACTTAAGTTCTGACTAAAATCCACTTTCGGAAGAACCGAATTAGTTCACTTTTACAAAACAACTTTTTCTTTACACGATCCCAACATTCACCGAGCTTCGTTGCAATATAACAAAAAGTACGGCGGTATTGTTTTTAGCGCGGTTACTCCCTATCTCCATAGGGAGAACCCGCTTTTGAGGTTGACCTCATGACGCAATCCGGAAGTGCCGACTAGAAACTTTCACGTTTCAGACCCTATAGATCACGAAAATATAGGTGGCCCAAATTTGTATGTATATATATATATATATATATATATATATATTTATATATATATATATATATATTTATATATATATATATATATATATATATATATATATATATATATGTATATATTAAGCCTCCGGAAATAAGTAACTTCCAGCCGAGCAATAGTCTTATTATGAAATTGAAAAGAAAACTCCAAGAAATATATTTAGTATCCACACTGGCATCCTGAGTGAAATCTGTAAATGTATTATTATATGACGTGTAAATATATTATTATATATATGAATTCCCGGAAGGATCAAAAATGGACCTATTTCAATGAAGTTTGGTACAAAAATACTTCGTTTGATTTCGAAGGACAAGGTCGTTGACGAACAGATTCTGTCTACCAAAACATAGTTTTTGGGTCGAAATGTATACATATAACCGCTATTGAGCAAAATGGAATAAACTAGATTTTTCTTGGGGCTTTTGAATATATTCTTATATATTTTCTTCAGTTGGTAAATTGTGCTAAATGTAAAGCATCAATTCGAAACCTACAAAAACAGTTCACATGCGATATTTTATATAGCTAGGATCTCTATCTTACACTCATGGCCTTTTGTGGTAGAAACTTCCAGCTTTTGTCTGACTCGTTAAATCTTCTGAAATTACGTGAATAATATAATTTAGAATCTCGGTTCGTACATTATGTACGCAACTTTTATGAAACTCACCTACAAGAGTTTCTGCTTTATGAAGTAAATCTCTCATTTGTATATAATGAGAAAATAAATATCTAGAATGAGCCATGAATATTTATAATTGTCAGTTGAATATTCATTTGTAAGGAGACACGATGTGTGGCCCACAAATGGTTTTCACTTGAAAATCTTGCTATATTTGTTTGACAGTTCAAGGGCAAGGATTTGTTTACGTTTTTCGAAGTAGTTTATTCATTTCCTCTTTTTTCATAAGTTTGAAAACCTCATTTCATTTCAATTGGATAGGATTTAATTGATTAATATGAATCTAAAGGGAAAAATGATTTGCTAAAGAGAATTCCATTAAAGCAATTTTATCTGACCAAATTGGTAAGAAATGGCTTTCTTAAATATGAAAGAACTGGATGAGGATTATATAACGTATCATCAAATAACGTATCATTTTAAATCTGCAGTCAGAAATGTACGCAATAAACATTTCATCATATTTGCGGAAGGCACAAGGATCTGGAGAGCTGGGCTTAGACTCTCAAAAATAACACCAGATAAAGGAATTATATTGAAATATGCTGGGGGTGAGGTTAGCTCAGTGGTAGAGCACTGGGCCAATATGAGCGCTATCTCCCTAGTGTGTGTGCTGTATGGTCATGAATCAGATACCTCTGTAGTATCTACCCCTCTGCCCCCCCGTGCTCTGTTACGGACTGATTTTTTTAAATTTAAATACGATAAGATGATGCAGTTTCTGCGAGTCGGTCTGTTTGAAAAAAACAAAAACAAGTTAGGTTAGGAAATGTTTCCCTCACGTTCATTCAATTCTTTTTTTTTTTTTTTTCTTAAGGTTTAACGGCGTATCAACAATTAGGCTATTCATATATAGAGAACGACCACTGCAGCGGTGGAACCAGTGCTTACTTACAGTTAAAGACCTAGAAATAAAAATAGCAGAAGCCAGAATAGGTGTAATTCCACGTGATATTGCACTGAATATAACCACCTACCGGTAATAAATACGCTCATATTCGTCAAGAGAACAAAGAACAAGATGTGACGTTATTGTACTAACAAGTCTGAGAATCGGTCATAAACGACTCATTCCCTCACACTTATTTAGAAAACAACACAAGCCAAGGTACGACACTTACAACTCTTTTCCTTTAACAGTGAAACAACTACTAACCGACTGCATGAAAAGAGACAATGCACCACGGGGCATAAGTGAGCTGTAATCAGACTGAAGCCTTTATATTGCTTCCGTACTGACGTGCCTACAGACTGTGGGGATCTCGAAATAAATAAATAAATGTTAATTTACTAACAAAATAAGCTAGAATAAAATTAAACAAAAATTATTTCGGTTTGAGCCTTTTGCTCAAATTCAGGAACATAAATATGCTTTAGGTCCTTTAGGACAAACCTATGTAATGTACTGTTCAACATATAGTCTTCTTTTTCGTACATGGCCACCGCGAAGCGCGAACGCCAGCGGGCACATTTTTGTGACACCTTTTTGTAACACTTAGGTCCACCAGACAAACCTATGTAATGTACTCTATAACATACAGGCTTCTTTTTCGTACATGTCCAATGCGCATGCGCGAACACCAGCGGACACCGTCTTGTGACACTTTTTTGTAACGCTAGGCTCACCATATAAACCTATGTAATGTACTCTATAACATACAGTCATCTTTTTCGTGTATGCCTACTGCGTATACGCGAACGCCACTGCGCATGCGCGAATGCCAGCGGACACTTTTTTCGTGACACATACAGTCTTCTTTTTTGTACATGGCCACGCCACTGCACAAGCGCGAATGCCATTGCGCATGCGCGAACGCCAGCGAACACTTTTTCGTGACACATACAGTCTTCTTTTTCGTACTTGGCCACACCACTGCGCATGCGCGAAGGCCAGAGGACACTTTTTTGTAACGTTTTTTTTCCAGTTTAGTCACCGCTTAAAGCATATTTATGCCAAATATTTAGTGACATCAATATCGAATGTTCATAGGTTGACCTTTACATAAAGAGTAGTTTGAATGAAAACACTTGCGTGTAAGCGTAAGAAAGGCCGAAGAGAGCGGATGAAGAGAAGAGAGGAATGCGGTGAACTGGGTGTGGGCTCACCTTAGATGGTACTAGACGTGCAAGGACACACCGAGTCCGCTGGTCGCCTCTTTAATTGGGCCATAGTACCGTGCCCTACCTATATCTAGCTTCCTAGTCACTCTTCTCATCTCAGGGTGTATTATTTGAATGATTTCTTGATGGAGAAGACCTAGGTGTGAGTAAGAAACCGCAAACACCTACTCTCATGAACGCATGAAGAAAAGTGACATTTCGGCCCATTATGCACCGAAAAATTGCAGCAGCGAAAATTACTTACTAGGCTTCTTCGACTTCTGCTCCGAAATCTCTATCACAAACAACCAAAGATTCATTCTTATCTATTAAGTATTTTGTTTTACTTATATATTCCTATTACGCTAGAATCAATTATAATAACTACAAGCAATATAACACTAAGGAAAACAAACCTTTCATAGCAAAGAAACCAACTCTTTAGAGGTTTTAAGCACCAATTTCTCCACCTGAGATCGTACCATCGAATACGTTTTTAGAACCGTTTTTGTACAATCTTTAGTAATGCAGGCTACACACGGTCGGGCAGGCCTCCCAGTTAGGCCTGAACAGTCCGTCTGAAAGCCGGTCGCTTGAACGTGTATATATTCCGGCCGTTCTGTCGGTTAAGACTGTTCAGGCTGCCGGAATATATACACTTTCAGGCGACCGGCTTTCCGGCGGACTGTTCAGGTCTAACTGACAGGCCTGGCTGAATCTTGTGTAGCCTGCTTGGGGTAGAAACGCCCATACAGCGGAGCACACCGCAGCGGAGCGCACTTTTTGAAGGGTTACCTTCCAGTAACCACGTTTCTTAACTGTATTCGAGATATTGAAGAAAATCTCAAAAATTCATTTGCCTGTTAACAAAATATTGTGTCTTCTTAACTTCGAACATAACCAAAATCCTAATATCTTAGTTTTTACGAATCTCAAACATCTAGAAAAAGTTTCAAATGAATCCATCGTTTCTAAGTACCTGAACTGAAAATTAATTAAAGAAACAATTTATTTTCTTTTTTCTCGAAAACGGTTACAGATGTCGGGTTTATTCCTTCCAAACTTGATGAAACATGAAATATCCGGATCATAACTCTTACATCTCATTGTTCCTTCTTTGCCTCCATTGATTGCTCACATACACACCTCCATAAATTCTGAGTATCGCTTCCAGCTCGGCTCAGGTTGTAGTTAACGTCTCTATAACAGAGTACTAACCGAACAAGTAACTTATAAATGATAACTTTTCACCAGATTGCTTGAAAGATGTATTCGGAGTCCAAAATAGCAGCATACATATACTAGTACTTACAAATCCTTTTCGTCTTACCACACTGAAATTACAATTCACTCCCACCAAGTGTTAATCTACTATGAGTAAGGATCCTGTCACTTAGATTTCTTAATGAGCGAAAAATGAATTATAATGCATGAAAATAACATAATGAGAAAATTTATTCTTTTATTCTCCAAAATAAAATCATTATTTTATGACTCTGAAAAAAAACAAAAAAAAAACAAACAAAAAAAACAGATTACTTTCATGTAATTACTCCACTCCTATTCTCGCTTCTCCACTAGGATTGCTTCATAATGTGAGATGTCATCAACACAAAGCAGATAATCTCTAAACTAAGCACAGGACTGAAAGCAATTTGTTGGTTTATAACAAAACAATTTGTGAATTTTCCAATTTCTGAAGCCTTTGGCGTATGTAAAACAATGAAGAAGTAAAACATAGTTTCTAAATAAGTAAACAACTCTATCTTGTTAACTAACAAGGTTTGATTTACTTAATTTGTTTTTAAGTATTTATTCATAAGGCTTATTTAAGAAGGTGTTGAGCTCTGTTTGTTTTATTCCAGCTGGTTTCCTTCCAACACGTTGGAAAATTCTTACAGACAGAAAAAGAGAGGAGATTGGGCCTTGCTATCTTAAGAATGTATACCGGACTTGTACTTACTAATTTTCCAGGTGTAATTTATCTTCAAATTAATTAATTTCCAATGGAATGTTTCAATAAATCTTTCTCCTCACACTTATTGCAGTAATTGTGTGCGTTAAAAGGGTAACATCATCCTTAGTCACTTTTTAATTTAATATAAATAGTTTATAGTAGGTAGCTAATAATGTTTGTGATCGTTTTCCAAAGGCCCTCAATATTTTAATTATATCCCGCTTTTGAATTCCAAGTCAGACAATATTTTCGATTATTTTTCTGCCTGTGAGTGTGTTTTCCTAGAAATTCTCGCTCCTTACTGGAATAAATCAACTGAATACTAATGTTCTTCTGGTTTCACCCTGAGACGGAAGGTTACTAGAGGATAAGTAGGTCTGCAGGCCACGTATCCATATATGGCCGTCTCAGCCTTCCACCATCCCTAGCAACCTCGAGGTCGTTCCAAGGGGACGCAGCTTTTATCTGGAAGGAATAAAAAAGAAACTAAGCAGAACAGAAGCGGAAATGTTATGAAGTCATTAATATTTCAGACATTCATGACACCATAACTACCAAAAAAGGAAATCACTTTTCTAAAAGGGCAAAATATATTCCAACAAGCTTTAAAAAAATATAGCCTCAGATTGTGTATTTTTTCCTCTCGTCATTTTATAGTGCAATATTAATTTGACACCCCGTAAAATTTAATGAATACAATAAAAATAAATAAAATGTAGTTAACAATTTAGGGCCAATCACTCTTGGTTTACTTCACCGATCGCAAGTCCAGTAATTAATTGCGAGATCCATTAGTCCAGGCAACGAAGAGTTATAGAGGAAAATGTTTAGAACACAATTTTTGTCTTCATAACTTTATTTCGGTAGTTAAGAGGTCAACATTTCAAAAATCTCGCCCGAAGCCTTTGAGCCTGGTGCTATATACAGCGTGTCCTGATTTTAAATGTCAAAACTTCAGGAGCGTGTAGGGGACCCAAAAACTAAGACAAAAAGGCCTTTAGAGATTTGCTCGTTTTTGCTGCGTTTTGGAGCAAAACGCAAAACAAAAAACGAAACAAGTTTTCATTTTTGTACTTACTTATTTAAATTTTCAATTAAAAAAATTGTCATTGCGAATTGCTTCAAGAAACCAATTACTAAAATTTAATCTCTTTTAATGCTCATACAGTGTTCGTGTAAGGTTTCTGCAACGGTAATGCTTTAGAAGCGGTGCGAGAGTATGCGCGCCGATTCACAAATACGATTCACAGAGCTTAATCGACAAGTCTTTTGGCTAACTTTTAATAGACAACAAGAGACTTGGTCATTCTTACTTCATAATGGAGGGGACCAATTCCAGGCAGAATTAAAAGCACATCGTCGGAAAAGAAATTGAGTCCAACGCCTGCATTTGGAATGTCGCAGCAGGCGAAATGACGAACTTTGAAAAGTGATAATCGCCACCTGTACCATCTTCAAATATTGCAGAATGTATTACATCGAATTATGCAAAGATATTGAATTTTAGTAATTGGTTTCTTCGTATGGGAACCTTGAAGCAGGAAGTTTATTCGGTGTCAATCAACTCAAGAGAGCAATTAAGAGACCGAATCATAAATGAAGTGCACCAAATATCATCAGAACAGTGTTCAGCTGCAATTTATTAAGTCAGTGCAACATGTAATGATTACGTTGCTGCAAGAGGGTATCATTTAATAACTAAACTAAATAGGTGATAACATAAAAAAATGTAAATAAATAAAATTACTAAGTCTCTCGTAGTCTATTAAACGATAACAAAAAGAATCGTCGATTAAGCACTCTTCTATTTGCGAATCGGCGCGCAAACACTCGCACCGCTTCTGAAGCGTTACCGTTGCAGAAACCGTACACGAAAACTATATCAGCATCAAGAGATTGAATCTTAGTAATTGGTTTCTTAAAACAATTCGCAATGACATTTTTTTCCAATGAAAATTTAAATAAGTGTGTTCAAAAAAAGGAAAACTTGTCTCGTTTCTTGTTTTGCGATTTTCTCCTAAACGAAACAACAACGAGTAAATATCTAAAGAACTTTTTGTCTTAGTTTTTCGGTCCCCTACACGCTCCTGAAGTTTTGCCATTTAAAATCGGGACACCATGTATATACACATACACACAATTTCGAACCACCATTAGTTTCCTGATCTATGGGTTCTGAAACGTGAAATCTTCTACCCGGCATTTTCGGATTGCTTAATGAACTAAACTTCATAAGCGGGACTCTCCCTACAGGGGGAGGGATGGGACGCGCTAAAATAGCCTATTTTTCTGTACAAATATCTTTATGTAGCAAAATTCGAATATCTGGCCTTTTACATTCCTGTCTCAATAATGGAATGCCACCTAAGAGCATATGTATTCATAAAGATTTTACTCCTTCTGATGGATGGGTTTCCTATAACCTCGCCTTTGACAGGTAGAAGTGATGGATCGTCATCAAGAATGATGAATGGAGATCAAGTCTATGTCGGATTATAAAGCCAGCCCGTCGTTTACGTTCAATTGGAACTATTATATTATCTCTTTATAAAGTGCATACATTATATTTAAACAACTTCTCGATCATTTTCAAGTCGACCACAGTTAAGAAATGTCTTCACCATCGATTCTTACTGGATGCTTTGATTGCCAGAATTTCAGATATCCGAAGAAAATACTAATGATTTTGATTATTATTCAATAATAATAATTCAATATATTAAAAATCATAAACTATTGCAAAATTATCAAAGCTACCGATAGTTCACTATGAATATGAAGTAACTTTTTTATTCACCTTCTTAATCTAAATTCAAGGTTAAAGGTTTGATCCAACAAATATTTCTGGAAAAAAAACAGATGTTTTAAACTGCTTATTTCAGGCTTCCTTTCAACACTAGAGCATTTAAAAGTAATAATTAACGATTACATTGAAATGTTTATTCAAATAATACATTTAAAAAAAATACAGATGTCATATTTCATCTTTTGAAAGTTAAATTAATTTAATATATTATAACAATTTTTTTTAATCAATCGTCTACTATTGTCATACTTCCTATAATAAATTTACTAAAAATTTACTCATGTCCCTTATATATCCTCCACTGTGATTGTAAAATAAATTTAATATTAATTCTATTATCAAAACAAAATACAAGCATGAATCTATAGTTTTAGCCCTTCTATATTGTTATAAGTTTTATATTCTTAACAATTGACCTTATTTTTCCACGAGCTATCATATCTTTATGATTTTACTGTCTTGTCTACTTGTTTGAAGCAACTAGATTATAATTTACTCACATGAGGTTTGTTGAGTTTGTTTAGCTAAACTGTTTGAACACTCGTAAAATGTGGAGATTAGGATCATTTTAACTGAGTTCTGATATTTAATTAATTTTTTTCGTTGTTTTAATCTATTCAATTAATATATTTCCAGAGTATACCCAGAAAGTGTAACATACAATTAGATAATTAATCTATTTAATATAAATATTTATTTTATAATGCCAAATATTCATTCTTATTTAATATAAATATTTATTTAACTATAATGTATGATAAATAAATTATTTACTAAAAAAAATGCAGGATTTAATCATTCCGCACGGAATGAGTAAATCAGATAAAGAGATGATAAAGTTATCGTGGCTTCATTAAATTCTTTTTTGAGACTAAAAATCCCACTAATAAATTTCGTTTTTTAATTTACTCCTTGAATTTATTTAGATAAGCTTAGTTAAAGGAAAAAAATATTTTTCATTGTCGAAAAAATTAAATGTAAAAATGTGATTTTTTACCATACAAAATAGATTTCTCATCGAAAATTATTCACTGATTAGTTTCTGCAAAAACGCTTTACCTTACGTTATGCGGGATTGGCTTAAAATTAGACCAGCATTTCATAATTCTCGGATTTTATTATTATATTAATATTCATTCATAATATAAATAATAAACTAGGCAATAGCAAAGAGGTTTGGTATTTAATTATAAAGAATTAAACATTACTTACCAACCGAAACCTTCAAGACAATTGTTTTATTTATATATATATATATTTATTTATTTTCATAAATATGGCAAAGGTCCAAATAATAGTACTCCAGATTCTTGCACTATTTTATTTTTGATACGCCCTACATGTTTCGTGGTCTTATGCCACCTCCTCAGGGGCCATTAAATCCTAAAAACATTTTTTACAAATTTTTAATACCTTATTTTAGTAAATTTAATAATAATTATACACCGAGTGACATTAAAATTCCTACACTAACCCCTAAACTTTATATGTAAAATATAATAATAAAAATAATATTGTTATATTGTACATACATACATTTAGCTAGCCTCAGTCATAGTATGGGTGGCGAGCTGACCACACATAGGGTATGTACAATATAACAATATTATTTTTATTATTATATTTTACATATAAAGTTTAGGGGTTAGTGTAGGAAATTTAATGTCACTCGGTGTATAATTATTATTAAATTTACTAAAATAAGGTATTAAAAATTTGTAAAAAATGTTTTTAGGATTTAATGGCCCCTGAGGAGGTGGCATAAGACCACGAAACATGTAGGGCGTATCAAAAATAAAATAGTGCAAGAATCTGGAGTACTATTATTTGGACCTTTGCCATATTTATGAAAATAAATAAATGTACATAAATAAAGGTCACAAATCATGGAATTGAATATATATATATATATATATATATATATATATATATATATATATATATTGTATAAATAAAAAATGTACGAAGCCTAAAAAAATAAAACTATATCCAAAAACATGTGGAGGATAAAAAAAAAATATGTTGCTGATGTGGTACGTTATTAGGTGAAACTATTTTTAACTGGTAGAGCAGGACTTACCTTCTGAAAAGAAAATCAGAAGTAGTTAATGAAAACATTACTATGAAAATTATAAGAGTAGCAATAATATTACACAGTGGGGGGGGGGGGGGGGGGGTTAAAAAATAATAATTCATTTGTTTACTTACTTCTATGATCTCCAGTCAAATTCTCACTTCCAATACCTCTTGTTTCGAAATTCAGTTTTGTTACTGTCTCTTATACGGTTAGTTTCAAAGATGAAAAAGAATAATTCTTGTTGTTGTTTCCCTATCCTATTTTCGTTTCTCTGTCCGTTAGGAATCTCTGCAGGAATGTTAAATGGAAGGAAGAAAACAAACATTGATTTAATATTCGTGTGCTATAACAATACCATCTCCAATTTCAGGGCACCTTTTTTTATCTCCTCTTCAAGATAAAGTTAAGTTTGGAGAGAGTAATAAATTAGTATGTTTATTTACTCATTCACGCTCTTTACAAAACGAATTTATCTTTTCTTAAAGTAGGAAAAATAAAAAATAATCAACTTTTTTTAAGAATTTGTTTTTCGAAGTATTGCAATGGTTCTTATTTCATGAACGAATAACCCTAACATTTTAATTTAAAATGTATTTTATTAACATTTATAATTAAATGAGTAAATCGCTTCTTTTGCGATTTCACTTCTTCGCGATGTTTATTTGCCTGTATTGTTAACGGAAGATAATTCATTCTAAGAAATATTGGCTTTAAAACATGCCTAATATACTTGAACGCTACTGGTTATTCAATTGTCTTCAAATCATATTTTACAGTATTGTGACCTGTAGAGAAGAAAATATTGTGTTTAGGTAATGGCAGCTTTCTCAGCTCACCTGGGATACCTAATTAAAAAATTCAAGTTTCTTTTTTATCTGTTGATGATATACCAAGAACTAAAAAACAAATTATTGACCTCTGAAGGCACATTGACTCCAAGCACATCCTAGCAAATCGGTTTGTCATAAACAAAGCAATATAATAAGTTCCTTATTGATTTTTTCTTCTTCTTTTTTTTAAATTAGTTTTTTGTTTCCAACAAGATTGTTTAAAATTTACAATACTTATCTGCCTTATGAGATATGTAGGCTTATTGATCAGAGAACTTTCCCAGAATTGGCCCAGCTGATCAATATCCCGGGGTAATACCATCAGGGTAATGACACCTTATCATCCTTCTGATAAGGTTTCCTTCAGGAAATGCGTTCATGGTCTCGATTCGTGTCTCGTGATGTCGACTCCAGCGTTAGTCATGCATTTTCACTTATCTCATGCAAGTCCGGTGTGCTTTATTAACTCGGATTGAATGCCAGCCATATAATTGGGGGGGGGGGGGGGTGAACTGGAGCTGATAACTCTCCTTTAAAGACTCTAGTAGGAAAAAGAGTAATATTAAAATAAAAATAATAAATCAACTTCACTTCTTTTAAGTTCACAAAATACTGTTGCTTCAGGGGGACGTCTTTTGAGAAAACGTACTTCACGGGAAGCCATACTGTGTAGTTTAGAATATTTTTCTATTACAGGACAGAGAATAGGTTACGGAAAATTACAAGTACATTATGTGCATTTTTTTCTAGTAAAGTGGAAAAATAATAGAAAAAAGTTATCCTTTGCCTTCTTAGAATCGGTGATACTAAATGTTAATTTTTCATTACGTTGGCTATAAAACATTTCGCTATCGAATACGGACTTAGATTAAACGTTGATATGCCCAATTATAAGTGACTGACTTACTCAGTGATGAGAGCCAATGTACAGAAAGTACATAACAATTCTTAAATAAACCACAATATTTGACACTATGTAAATAAATTGATATTATTACATAACTTCTAAATAGTTATAATAGACCAATTAGAAAATTTACATGTTTACCATAGAGCAAACAACACACAACTAACGCTCATAGCCTTTTAGCGCGGTTCCTCCCTCCCCCATAGGGAGGAACCCCGCTTATAAGGTTGATACAATGAAACAATCCGGAAGTGCCGACAAGAAAATTTCGCGTTTCAGAACCCCTAGAGACCGAAAATAACGGTGGTTCAAATTTGTATATATATATATATATATATATATATATATATATATATATATATATATATGTATATATTTATATATATATATATATATATATATATATATATATATATATATATATATATATATTTGTCTGTTCGCTCTCTAGGTCGAAGACGAACGGTCCGATTTTGATGAAATTTGGTACAAAAATCAGTCGTCCAATATGAAAGGTCAAGTTCGTTAACCAGCAAAATCCGCCCTCTGGAAGATGGAGATTGGGGCGAAATTCGCGCAGAAAAAATCGTAACGCTTACGTTTTTGAGTTCATAAGCTTGTAATTACTCTTTTTATAGGCTTCTTGGGCTAGGAAAACGAATGAAACCATTTTCAAGGCGATAGCTTTATCCGTTTTCGAGAAAATTGGAAAAATAGTTTTTGAATACCGTTTTTGGTTTGGGTACTTAGAATCATGGGATTCAGTTGAAACATTTTCTGCATGTTCTACTTTCATTAAAACTAATATGTTGAAATTTTGGTTACGTTTGGAGTTAAGGAAGGGTTAGAATAAAATATTTTATTAACAGACATAAAAAGTTTTGGTAACTTTGTATATTTTCCTTAATATCTCGAAAAAGGTTAAGAATTTGGTAAACGAAAGAATACTATTAGAAAGCTTACTAAATGCTCTACAAAAAAGGTTCTGATGAAAGTTTTGATTAGGCGATGTCAATCGGAGAAATAAGTGCTTAAATCATTAAAGTAATTGATTTTGCTTATTCGAACTGTTCTTTTTGTCTGTTTTTATTCCTTGTTATGTTTTAATTGCTTATAGTTTGATAATGTATTTTACAATAAAACAGATTAGGCAAAATAGGAAAAACAATTCATTGTTAGAAATATAGCTTGCCAAGAGAAAAAGATTCGTTGACGTCTTTTGAATATTTTCAATTGCCTTTATGCTGTTGTTTTTTTTATTTTATTTTTTAATTGATTTTATCTGTAGAATTATTACTATAGTAAAAGAACACAGGAATGTGTGAAAATATTTGATATTTTCCAATTCATTGAAACGTATGAAATGAAGTATCGGTAGAAGAGGATTCTAGGGTCTTGTGGACCTGACCCCAGGTGTAGCCATAAAACCCTTTGAACAAAGGCCGAGGAAAATATTATGTGTTTCTATTCTATGCTTTTCAAATGAGAATAGGGATATGAACAAGAACCGGGGTCTCCCGTGGTCTAATGGCTAGGGCCTTGGATTCATAAGCGGGAGATGGAGGGTTCGATTCCCAACCACCGGCAGGAATTTTATCATCCCACGGCTCGCTGGTAAAATTCCTCGCTAAACCCTAGATGTCGGCGCTAATGACCTAGATGTAGATGAGCCGTAAAAAAAAAAAAGAAAAAAAAGAACTGGAACCGCGCTAAGATGACGCAGTTCCTGCGAGTCGGACTTTTTATTTTTATTATTACTATTTTCAAAAGCAATTTTTGCCGATCTGCAAACAACATACACATACAGATGCCCAGGAGATATGTGTCCAAGCTTTATTTTATGTATCAATAACTGTAATACTGTTAATCCAGCGGAATTCATGCAAACGATGATAGTGGTATTTTTTTTTTTTTTTTTTTTTTCTGATATTCCGAGTACAATTTACAAAGTCTCGTACTTTCTTAAGGTAATAATTTTTAGTAATGAGGGCACGTGAAAGAAAAACATCACAAAGAATCTATCTTTTCGAGATATTCATTGTTAGTCTGTTTTTCAAATAATTAATTTATATATATATATATATATATATATATATATATATATATATATATATATATATGATCTGAGGAATTGAGAACTTAGATATTACTCCTTACTTTGTTTTTATAGGATCTACCTATATACCTATCTTCCTTAACACCCCTCGAAGATAGTGTTATTTAAAGCTAACATTACATTTTTTCCTTATTAAAAAATATTGTTTTCTTAGCACTCATTTTTTATCTTATACAAAACTATGTTATCCAATTAGAGTAGAGTACTCCCTATAAAACAATTGTTTGCCTTGTACGTTGACAGCTTAGACCTTTCTTAGATATTTGTTTATGTTGAACTACATTACAGAGCTCCTCCAAATTTTCCCTAATCTGATAATTAAATTGTAATTAGTAAAATAGCTGAAACACTTCAAATTATAGCTCTTGCATCATTCGAAATATCTCACTTTATCTTGTTGTAGCTGGTAAATACAGAACTAAGCAAATTTTTAAAATTAGCTTACTAATAGAAACTGCGCAATATGATCTTTAAATATTTTTATAAATGCTATTGGCTCGAGTTCAAACTTTGGATGCACACTTTAGATTTTATCTTCTAGTTTCATCGTATGAGGGTCAGAGTCAGGGTCCCAGACCATCTCAAGGTCCACCAGCCTTCAATGGGTACCTGCAAAGTGGGAAATCTAGCGACACATTACAGACTAGAGCAAAGTACTGACAGTCCAATATATGCATTTTGTTGTCTGCAGAGTATTTTCCTATTTGCGGCAAAGGTCTGTTGCTTGCCCAGCTATTATACTGAGAACCTGTTTTTGCGAGGAATGACTCATAGAGAAGCGAGAATAGACTGCTTAGCATTCGGCGAAGCTAACAAAGCCCTTCCTTTACTTCGTAATATAAAAATACTTCCTCTGAAGTTTGGCGAATTAAATAGTATTTGGTCAAAATAATTAATCTGACTTAAGTTCCAGAGGTTTCACGAATCTCCATGACACTCATATCAACAAACCAGATGGTATTGTTCAATTCATCGATTGAAATAAATGTTCTAGAGATGGTTACTGTGCAAGCAATTGCTTGGTTTGTCTTTACCGTAAGTTATCAGTTTATCGGAGTGCAGTTAGCTTTTCGCTGGACAATCGGCTTTACCGCAATCACTTTTGATTTGTACCTTACTAGTACCTGCCAATTAAACATTGTACAATGGATACTTAGATTTTATTTAAATTCAGTTAGGTCATTGCTACTTTTTTACAAGTTAAAAATTCAATAATGCCTCCCCCAAAGGGTATTTAGGGACGTCTTGAGTTTTCTTTGGCTACATTAACGGTTTCTAGTTTAGTTCTAGATTTGGGTCTAATTTCAAGCTGGAAACAACACGATTCTCATTGTGAGATGCTTGTACATTTTCAAATAATTTCCTTTCTATTACCAGGATTCAGCAACCGTTTTAAAGATATTATATCATTTATACGAATATTCCAAAACTGCTCGTCCCTGTTGTTAAAATTTTATTTTATTTTTTTGTAATACATCCCCTATCCCATAAGTAACCAAAATGAATATATTTTAGAGTAAAATGTTAATCTGTGAAAAAATGTCCAACTTGAACCTTCGTTCCCGGAACCGAAATTCTAATTTTATCCATATTTCTCGAAAACGGTTAAATATCTTTCTTTGAAATTAGTTTATCCCTACATCAATATACTTGAAGCGTTTCGATACCATTTTACTCTGTGATGAGTTTTCAGCTGCTAAGGAGATGAAGTTAATACATTTCGGAGTTACTATTTTTCCAGTACAATTCATTCCATAATTGATAACGTTTTTGGCAACGTTAGGTTTGAATGCTTATTTTCAGCGAGTGTGTCCTTTGCAACGATTAAAGCAAATGCGCATTCGCCAATCGCATGAACACTCCAATGCCATTCCAAAGTGCTTTAGAGATTCTTGAATTACTCAAATAAACTCATTAGCATAAATACAATGTCTTCTTGACCTTCAGGCATTAGAAAAAGAGGTTTTTCTCTTTTCTAAGACGTTGTTGTTTTCTTGTTTTACAAGTTTATCAGATGCTTTATTAAACCATTGCATATGGAACCAGTACCAGTAAGACCAGTAAGATTGGACGATATTTATAGCCAGTGAATTAATTTTCAAAAATATTTATCTATAGAAATATTTATTTTCTAGGCAGAGAACCCTTTACTTTCCTTTCAGGTTTCTTAATGAAATAGGCTAACGGGCTTCATGTCACTGCACGATTGGTAATTTAATATTTCTAAATAGTGCAGTTAAGGCACTCGTAAGAAAACCGGTGGAAATTGGTAAAAATCCCAATTTGGCAAGTTATATCCTCTAAAGATAGAAATATTGAAAAGCAAGAAAGAAAAAAAAATTATGCCTTTGTATCATTGAAAGTATTTTCTCAAAATTAATTCAATACTCATAAAGACAGCCATATAATTTTCTTCGACAATATTTTGAGGAAATCTAGGCGCACGGTAGTGCGCCAGGCCAAGTTCCGGCCTAAGCATACTGTGTGTATATTACAGGCGGTCTTAGAGCCGATTTTTACCCTCTCATAACTTTCAACCAGGTAAAGATAAAGTTATGAAATTTTACACAGGTATTATACTACTAGATGTGAGTAAAACTGGAAATTTTCATAATTCTACATCGAATAGTTTCTGAGATATAAGCGATCGAAAATCGGGATTTATAGGACTCACTCACTCACTCACTCATCAAAATTATTAGGCACTTCCCATGATGCTAGAGACTTGATATTTTGCATGAAGATAGATATGAAGACGTTATTAAAGGAAAAAATCGAAAAATCACGAAAAGTTGTGTTTGACTCCGCTTCCGGGGCGGGGGCGTGCCAGTTTTGTACTTCCTTCGGAAACCCCTCATTCCGTCCGAAACCCATGATGTGGGGTATCAAATGAATTGTCTCGGTTTGATGAACCTATATTTGATGTTTTAAGAAACAATTAGACGCATATAGGCTCGGTAAAAATCTTATACCAGCTGTCTGTCTGTATGTTTGTTCCTCTTACAAATCCGTACCGTTTGACCGATTTTGACCGAACTTGGGAGACAGATGGGTCTTGATACGGGGAGAATCATAGACTAGGTTAAATTGTCTATCAGCTGTCTGTCTGTCTGTTTGTTCCTTATACAAATACACACCGTTTGACCGATTTTGACAAAATTTGACACACATGTCGGTCTTTCTCCGGGTAGTTTCATAGGCTAGTCAAAATCGTCTATCAGCTGTCTGTCTGCATGTTTGTTCCTAACACAAATTCACTCCATTTGACCGATTTTGACCAAACTTGGCACACAGCTAGGCCTTGGTCCGGGGAATGCACTAGGCTAGGTAAAAAAGGTCTTTCAGCTGTCTGTATATTTGTTCCTTATACAAATTTACACCGTTTGGCCAATTTTGACCAAACTTGGCACGCAGGTAGGTCTTGATACGGGAGTGTCATATTACCTATGAGGTTTTTTACTTTTTGTTCCATCGAAATGCCATCATTCCTTCTGAAACCCATCATGTGGGGTATCAAATGAATCGTCTTGGTAAGGAGAACCTATATTTGATGTTTTAAAAAACATTTCGACATATCTTAACAAAAACAGTTGTGACTTCTTTCTTAAATGTAGTAAATAAAGTCGTAAGGGTTCACTGCATAATATACTTCAAAGCAGATACTAAGTTTTTCAAAGTCGAGCCATCTAATTTACAAAGTTTAGGATTACAAACCCAAAATGTATCGTCTTTGTTTCTTATATTTTTCTTGAAGGCCTTCTGCACTTTCCCTATTGTGATCTTTATCCTCGGGATAAGGTTCCTGTGTTTTACAGTGTAATAGTTTAGTTAAGAGAGCAATCAATTTGTCCTCTAGAGTAATGTCATCTGGAAGAACTTTTAACTTTTCTAGTCTAGTGATTAGATGTATGTAGGTTGATTATTGGTATCAAATATCAAGCAGTAAGGAGAACCTTATGCAGAATCCAAAGACCCTGGTTTTATATATAGTACAAAAGCCAGTAGGTATGCGGCAACTAAATTCTATTTAATACTTAGAAAAAAGTAATGAGATCCCAAAAAAAAACATAAATGTGAAATAGAGGCCAAGTTCCTGCCCCACAAAGAAACACTCCCTTCCTCAAAAATATCCCCTCCTAAAACCCCCCCAAAACGCCTTACCATTCTACACTCCAAAAAGTATATGAGTTGGTGTATTAATTCAACCAAAAATATTTGCCAATACAAGAGATGATACAAGAAAGAAATGTCCAATTTCATTACTTGGAAGACCTCATAGTTACTTACTAAGAACAGTAAAGACACTTCAACTGACCTTTAAAAACAACAATAAAAATACTTATATCCAGTTACTAAAATATCACTTTCCTCAACCAGGTATATTCTTAAACTTGGCAATGTTTTTTTGTGCCGAAATTATCTTTAGAGAAAAACTAAACATAGCCAAGTTTAAGATTATACCTGGTTGAGGAAAGTGATATTTTAGTAACTGGATATAAGTATTTTTATTGTTGTTTTTAAAGGTCAGTTGAAGTGTCTTTACTGTTCATAGTAAGTAACTATGAGGTCTTCCAAGTAATGAACTTGGACATTTCTTTCTTGTATCATCTCTTGTATTGGCAAATATTTTTGGTTGAATTAATACACCAACTCATATAATTTTTTGGAGTGTAGAATGGTAAGGCGTTTTTGGGGGGTTTTAGGAGGGGATATTTTTGAGAAAGGGAGTGTTTCTTTGTGGGGGCAGGAACTTGGCCTCTATTTCACATTTATGTTTTTTTTTGGGATTGTCTTCTCCCCTGAAGCGTGCAGGGTCGATGATTTTCTGTCTTGATGATAAGAAAGGTCGTTCATCTTCCTTGATGACAGTATTTACTGATAGACGTACCATCAGCTAACTTGTTTTTTTTCCTTTTAAAAGCAGCGTAATAATAGGCCAAAACCATTAATAACACTTCTGATGAAAATGACTCACATCGTCCAAGAATATAACTTCATTTACATAATAAGGCAAATTCAGTCCTGATTGTATCTTGTTACAATACAATAATTAGCAGCATTGAATAATGGTTTTTTTTTATTATTATTTTGGTAATTTTAGATACAAAAGAATGTGAATGAGAATGAATTAATCATTCAAGAAATGCCTCTTTCAAACCGCAGAAAATGTCGAAAATCGTGTAGTCGCGTACCGTTAACTACTTTGTTTCAGAGTGATTAGTCAATTTTTATATCAATAAAATTTTTCTTTCCAAAACATTATATTTAAAAAAAAATCAATTAACTTGATGGGTGGGGTGTGGACAAAGAATCTCGAATACCCGTTTTCAGTTAGAAAGCTGCGCTTCATATCACAAAATGGTAAGTTAATTTTTCTAGATAAAGCTTTTGAAATTCAATAATTGCTGGATGGTGGCAATTATGGTTAATACGAGGTCTGTATTTTATAGTTATTGGGAAACATTTGGGAATCGTTGTCTATATTATGTTTCAAGCAGCGGAAAGTAAAAAATAAATAACACATATAGATCAACTTTAACCCCCAGGACGTAAAAGCATAACTTATTAAAGCTATCTTAAGTTAATTATCATAATTTATTAATGATTCTTAGTCAAAATATAAGGTTTATTAATTATGTCATTTATTTAATTACCTGTAAATTTCTCTTGGATTTCTTCACTCAAAATATTTTAATTTCGCCATAAGAACATATTTTAGGAGGGCGACTCGCTTGACAGGTTGACAATGGCGCTGTCCTAAATCCAGCATTAGGCGTGGCATAATTGGTCATTTCTTGTTACGTTCTATTTATTACATATTACTCTCATGATTTTAAAATTATAAAAGTTCACCTCCTAGGAATAGAGCATTCCTACTTGTTTTCTGTTAATCTTTAAACATAATGTCTTCCTATTTTTGTTGGAAACTTTATATTATATTTTTAAAGACGTTTTAGCATTCAAAAGATAAACAAATTTGAATACCTTCTGGAACGAAATCTTCGCGGATATGACATAGTAGCTATTACAATTAGGAAATATAGTAAAACTTGTAAAATTTATTAAATTTAACCCTTAAACTGTAGCATGATTTTTAATTTGCACTTCCATGCTGTTGTACCACTGACCACGATTAGTTGCTGTTCCTGGGTGATTTTTTTCACATTTTGCGTTTATGTTCTTATGCTAATTAGTTTATTTTTTTTGCTTCAAACTGGCTTTATCAACCCTCAGTGTAGCAGTTCAAACTATCCGAAAGCACATGCAAGGAAAATTTCAAATAGGGACCGGTCTAAAGGGAAACCTCGTATCCTGACTGATATTCCTGAAAAGCTAATTATTGAAGCTCATTATTTACAATGTTACTGAATAACATTTTTCTCTCCATTGCTGTGTTGTTTTTACTTGGTCAGAGGTACAACAACCCATGGTCAAAGGTACAACTAGATGTTGTACCTTTGACCACAGTACTAATATTTATTTAAAAATTAATAATAAATATTAAATGTAAAACTAGAACCTTGAAAAAATTAAATATGATCAACATTAGAATATTAATTGCAATAAAATAAAAAAAAAATTGAATTTGGCCTTAATATTCAAGCTAAAAGGAATTAAATTTTGCGAAGTGGTCAAAGGTAAAACACCTTCCCCTATATATATTTTTTAGCTAAAAATTACTTACTCAATATAGATTGGTTGTTTGTTTGAATGTTCTAGGACGAATAGTTTTGGAGAAATATGCTTTTTCGCAGAACACTAAAAATCTGCATTTTGTAAATCTGCACACAAATATGACCGCCAACAGCAAAATAAAAATTCAAAAATTTTAATAATAACACTTTTGTGTTCTCAATAAGTCTTAGTTTGAATAGTAGACAAATAGTAAACATTTAAAATCTTGCAGCAACCTCCTCTGGACTACTTGATATGGATTTACCCCAATTAATTTGTTTTAGTTCGAATGTTTCTATATGTTTTGTTCCATTAACCCAACAAAAAGAAAATATCTTTTGTTAGATCAATGAAGAACAAAGAAACTTCACTTAAATGACCGTATTTATTTTCTATTTTTAAAATTTCTTGTATGTATGTTTATATGTTAGATATTTTATAAGTTCATCAATGTACTGACTACCTTCTAAAAGTAGTTCGATCACGACCGAAAGAATCATTTCATCAGGGTTGGTCATATGCGACTGACTCACTCCAACATTAAGTCAAGACAGAACAGACCTGAGTTTTTTTTTTTTTTTTTTTTTTTTTTTTTTTTTAATGTGTTGTCAACCACCAAGCGGTCATTAAACACATGTTTTAAGAGCTAGGAGCTGTACTGCTGTATTAGTAATTAATGCACTAGTTTTTAAATTTAAGATTCGCGAATAATGATGCAATTTTTTAGTAATGAAGTGTTTGTTTATTTATTGATTTTCTCGGAGTTATTTAATTGTTTTTGAAACTAAATAGAATATGTATATGTATACACACACACACACATATACATATACACACACATATACACACATTTATACGTACACACACTCACACACAAAGCACCCACGCATACACACACACACACACACACACATGCATTTTCTTTTCTTTTTTTTTTTTTTTTTTCATTTATTTATTTCTATTTTTTTTTTTTTTTTTTTTAACACAGCTGATTTGGTTGTGGGTTTTAGTGCTAGTTAGTTTTAAATTTTATCTATTAAATCTGTGGAGCTTAAAAATTCAAAAAGCTTAAGGATTTGGTTGGGATGATCCGCCAGAATTTCACTAATTGTATTTGATAGCTGGGCTTCTCTTCTTTGCTTCTCGTAAATTCTGCAGTCAACCAGAAGGTGGTGCACGGTGATTGTTTCATTGCATTTTATGCAGATAGGTGGGTCGTCTCGAGACATCAGAAATGATGTCTCGAGACATCATTTCTGATGTCTAGGTCTGTTAACTAGACTAAACGTCAACAGACCTGAGTTCTGACAGAACAGAATAGACCTAACAGAACACACCCACTGCACTACAGAAGTACAGCATATTCTTAGAGATTTCCCACTCAGGACAAATGTTAAATTACCATATAAATTTATTTATTTTAAATGGTTAGTAGATTAATGTGAGTCCTAGCCTCGTGGTTTCCGCTCGTGAAATATCTAGGTACATGGAAATGCCAACATTTCCCCATATAAGGCTTCCTTACCGTCCCTGACTCCGTTCTTCGGCTTTCTATGGCTGTCCTAGTCCCGGCTTTGTATGGCTATCCTAGTCCCGGCTTTCTATGGCTATCCTAGTCCCGGCTTTCTATGGCTATCCTAGTCCCGGCTTTGTATGTTTTTAGTCATAACCATTTTCTCGAATAGGCATCATTTCTTTTTAGATAAGATATGAGATAATACGTATTTAAATGATTTATAAAGGGATGACACACCATCGAAGTCTAGCTAATTTTTATATAAATTAATTAACGTTTCATTTTATCATTTCCCGAAGGAATTTATGTAGCTATTGAGGTTGCACAGATTAAAGAATTTTTGAAGTATTTCCTCAAATCTTCATCGATCATCATTGGAAGAAAAGTCATTTTTCTTCTCGTGGTAAAATGAGGGGGTGGTTTACCCCGCGGTCCAAATTACTAATTCTAATTTTAATGTTTGTTGTATTGCATCGAAACTGGGCAAACGTTATGGGCGCTTCAAGAGAAAAAAAAATCGTGTAAAAATAAACTAAATAGGTCCATCTGAAA
Source organism: Gonocerus acuteangulatus (assembly GCA_946811695.1). Lineage (NCBI taxonomy): Eukaryota > Metazoa > Arthropoda > Insecta > Hemiptera > Coreidae > Gonocerus > Gonocerus acuteangulatus. The sequence goes on along the minus strand of OX328123.1, from coordinate 51,673,256 downwards.
GGGGGTTTACTCCGCAAAAAAATTACTAATTTCCTTCTAGTCGACTCTTGATTTGATCGTGGTCTATACTCTTTTTCTTAGACAAATCAAGTATATTGTCGTTTAAATTGGTTTATGGGAAAACCATGGATAGACATTTTCATTGTTGGAGAATGTTTCTAGATGTTTGAAATTATCATCGTTTTTGATTATTCCACGTTTACTCTGATTCGATAGCTTCATTTTGTAGACTTTGTTCATCATCAGCGATTGACAGATTACCGTCGGTATATCTGATAATATCCCATAACTTGAAGAAAAAATAATGGTGTTATTAAAGATCATTATTAGATGTTCACGTACATTTAAAATGCGTTAAAAATTTGCATTATATATTCCTACGTCTGGGTTTTGAACTGCAAGAGTACCTACTTGAAGTATTATTGTCTAACAATAACAATAAACTGCTATATTTAAAATAACTTTAATTGATCACTGAAGATTGGGAATTCAATAAACACAACGTTGAAACGTGAAATTAATCATTTGTATTAAAAAATGATTAGAATATCAGGAAAATAGCGAAAGCCAATTATAAAGGAGAAAACATTAACCTTATCGATCAAACTTGATCAGTAAGAGAGACCGTAATCTTGACGATTTGATTCACTATAAAACAAATTGTTTAATTAATGACTATTTTATAATAGTCTGCAATAAAGTTATGAAGTCGATTCATTGATAAATATAAAGTAAATAAAACCTGAAATTACACTTGAAATGGTGTTGAAATTGTATTGTTATTTTAATTAAATCCAATTGAACTTCCAACCATCTATCTTTGCCAATGGTATCAATATTACGTTTACATTTGCAAAGTTATGCTATTATATACAATACACAAAGCGTATTTTTTTCATTTAAATTTAACGTCCATTATTATTAACTAAGAATTTTAGGACGGGTTATCTATAGGTTACCTCCCTATTCTAGCCAGGATACAGCTGATGCTTTTTCTTTTTTCCAAAGAAAAGCCACCACCCCATAATGAGAATCTAGCCCACGACCCTAGGCTCAGAGTGAAATTATCTTTGCAGTTCTATCTTGTGCCAATAAGTGATTCCGACCGGAACTTGGCCTGCTCTTTCATATAGTTCATTGACTCCTGATACCGTATGTTTTTGAGGTTTCCATATGTAAAGTTTGTGAATGAATTCGATCAGTTCAACCATAGAAGTCTTAAATCATATTAGAAGAGAACTTAATTTTAAAAAGATAAGTTGTGTTTATTTCAAGGGAAAAAATGGTTGATTGGAAGACGAGATTCATTTAACATAAAATTTCTGCAATAGATTAAATGTATTAGGAGAAAGTCCTCGACTAAAGTTAACGATCTACATACACGTTTTGAATCCAACATATCCAGGAGCAAGGCTTCAATTTATGCTGTTTCATTATTTAAAATCAGGTGTAACATAACAGGGCTAGTGTCCAGGTGCCATTACATGCAACATTAAACCAAAAAAAAAAAAAAACATTTTCTGGGCATCCATACACAATGGTGAACAACAGAAGTTACCTTCGCTGCACTAAAGGCAGAGAAATATTCATCTTATATGAATAGTGTAGTGATAACAGAGCCTGATAAACCTTGACACTAGAAGCTTATCATTCTTTTCAGTAGAAAACCACAGCTGATATTACTGTGGTATACATCATCCCTTTATTTATATTTCTGTTTGTGTTCTTTCCTCTCTAAAACATTGTGGTCAAATCAATAGAAAATTAATCTAAACCCGCCCATCTTTCTCATTTCTCTGTACAGCTATTTTTTCATTAGCTCCTGTAATGTTATTTAAAATGGCATTACTATTTAAGATCATGAATAATAACGTTTTCCACGTGGTTTTTTCTGTCCCTTCCTTCTAGTATATTCCAAGGGAAGTTATTGAGGTTGAAAGAACATTTGAAACATCTCTTCAAATCTTCATCAACCAGGTCTTGCTAATTTCTCATGTACTAGTTCAGTTACAAGCAAACAATAGCTAAGCATACTTGGGGTGGAAAAATACTTTCTTCTGGAGAAAATTCCCTTCCTACTAGACCGATTTTATTTATTAACGAAGCAAACCTTTCTTTTGTTATAGAAATGTATGCAATAACCAAGTAAAAGATCATAAAGAATAGCCGCTTGTGTTTGCAGGTACAAAATAGAGTGTGCATATTGATATAAGTAAGAAAATTATAAAGAGGGTACTTAGTGCAATGAAAATTTGAATAAATACATCGGTAAGTTGTTTAATAAGCAAAATCATTTTATTACGGTCCATCCAAAACCACTCCCTCCAGTCAAATGTAGGAAGACAAAGTTACGATAATATATATGTTGTATATAAATACAAGTTGTGACCTTGAACATAAACTGTTACTCCAAACATTCCTCGTAAGTGAATAATGTTGCTAGATACCAAGGCACGACGGAGCCCCGTTGCAGACCATCTGTTTGACCGCATGACTTAATGTTTTTAGAATGACCGGATTCCTACCCTGGCCTTGCTCATCCCCACCAACAGATTCCTGAGGACGTTTTACTCCTGTTGGTATCTTCCATGAGTAGCTGCTTCTTTATTACGGTTGTATTAAAGGACTTGGAACAATCTCATCAAATCCTTTTCATTGCAGTGCCCAAAATGGAGTATGTACGACTAGGTGTCATCGGCCGCCATAATATATATATATATATATATATATATATATATATATATATATATATATATATATATATATATATATATATATATATATACAGGGTGTCCCGTAAATGTCTAGACATATTGTGAGGGGTGATAGAGGACCCTTAGGGGAACAAAAAATGTTCTATGACGATTTCCCGAATTCTCGCCCATAAGGGAGAAAACGTCGTTTTATTGTTTTTTCGAGACAAACGTAGTTTTTAGAAGAATAATCATTGTAGCTCCGTCCCAGATGGTACTACTAAAAAGGGTGTGAAACCAATCGAAAGCTGAGTAAATTTACTATAAGACTAGTTGAGAGTAAACGTAAAAATGAATGAATGTAAGTATGTATATCTTACCAAAAGAAGGCAATTCTAAATTTCCTGACATTTTATTGATGTTTCTTTCCAGCGTTACTCCTCAATAAGCAGGATCTGAGATTTCCGGGTTTCAGAAAAACTTCCTCATTTAACCAGCTTTCTATTCATGTATCACAACCCTGTGTTATTGAAGTATTTGAACGATTTAAGAACAAAAGTTTTATAAAAAACATGGATCTGTGAAAAGAAAATTATATTTTTTTCTTCAATTTATTCAAAAAGCTGAAGGGAAATATTTTTTTTATAAATGTTTACATAAATATTAAGTAAATATTTACTTAAAAGAATAAAAAAAATTACTTCCACGGATAAAAAAAATCTTAAAACAGTAAATAAATAAAATACACATTTATTTTGAATTTATTAATTCAGGTAACTAATACTGGATCCAGGAGGCGGCCATTAAGGAACCCCAGCCATACATTAACCTCAAAAATTACTATTTTTACCTATATCATGCATTTGAACACATTTTTACAGGACTATGTACATATTATTTATGAGGGATAGAATTTTTAATTACCACAACAAAAACGCATGGGCTCAGAATCCCAGTGAGTTTCACAAGCGTAGCCATCAGTATTAATATAAGGTAAAGCATTTGTTTTCTAAATATAAGTGCCTGTAAAAATGTGTTCAAATGCGTGATCTAGGTAAAAATAATAATTTTTGAGGTTAATGTATGGCTGGGGTTCCTTAATGGCCGCCTCCTGGATCCAGTATTAGTTACCTGAATTAATAAATTCAAAATAAATGTGTATTTTATTTATTTACTGTTTTAAGATTTTTTTTATCCGTGGAAGTAATTTTTTTTATTCTTTTAAGTAAATATTTACTTAATATTTATGTAATGGGGTTCCTTAATGGCCGCCTCCAGAACCCAGTATTAGTTACCTGAATTAACAAATTCAAAATAAATGTGTATTTTATTTATTTACTGTTTTAGGAATTTTTTTATATTCGTGGAAGTAAGTTATTTTATTGTTTTAAGTAAATATTTACTTAATATTTATGTAAACATTTATAAAAATAAATATTTCCTTTCAGCTTTTTGAATGAAATGAAGAAAAAATATAATTTTCTTTTCAGAGATCCATGTTTTTTTTTAAACTTTTGTACTTAAACCGTTCAAATACTTCAGTAACACAGGGTTGTGATACATGAATGGAAAGCTGGTTAAATGAGGAAGTTTTTCTGAAACCCGGAAATCTCAGATCCTGCCCATTGAGGAGTAACGCTGGAAAGAAATATCAATAAAATGTCAGGAAATTTAGAATTGCCTTCTTTTTGTAAGATATACATACTTACATTCATTCATTTTTACGTTTACTCCCAACTAGTCTTATAGTAAATTTACTCAGCTTTCGATTGGTTTCACTCCCTTTCTAGTAGTACCATCTGGGACGGAGCTACAACGATTATGTTTCTAAAAACCACGTTTGTCTAGATAAAACAATAAAACGACGTTTTCTCCCTTATGGGCGAGAATTCGGGAAATCGTCATAGAACATTTTTTGTTCCTCTAAGGGTCCTCTATCACCCCTCTCAATATGACTAGACATTTACGGGACACCCTGTATATATATATATATATATATATATATATATATATATATATATATATATATATATATATATATATATAATGTAGAAGAAGAAAACATTATTAACACGAATTAATTAATAAAGTGGGATGCCCAACACCATGCTGATCCTCCTGTTCCGGTATTGCTTTCTGATTCCAGATTTTCAAACATTTCCAAACTTTCAAAAGTAATCACATGTCGGGAACACCATTTTATTTTATTTTATTTTTTTTTTCTTGGGATTCTTTTTGGCTTAAAAATAAATAATAAAAAAAAATAATGAAAAGAATGATTTTCATCAATTCCTATATATTTGTTGGCTTATTATGCCTAGCGAGTCAATATATCACGAGTCAAAATACATATATACCATGGGGGCGAGGTTAGCTCAGTGGCAGAGCACTTGATTAATATGCTAATATATGAGTTAAAAACTCGAGCACTCTAAAGATTCTTTCTTCTGGTTTATTCGTTCGTGGATTGGATTTAGGGTCCCAGACCGTTCCTCGGCCCTCCTAGCCTTTAATTAAATTGTTTATAGGCACCAGCAAAGGGGAACATAAGGCGGCCGGAACATAGTACAGACCACATTATCTTCCCAGTCTGCTGTATGGTCAAGAATCACATAAAATTACAGTATCTACTCCTCTGGGCCTTCTTGGCCTATTACTGATATGTACATATGCTACATTGAATGAATCACTTAGAAAATTGTTGAAGAATATGAAAACTCACAGTTGATGCCGTGTGAAAGGGTTATCATTATTATTTACTGTTTTAAGAGTATCCGCTGCTAAGACGATTCGCTCAATAAATAAATTAAATGCACCGTTTCTTGTCCGAAAGGGCTTTTAAAACATATAAGTAAATAACTGAACCTACACTCTAGGAGCGCATGCTTTTTGTGAGGAGCTGCAATATTAAAAGGGGCCGAACAAGGGGCGCTTGCCACAATAGGTCCATATTGGTCGCAGTCCACAAGGGCTAAGACAGCTTGAAGGTAGCTTCGAAGTCCTTTACTTTACATAAGTTACCAATTTCTTAATCAGATTTTGATTGTCTCTGTTCCTGAAATAGAGAACACACACGTGGCACATACACTGGTGCCTAAGCCATTAATCGTCTTTAAGTATATTCCTGTTGGAGTGATGACGTCTGGTGTTACATCACATTCATTCCATTCATAGTAGAGCAACAATTAACAGCGGATGTAATATATTTCAAGGATAGCACAACTCTACAAATCTTGTCAGACTATAAAATAGAACTCTTCCCACGCCGACTTCTATTCCAGTGAAAGTCCGGTCACTGCTTTAAACACTGCGTTTCTACACCCAGCTGATAGCTTAATGGTACTTTCCAGGAACAAAATAATTATTCTCTTACTCATCGGCAAAAATATTTCTTCAAGGTGTAGTCAGGCATCGTGAATTTTGTATCTCTCTGTCATCCCATTGTCACACGGAGATAACTCAGAATTCTATTTTCATTTTTAAAAAGTCCGACTCGCAGGACCTGCTTCATCTTAGCGCGGAACCGTTCATATCCATAGTGTCATTAGTGAAGGGATAGAATCAGTTATATTTCACTTAACACTCCGTGCCAAAGGTCATGGGTTCGATTCCCACTAGGGGTGGTGGCTTTTCTTTCGAAAAAAGAAAAGCCACCACCCCTTTTCTGGCTAGAAAAGGGTGGTAACCTATAGATAACCCGTCCTAAAATTCGTAGTGAATAATAAATGGACGTTAAAATGAAAATAATAGAATCAGTTATTGGTAGGTTTTGATCATTAGTGAAAAATATTATATATATATATATGACCTGGCAAACGTTGTTTTGGCATGAAAATTATTTCTAGTGATTACATTGGTGGTCAAATAAAAAATAACTAGCTTATTGTAAGTGTGTGATGATGTGATCTATGAATGAAAGAGTAATAGAGCGCTGTGAATGATGACGTATCAGGGTTTTCCTCCTTATTGAGGGACGGAGGAAACGAACTAAAACAAAGTAAATTTTGAAACCGTATGAGGTGATTTCTACCAAATCCGCACTAAAATACTAAAAAAACCTTTTGATGATTAGATAGTTAGCCGTCGAGGTGATAAGTACAGATGGAATGGTTGGGATTCGGCTAAATAAACCTCAATATGATTTTGTTTTAAAAAAATCTATATTTCGGACGTTTCGGCTACTCATTGGTAGCCTTCGTCAGCTAAAATGACAAAAAAAAGAAATTAATACAGAAACAATCAAGAAAAATTTATAATTGTGATAGGTAACAGAACTATAGATACAGTTTAACTTATAACAGAACATATCGTCTTAAAATTCTTAGAATGAGTAGAATGAAAAAGAAAATAGGTACAGTAATTGATTTTAATAGTAATTAGTAACATTAATTGATTTTACAAAGAAATAAGAGAACTATATACCAATGACAAATATAGTAGCTAATAGTAACATTAATTAATTTTACAAAGAAATAAGATACTACATACCAATGGAAATGCCGAGCGGCAGAGGAAGACCAAGGTTGGCAATTAAGTAACCATTGTGAAAGTGTCTAAGGAAAAAAGGAATCTGCAAGGGGTATATGTAACTGGAAACAGCAAAAGGTGGGGGAAAACGGGCGGTAGGATCAAACAGATGTTTATGACATTTTATGACAGGAAAGGAGAAAAAGGTGTTAATGGAAGGATACCCAAGGGGCAAGGTAAAAATCTAGGTAGGTGGTCGGGCGAGTATTTGGAAAATATTAGCGTACATAGGAGAAATGCCTTGTTGGTCAGTTTTGTAATTTATATTGTTTTTGTTTAAGTTTATGTGTACACATTCCGAGATCTGTAGTCTTTTTTTGTTACGTTGTGTAGAAAGAATTTTCGTGTCGTCGAAGTTAAAAGTGTGTTTTTGTGTAATGGCGTGTTTTGCAAGTGCAGATTTATCTATTTCTTTATTAGTGATGGTTCGTTTATGTTGTGTAAGACGTGAGTGAATGTCATTTATGGTTTCTCCTATGTATATACCATTACAGGAAGGGGTTTGGCAAGGGACTTGGTAAACACATCGGGTTGTATGTTCAAAAGGGATGGGATCTTTGAGTTTGGTGTAGAGGGTTTTGAGTTTGTTGGTAGTTTTCAAACCAAAGTTTAGGGAAGGGTAGGATTTTTTAATTGTCTTTGTAAGTTTATCAGTCAGTCCAGGTGTAAATGGTAGAGATCGGAACATTTGGGAACTGGGAGTTAGGGAAGAATTGGGAGAGATAGTGCTGGAAGGTTGGGATTTTACTTTTTTAACAAGGGATTTTATGAGGTTGGGGGGAAATTGGTTGCGTGCCAATATATCTGAGGCGATATTAATATTTTTATTGTGGAAGGAAGCATGGGATAGGGAGACTTTTTTCCTCTCCCTATCCCATGCTTCCTTCCACAATAAAAATATTAATATCGCCTCAGATATATTGGCACGCAACCAATTTCCCCCCAACCTCATAAAATCCCTTGTTAAAAAAGTAAAATCCCAACCTTCCAGCACTATCTCTCCCAATTCTTCCCTAACTCCCAGTTCCCAAATGTTCCGATCTCTACCATTTACACCTGGACTGACTGATAAACTTACAAAGACAATTAAAAAATCCTACCCTTCCCTAAACTTTGGTTTGAAAACTACCAACAAACTCAAAACCCTCTACACCAAACTCAAAGATCCCATCCCTTTTGAACATACAACCCGATGTGTTTACCAAGTCCCTTGCCAAACCCCTTCCTGTAATGGTATATACATAGGAGAAACCATAAATGACATTCACTCACGTCTTACACAACATAAACGAACCATCACTAATAAAGAAATAGATAAATCTGCACTTGCAAAACACGCCATTACACAAAAACACACTTTTAACTTCGACGACACGAAAATTCTTTCTACACAACGTAACAAAAAAAGACTACAGATCTCGGAATGTGTACACATAAACTTAAACAAAAACAATATAAATTACAAAACTGACCAACAAGGCATTTCTCCTATGTACGCTAATATTTTCCAAATACTCGCCCGACCACCTACCTAGATTTTTACCTTGCCCCTTGGGTATCCTTCCATTAACACCTTTTTCTCCTTTCCTGTCATAAAATGTCATAAACATCTGTTTGATCCTACCGCCCGTTTTCCCCCACCTTTTGCTGTTTCCAGTTACATATACCCCTTGCAGATTCCTTTTTTCCTTAGACACTTTCACAATGGTTACTTAATTGCCAACCTTGGTCTTCCTCTGCCGCTCGGCATTTCCATTGGTATGTAGTATCTTATTTCTTTGTAAAATTAATTAATGTTACTATTAGCTACTATATTTGTCATTGGTATATAGTTCTCTTATTTCTTTGTAAAATCAATTAATGTTACTAATTACTATTAAAATCAATTACTGTACCTATTTTCTTTTTCATTCTACTCATTCTAAGAATTTTAAGACGATATGTTCTGTTATAAGTTAAACTGTATCTATAGTTCTGTTACCTATCACAATTATAAATTTTTCTTGATTGTTTCTGTATTAATTTCTTTTTTTTGTCATTTTAGCTGACGAAGGCTACCAATGAGTAGCCGAAACGTCCGAAATATAGATTTTTTTAAAACAAAATCATATTGAGGTTTATTTAGCCGAATCCCAACCATTCCATCTGTACTTATCACCTCGACGGCTAACTATCTAATCATCAAAAGGTTTTTTTAGTATTTTAGTGCGGATTTGGTAGAAATCACCTCATACGGTTTCAAAATTTACTTTGTTTTAGTTCGTTTCCTCCGTCCCTCAATAAGGAGGAAAACCCTGATACGTCATCATTCACAGCGCTCTATTACTCTTTCATTCATAGATCACATCATCACACACTTACAATAAGCTAGTTATTTTTTATTTGACCACCAATGTAATCACTAGAAATAATTTTCATGCCAAAACAACGTTTGCCAGGTCATATATATATATATAATATTTTTCACTAATGATCAAAACCTACCAATAACTGATTCTATTATTTTCATTTTAACGTCCATTTATTATTCACTACGAATTTTAGGACGGGTTATCTATAGGTTACCACCCTTTTCTAGCCAGAAAAGGGGTGGTGGCTTTTCTTTTTTCGAAAGAAAAGCCACCACCCCTAGTGGGAATCGAACCCATGACCTTTGGCACGGAGTGTTAAGTGAAATATAACTGATTCTATCCCTTCACTAATGACACTATGGATATGAACGGTTCCGCGCTAAGATGAAGCAGGTCCTGCGAGTCGGACTTTTTAAAAATGAAAATAGAATTCTGAGTTATCTCCGTGTGACAATGGGATGACAGAGAGATACAAAATTCACGATGCCTGACTACACCTTGAAGAAATATTTTTGCCGATGAGTAAGAGAATAATTATTTTGTTCCTGGAAAGTACCATTAAGCTATCAGCTGGGTGTAGAAACGCAGTGTTTAAAGCAGTGACCGGACTTTCACTGGAATAGAAGTCGGCGTGGGAAGAGTTCTATTTTATAGTCTGACAAGATTTGTAGAGTTGTGCTATCCTTGAAATATATTACATCCGCTGTTAATTGTTGCTCTACTATGAATGGAATGAATGTGATGTAACACCAGACGTCATCACTCCAACAGGAATATACTTAAAGACGATTAATGGCTTAGGCACCAGTGTATGTGCCACGTGTGTGTTCTCTATTTCAGGAACAGAGACAATCAAAATCTGATTAAGAAATTGGTAACTTATGTAAAGTAAAGGACTTCGAAGCTACCTTCAAGCTGTCTTAGCCCTTGTGGACTGCGACCAATATGGACCTATTGTGGCAAGCGCCCCTTGTTCGGCCCCTTTTAATATTGCAGCTCCTCACAAAAAGCATGCGCTCCTAGAGTGTAGGTTCAGTTATTTACTTATATGTTTTAAAAGCCCTTTCGGACAAGAAACGGTGCATTTAATTTATTTATTGAGCGAATCGTCTTAGCAGCGGATACTCTTAAAACAGTAAATAATAATGATAACCCTTTCACACGGCATCAACTGTGAGTTTTCATATTCTTCAACAATTTTCTAAGTGATTCATTCAATGTAGCATATGTACATATCAGTAATAGGCCAAGAAGGCCCAGAGGAGTAGATACTGTAATTTTATGTGATTCTTGACCATACAGCAGACTGGGAAGATAATGTGGTCTGTACTATGTTCCGGCCGCCTTATGTTCCCCTTTGCTGGTGCCTATAAACAATTTAATTAAAGGCTAGGAGGGCCGAGTAACGGTCTGGGACCCTAAATCCAATCCACGAACGAATAAACCAGAAGAAAGAATCTTTAGAGTGCTCGAGTTTTTAACTCATATATTAGCATATTAATCAAGTGCTCTGCCACTGAGCTAACCTCGCCCCCATGGTATATATGTATTTTGACTCGTGATATATTGACTCGCTAGGCATAATAAGCCAACAAATATATAGGAATTGATGAAAATCATTCTTTTCATTATTTTTTTTTATTATTTATTTTTAAGCCAAAAAGAATCCCAAGAAAAAAAAAATAAAATAAAATAAAATGGTGTTCCCGACATGTGATTACTTTTGAAAGTTTGGAAATGTTTGAAAATCTGGAATCAGAAAGCAATACCGGAACAGGAGGATCAGCATGGTGTTGGGCATCCCACTTTATTAATTAATTCGTGTTAATAATGTTTTCTTCTTCTACATTATATATATATATATATATATATATATATATATATATATATATATATATATATATATATACAGGGTGTCCCGTAAATGTCTAGTCATATTGAGAGGGGTGATAGAGGACCCTTAGAGGAACAAAAAATGTTCTATGACGATTTCCCGAATTCTCGCCCATAAGGGAGAAAACGTCGTTTTATTGTTTTATCTAGACAAACGTGGTTTTTAGAAACATAATCGTTGTAGCTCCGTCCCAGATGGTACTACTAGAAAGGGAGTGAAACCAATCGAAAGCTGAGTAAATTTACTATAAGACTAGTTGGGAGTAAACGTAAAAATGAATGAATGTAAGTATGTATATCTTACAAAAAGAAGGCAATTCTAAATTTCCTGACATTTTATTGATATTTCTTTCCAGCGTTACTCCTCAATGGGCAGGATCTGAGATTTCCGGGTTTCAGAAAAACTTCCTCATTTAACCAGCTTTCCATTCATGTATCACAACCCTGTGTTACTGAAGTATTTGAACGGTTTAAGTACAAAAGTTTAAAAAAAAACATGGATCTCTGAAAAGAAAATTATATTTTTTCTTCATTTCATTCAAAAAGCTGAAAGGAAATATTTATTTTTATAAATGTTTACATAAATATTAAGTAAATATTTACTTAAAACAATAAAATAACTTACTTCCACGAATATAAAAAAATTCCTAAAACAGTAAATAAATAAAATACACATTTATTTTGAATTTGTTAATTCAGGTAACTAATACTGGGTTCTGGAGGCGGCCATTAAGGAACCCCAACCATACATTAACCTCAAAAATTATTATTTTTACCTAGATCACGCATTTGAACACATTTTTACAGGCACTTATATTTAGAAAACAAATGCTTTACCTTATATTAATACTGATGGCTACGCTTGTGAAACTCACTGGGATTCTGAGCCCATGCGTTTTTGTTGTGGTAATTAAAAATTCTATCCCTCATAAATAATATGTACATAGTCCTGTAAAAATGTGTTCAAATGCATGATATAGGTAAAAATAGTAATTTTTGAGGTTAATGTATGGCTGGGGTTCCTTAATGGCCGCCTCCTGGATCCAGTATTAGTTACCTGAATTAATAAATTCAAAATAAATGTGTATTTTATTTATTTACTGTTTTAAGATTTTTTTTATCCGTGGAAGTAATTTTTTTTATTCTTTTAAGTAAATATTTACTTAATATTTATGTAAACATTTATAAAAAAAATATTTCCCTTCAGCTTTTTGAATAAATTGAAGAAAAAAATATAATTTTCTTTTCACAGATCCATGTTTTTTATAAAACTTTTGTTCTTAAATCGTTCAAATACTTCAATAACACAGGGTTGTGATACATGAATAGAAAGCTGGTTAAATGAGGAAGTTTTTCTGAAACCCGGAAATCTCAGATCCTGCTTATTGAGGAGTAACGCTGGAAAGAAACATCAATAAAATGTCAGGAAATTTAGAATTGCCTTCTTTTGGTAAGATATACATACTTACATTCATTCATTTTTACGTTTACTCTCAACTAGTCTTATAGTAAATTTACTCAGCTTTCGATTGGTTTCACACCCTTTTTAGTAGTACCATCTGGGACGGAGCTACAATGATTATTCTTCTAAAAACTACGTTTGTCTCGAAAAAACAATAAAACGACGTTTTCTCCCTTATGGGCGAGAATTCGGGAAATCGTCATAGAACATTTTTTGTTCCCCTAAGGGTCCTCTATCACCCCTCACAATATGTCTAGACATTTACGGGACACCCTGTATATATATATATATATATATATATATATATATATATATATATATATATATATATATATATATATTATGGCGGCCGATGACACCTAGTCGTACATACTCCATTTTGGGCACTGCAATGAAAAGGATTTGATGAGATTGTTCCAAGTCCTTTAATACAACCGTAATAAAGAAGCAGCTACTCATGGAAGATACCAACAGGAGTAAAACGTCCTCAGGAATCTGTTGGTGGGGATGAGCAAGGCCAGGGTAGGAATCCGGTCATTCTAAAAACATTAAGTCATGCGGTCAAACAGATGGTCTGCAACGGGGCTCCGTCGTGCCTTGGTATCTAGCAACATTATTCACTTACGAGGAATGTTTGGAGTAACAGTTTATGTTCAAGGTCACAACTTGTATTTATATACAACATATATATTATCGTAACTTTGTCTTCCTACATTTGACTGGAGGGAGTGGTTTTGGATGGACCGTAATAAAATGATTTTGCTTATTAAACAACTTACCGATGTATTTATTCAAATTTTCATTGCACTAAGTACCCTCTTTATAATTTTCTTACTTATATCAATATGCACACTCTATTTTGTACCTGCAAACACAAGCGGCTATTCTTTATGATCTTTTACTTGGTTATTGCATACATTTCTATAACAAAAGAAAGGTTTGCTTCGTTAATAAATAAAATCGGTCTAGTAGGAAGGGAATTTTCTCCAGAAGAAAGTATTTTTCCACCCCAAGTATGCTTAGCTATTGTTTGCTTGTAACTGAACTAGTACATGAGAAATTAGCAAGACCTGGTTGATGAAGATTTGAAGAGATGTTTCAAATGTTCTTTCAACCTCAATAACTTCCCTTGGAATATACTAGAAGGAAGGGCCATATAGAAGGGGGGAATATATCATCGCCAATATATCTGAGGCGATATTAATATTTTTATTGTGGAAGGAAGCATGGGATAGGGAGAGGAAAAAAGTCTCCCTATCCCATGCTTCCTTCCACAATAAAAATATTAATATCGCCTCAGATATATTGGCACGCAACCAATTTCCCCCCAACCTCATAAAATCCCTTGTTAAAAAAGTAAAATCCCAACCTTCCAGCACTATCTCTCCCAATTCTTCCCTAACTCCCAGTTCCCAAATGTTCCGATCTCTACCATTTACACCTGGACTGACTGATAAACTTACAAAGACAATTAAAAAATCCTACCCTTCCCTAAACTTTGGTTTGAAAACTACCAACAAACTCAAAACCCTCTACACCAAACTCAAAGATCCCATCCCTTTTGAACATACAACCCGATGTGTTTACCAAGTCCCTTGCCAAACCCCTTCCTGTAATGGTATATACATAGGAGAAACCATAAATGACATTCACTCACGTCTTACACAACATAAACGAACCATCACTAATAAAGAAATAGATAAATCTGCACTTGCAAAACACGCCATTACACAAAAACACACTTTTAACTTCGACGACACGAAAATTCTTTCTACACAACGTAACAAAAAAAGACTACAGATCTCGGAATGTGTACACATAAACTTAAACAAAAACAATATAAATTACAAAACTGACCAACAAGGCATTTCTCCTATGTACGCTAATATTTTCCAAATACTCGCCCGACCACCTACCTAGATTTTTACCTTGCCCCTTGGGTATCCTTCCATTAACACCTTTTTCTCCTTTCCTGTCATAAAATGTCATAAACATCTGTTTGATCCTACCGCCCGTTTTCCCCCACCTTTTGCTGTTTCCAGTTACATATACCCCTTGCAGATTCCTTTTTTCCTTAGACACTTTCACAATGGTTACTTAATTGCCAACCTTGGTCTTCCTCTGCCGCTCGGCATTTCCATTGGTATGTAGTATCTTATTTCTTTGTAAAATTAATTAATGTTACTATTAGCTACTATATTTGTCATTGGTATATAGTTCTCTTATTTCTTTGTAAAATCAATTAATGTTACTAATTACTATTAAAATCAATTACTGTACCTATTTTCTTTTTCATTCTACTCATTCTAAGAATTTTAAGACGATATGTTCTGTTATAAGTTAAACTGTATCTATAGTTCTGTTACCTATCACAATTATAAATTTTTCTTGATTGTTTCTGTATTAATTTCTTTTTTTTGTCATTTTAGCTGACGAAGGCTACCAATGAGTAGCCGAAACGTCCGAAATATAGATTTTTTAAAACAAAATCATATTGAGGTTTATTTAGCCGAATCCCAACCATTCCATCTGTACTTAAAAAAACCTTTGAACTAAAGTTACTAAATAAAGACATACACTGAGAAGAAACAAGTTGAATATGTTACGAGTATGTATGTAACACTTGTCTTTATTTTTCTTCCCCAAAAATTTGATTATTGATTTTAGTGCATCTTTTCCTTTCTGAATTCCGATATCTAATCGGAATTGTTGCATCGTTTACCGTTTTTCAATGACAATAACTTTTTAAAATCTGATTTAAGCGGTTTTTTTTTTTTTTTTTTTTTTTTTTTTTTTTTTTTTTTTTCTTTTTTTTTTGTAATCTCTCATAGGAGCTTTTTAACCATTCCTTTCTGTTTAGAAGTCCACTTACACATGCATAATTTTTAATGCTTTGTATTTTTTTTTTTTTTTTTGAGAGTCTGTTAAGCATGCCGAAAACGACTGTTATATATATATATATATATATATATATATATATATATATATATATATATATATTGTACCAAGGGTATGCTAACGTTCTTGCGTCGATTCCCCACAGTATTAGAACAAAAGGCAGTAACGACCCAATTCTTAACTAGATCAAGCGGAGATTAAGTTCGACGTTGATATTTAAATGTCAAACCTCCATACTTTGTTATTGATTTGGTGGATACTCATTTCTGTTGTACATTTACTCATTAATTAATTATTGACGCTTACTAAATGTCACCTAATAATTGTACCTCGCAAAAAAATACATGTACTGTTTACTGAGTATCAGCAAATAGGCTGAAAGACCTGTTTTATTCTCACCTTTGTATAACATAAATACTAATTGTAATACTATCTCTTCCTGTAATTAAAATATCGTTGTATGTCGCATAGTAAATGCCTTAAATAGTAGTGTTAAGTTCGTGAATTCGATTACATTACCCACCACAAACGCCTGTGTTATAAATAAGTGCACGTTAAAATTTAAATAAATATATAATAAGAAGATAATTTAATAAATTAATGACGAAAATAAAGCTCATGTTAAAACTATGTTTGATGGAGATATTTTCATTGTATATTTCAAATCGGCGAATGAAGTTATATAATATGGATCTATATTATATATAGGCTTGCCATACGTCCTGGTTTGACCGGGTCAGTTCTGGTATTTTGCTCTTGTCCCGGTGCCCCACCTGGTCTTATCAATACCTCGGAAACGTCTGTAAGATGTAAAATGTAATGAATTTATCTTTTAAAGAATCTTTTATGAATCGGTTACTTTTCTAAAACCAATATATTAGACTACCATGCACATTGTCAAAGAAGTAAGACGTAGTCTAACAGTAATCTGTGTGTAAACGCTGGAACATCATACACAGCGCTGCCAGCGGCCAGCCCCTGTACTATTTGTCATGGCGATTTTTTTAAGTAAATTAAATAGCAAAACTTTTTATTTTATTTTTCAAAGGTGAGTAGACTAACAATTTAGGATTCCAGGTTTCCCACTCCCGTTACTTGCGAGGATTAAAACTCACCCTTTTGTTTCTATTTTTTTTTTAATTTTCCGAGAGAGGGCTATTCCATCCCCCTCCCCCGGTTTGCACATCCCATATTAATGTGTGTCCCGGTTTCCCTCACCAAAAATGTGGCAAGTCTACGTTTATACCACTATAGAGATTAATTTTTGCTTCAGTAATTTTCGTTAGCGCGCAAATATTAGCGTTGCTTATGATGGTCTATGTGGAACTGCAACCTTCGAGAGAGTTTGCGTATTCTAGAGGATGGATTAACAGTCCTTAAACGCTTTGCTCTAAGAAGAAATAAAAGCAATATTTTATTATATTAAATTATTACTTAACAAATCCCGATTAAGCATAATAATGCTTAGCTGAATTTCTCAAAATGCATTTCCTGTATCAAATGATTAAGAGACCATGAAGGTATAATGACACACGCCAATGCTGATTGCTTCATTTTTTTAGTCATTTAATAATTGAAGGGGTCGGGGCAAAATAGTGTTAAGCAACATTTTAACAAAAATTATCTGTAGCTGCTATATGTTGGATATTATGTGGGACTATCAATTGAAATGTTTAGGGGCAACAAGATTACGTAGCATACAGAGCTTTTAGTCATATTTTAGTAGCATTTGCTTCATAAACTGATAGTCTCACATAATATCCAACTTAAAGCAGCTACGATTAAGTTTTTTAAAAATGTTGCTAGGCACTATTTTGCCCCGACCTTTTCAATTAAACTTCTGAACAACCTCTCTACTTAATTACTTATTTTCATAATAAACTTACTGTTAGTTTGCAACGTTACCGTTGGTGCGTGTAGTCTATTTTTGACTTGTTTGTTCCTTTGACGATGAGTTTCAATCATTCATCATCTCGCTTAAACTCTACTACTTCAAAACAAGGGGTCCATGCACATCAATTGCCAGATTCCAATTTGCCAAATTAAAAGTTGCGATCCGATTGATATGTCGGGATCCCTCCCCCCTCCCATATGTTTACGATTCCTGCCCACTCTGCCGTCATTGACTCCTCGAAAGGTGACTACGGACGCCTCCAAGATACGGTGGGCGGCGGAAGGGAGAGCCAATCCACACAGGTGGTTGGTGGGCATAGAAGAACTGCCTACGCTAACTCCCACACTCTTCCTACGTCGAGGTGCAAGGAACAGTCTTCTCGTACCACTTGTTGCTCAAAGTGCTTCTAGAAACCCGCTGCCATGGAGTTCTAAGGTGCAGTTCCTTTATACGCCATTCATTAGGAGGTAGGTCCTTGACTGTCTCCCATTTGTGCATCAAACACGTTCATTAAGAACTCATTTTAACATCAGATAAACCATAATTATGATTAATTTCTATCTCTTGAGCATTCATTATTATTCATAATGTAGACAATCCTGAGATATCGTCTGTACCATGTCAAACTATCGAATATGCAAAATCTTGTTTTTCAGATTCCAGACTTTGCTCTTGGAGTGTGGACGATACGGCTTGTTGCAAATTGTCACAACTCTAACCCCTTTAGAATACCTAGCCTTTAATGCCTGAAATAAAGTATAGGATAAGACCTTTTTTCAATATATTACTTCGTCAATGGATAGAATATGTTCGTTTTCTAGTTTACTCCGATTTGCATATTCGATAGTTTGTCATGGTAGGGACGATTTGGGTCTTCATTTTCTGCACGTTCAATTTTTAAATACGATATGCATTTTTTTACATGAGTTGAATAATAACCTGAATGTTAACATTACTCTTCGATGAGATCCCCCCCCCCCGAAATTATTTCCTGTATACGCCCATGATTTATATGTTCCTTTACAAAAACTAAAACGTTTAATGCCATTAGCCAAGGCTTTGCTCAATGGTGGTTAGTTTTATATGGTGTTTAGAACAATGCAACAACATTTTTTTTTTTTTTTTTAATGCAGGCAAAAATAGGCCACAAGTTTTTTTCATTGTGACTTATCCATGGTCACCAAAACGTTATCGTGGTCTTCCTGCCTCGCCTAGGCATTTAAGGGTGAAGAAGGCTGCCAAAGCCGAAACGTTCGAAATATAGATTTTTCAGAAAATCTGACGTTTTATCCCAACCATTCTGAAACTTCTTATCATCTCAATGGCTAAATATCTTCATCTCATTTTTATCATTAGTTTCCGCTGTTAAATAGCGAGTTTCCTTGAAATAATACAAAGTCTATGCCGCAGGAGTTGGTTAAACTAAGAACCGTATTCAGCAAGGTGATAATTTTACACAATATTGCTGAGCAATGTTCTGAAACTAACCAATAATATATAACGATTAGTTATTTTTTTTTTTTTTATTTTTTATTTTTTTTTTTTTTTACGGCGCATCTACATCTAGGTCATTAGCGCCGACATCCAGGGTGTAGCGAGGAATTTTACCAGCGAGCCGTGGGATGATAAAATTCCTACCGGAGGTTGGGAATCGAACCCACCATCTCCCGCATATGAATCCAAGGCGCTAGCCATTAGACCACGGGAGACCCCGTTAGTTATTTTAACTTTTTTGTTGTACATATGACTTCCTTTTAATTCAAAGTAACAACTTTTTTTGGCCTAAACGCAGATAATGGGCATATTTCGCATATTTTCGCATGAGTTGTGCTCGTTCTACGCCGTATTATGTAGCTAGGAAACAAAAATAACTGCCGTTAACCCCCCCCCCCTTCCTCATAGATAGCTTGGTAACAAACTATTCGTTATGAGATTTACCGAATCTCGTTGCGATTGGCCAAGAATTACGGGTGCTACCGTCTCTACCATCGAAGTCATTCTTGGTAGTACATAGTGTAAAGATTAGAAGAACGTTAAAAGATACGCTGAGTATTCGAGTGAGCTGAAGAAATTTTTCCTACCTAAGTCTTGAATGGAAATTCATTCTAAAAAAATGTATAGAGAAAGAGTTTATTATGACAGGCAGTAGCTAAATTTAGAAACCATTCGTGTGGTTTAAAAAAAAATCATATTCTTTTACTTTTTATAGTGCGCGATCAAGGACATTGAATTAACTGTATATTCGCCTTATTCTTTTCTTTAAGGTGCTTGAGGGAAGTTTCTTCATTCGGTTGGACCAACCTTTTCTCTTAATGAATACCAGCCACGGAATAAATATTTTTATTTCAAAAAGGAAACTCGAAAAGACCTTGGCTGTATTTTTTAGTTTGGCTTTCTGATGTGATTTTTTTCCTTTTTCAGACCCGACAACACATTTAGATTCGGTCTGCTATCGGATAGCCTTACTTAAAATTGCAAAGATATGCAGTCAGAAAAACATGTTCTAAAAAAGATCTCTTTACTGACTCACTCTTTATCTTATAGGAAAGACAAAACAGACCTGTACGAGACGTTTACAATTAAACACATACTTATTAACTGAAGACTACGAGACCAGGTACCAGTTCCACATGTCTGACTCGACGTACTAAATAAAAATAGTTCTATTGCCGTTATAGCTTTGACTTCCACCCTCAAAGTTTGTTTATCCTTCCGAACTAAACGGTAACGGTGAACCTTCAACTTAAGTAACCATAGTGGAAGTATAACATATACTTCCACTATGGTTACTTAAGAGTTAACTTTGGTCTTCCTCTCCTCCAGGCACTTTCATTGCTGACGAAGGCTACCAAAGAGTAGCCGAAACGTCATGAATATAGATTTTTTTTTACAAAAATCGTATTGAGGTTTTTCTTTAGCCGAATCCCAACTATTCCCTGATTGCTTGTATTTATTAAGATACCACAGGACCGAATCTCTACAGTATCTACTTTCGCAATTCTTGAAATGTGTTTTTATTCAACAATACATCGTCTTTTACGATAATTCCAATCTTTTCGAAGTCGTAATTAGCCAGCTTTTTCATAAAATATTTTTGCAGTGCACTCTGTGTTTCGCCAAATTCATCTCAAACAAACGTATTTCAGAAATCACTAAGGTGATGCCGTTTCTGAGGGTCAGGTTTTTTCGAACAAACATCGTCATAATTTACAGTGAGCGTTTCTGATATGAATTAGTACTTGTAAATAAGGTAGCTTGGTTTTAATTTGGATCGAAAGGCTGATTCGGTATATATTAAAAAGGCCACATAAAAGCTGCCTTTCTTGTTGAGTGGTGGCATTAGCTTTTGGTTTGAGAAAACGCAAAAAAAGAGAAGGGTATAAAAAACCTCAGCGGTTGATAGAAATAGGTTACGGACAAATCAAAGCTTTTAGTACCAAATAATTCTCTAAACATTCTAGAGTACCTACACGTTTGCAGTCGGTTGGAAAGAATAACGTTTCTCGATGTGGCGTCAGTGGCTCCCTTACAGGAACCTAATTTGAAAATCCTCAGAGAGTTGCTGGAATTGGTAGAAGGCTGGAGGCTGAGGTTGCATATCTCCAGCAAGTTGCGTGAGGTCCGGACGAGTCAGACTCACAAGGTCGACTATCAGGCGTAACCTTGCTTGGCGTCCGCGGTGAGTCTGTAACTTGTTTGGCACTTTCAGATCTCCGAGAATCCTGAACACGTAATGACAGAGAGGTTTCGCAATTTTTACTTTATTTGGTTATAATTCAATTGGCTCCCATAATTTTGACTTAGAAGTTTTTTTTTATTTATTTATTATCAAGACTCTCATCACTTAGAAGTTATTTTCCCTCAAAATAAAATTATTGGTCTTTTTGCGAAGACCACTTTCGAAGTAGCAGTAGTGATTTATAACAGTTACTCGTACTCGCTGATAAGCTTACTGATTAGCTTAGAGGTTCTTTAATGGTTATCTATTACTAATTGACTCGTTATCTACGGTTATAATTCGTATTAGATAATGGCAAGCAATATTTATTAATAAAAAGGATAATATGATCAAAATCAAATCTCTCCACTACGAAAAAAGTTATTAAGCATTAAAGTTAACATTTTCGAAGGCTATGAAGGATAACATAAACAATGATATTTGTAAACACATATTTAATTCCTTTACTCTCTCTCTCTCTTGTTGAATATTTTACATTTATTTAACATTTGGGCATATTTGCAATGCGTTTCCGCTCGCTACGCTTGCTCAAGAAGATATCAAAACTCTAGTCAATCCAACTCGCAATTAAATAGAATTCTATTAATTTTGGCGAGTAAGAAACCAATCGCTTTTTCTTTGTCAGGAACCTCACGAACTAATTGTAAAAGACCCATTTTTCCTCACTAACATAAGCAGAGCTTTTTCATAAACAAACTCTAATTCACTGTTGAAGGTTACTTTACTCCCAGCTAGAACCAACACAATTGCTCATCGGAATCCTCCAATAGGAAGGCAAAGGACTTAAGGGCATGCGCTGAATCACTGATACAATCACTACTGCTACTTCAAGAGTAACTGGATGTGGTCTTTGCAAAAAGACCCAAAATTATTCTATAACAGGCTTACCAGGAACAAATCCATGTGTAATCTCTGGAATATTAAGGCGCAGAAAGCAATAAAAACGATAAATTATAAATACAGTTTAACATAGCCAAATAGCAATTCTTGTTGCTTTGTAAGGAACTGTCGTTAATGCAGGGCGTTGGCTGCTTTCGTTCAGCCCTCTTCTACGTAGCTTCTTAAGACTTTGAAAATTAATTAAATGAAATAAAAGAAGTCAAAAACAGAGGAATACAATAATTTCAGTCCTCTTTATTATTTTATAGGCATTGAGCAACAATTTTCGAATGTGAATTGTCTTGTATAGATTTCTCACACCACTTTCCGGCTCATAACTAAAATATAAACCATTTCTAAGGTCAGATGGTTTATTCATTATCAGGAAAAATAACATATTGTGATTTAGTGGTAATGGAATCCCAAACCTATTTCTAAATATCGTTAATTAATTGTAAAAACGTTTCTTCTCATCATCTTGAACCATTAAAGTTCTCCTTGAGGGAACCGTGTCAGGATATTATCCTTGTTCTTTGAAATTTCTCAAGAGAACTTGTGGGTACAGTATATTATGCTGGTTCTCCTGAAAAGTTACAAAGAACACAAATAGAAGGCGCTGACAGGATATTTACACAAAGGAGTGTATGTTTAGGGAACTTCAAAGTTTGCCGCGTCTCTGTAAACCACTATCTCCTGTAGAAAAGTAAATATTCTTAATAAGTCACAAGTTATTTCAAAAAATAAAACTGGGAAGAGAACTAACCTTTTAAGAAATTGTTCTGCTCTTGTTTTAAACTTTTTATAAACATGATTGGAAGAATTTGGTTCTTACAAAACATTTTATGACGCGACTTTCAAGTGTATGATGATCTAGTTGAAAATATTTCTTTTTCGGTTTATAAACCTCTTATCCTTCAATACCAAATTTAATTATGAATTTTAATACCTTCTCGATATCCTTCAGCTAAAATTCATTATGGGTAAGTAAATTTAAGTTTGGAGACCCGGTAGCCGTGAGGATTAAGGCGTGAGCTCTTAACACTCCGTGCCAAAGGTCGTGGGTTCGATTCCCACTAGGGGCGGTGGCTTTTCTTTCGAAAAAAGAAAAGGCATCACCCCTATCCTGGCTAGAAAAGGGTGGTAACCTATAGATAACCCGTCCTAAAATTCGTAGTTAATAATAAATGGACGTTAAAATTTAAATAAATAAATAAATTTAAGTTTGTAATATATTTTTTTGATATGAATAAATTTTGTGTGTACTCACACCTGTGTTGGTATTTATTTGTACACGTAACTCACAGATTGCTTGAAAAAAAGATTACTTGCTAATTTTCAGAACCTTCCTCAGAAGATTTGGACTTCAATCCTTAAGGACAAAATCAGTATGGCAAATTACCAACTTTATGGATGTAGACAAAAATAATAAATTTGAATTATACATCAGTTTAAGTATAATAGATGAAATAAAATTAAATTAAATACCTCTGTGGTAGTAAGCATGCTTTCTCCCTGAATCCAGCAATAATAGTACCAACAAAAACATAAAACACATTTTTAACAATGGCCTATTATTGGTTTAGGAGAATGCTGGCACTTTGGTAGTTACCAATATTTGATATCTTTTAAAAAGAGTCGAGAAATGGACTCTCTTCTTAAAGTAGAAATAAGTTTAAAAAAAAATGGAGTCACCAACACACTATTGCTCTATTTTTTCTGTGACTCCCCCATATTCAAAGTTCAATCGTTTGAGATCTTCTTTAAAACCACTTTTCAAGCCTACTTCTGTGAATTAGCAAGCAATCAGTAGCACCGGTTCTTGGCAAGAACTTCTTGCTGACTTGAAGAAGGTGGCTTACAAAAAATAAAGTACTTTTTATGGAGTGGCTGGATTCCAAATTATTTCTCCAATAATATTTTATTTTTAAAACTTCTTTTGAAGAAAATGGCAGGAGTTGCTCCTCAAAATTGTTTAAAATATTAGCTTATATTGATGATATTTCGAACCTATTCGGGCACATAATCAGGCATCTTATATTAAGTTGTGTTAAAGTCTATTTTATTTTAAATTTTGAGAGTGAACATTAAATCCGGGTAAAATCCTTCATTATGTGTAGAATCCATCCCCACCCTTACTTCAACTTACATTTAATTATTGTTTCTTATGTGATTCTTCATGCCTTGCCTAATCCAAGACTCCTTTTTTTTCCAGAACATGAGCAGAATGAGGCAGACGATAACCCACACATCGACGACACAAGATCATGAAAGCAATTTAGGTAAGAATAAGATTGATTCATATTTTAACAAAGAGATAGCTATGATTGACACAAAATAAAATTTTGAACCCAACGCAATTTTCAGCTTTTCTATTAGTTTTGATCGAAACCATAAAAAAAAATGTGTTAAAAGCCTTTAAATAACAGAATATTATATGATTCTACTCCTGAGTGTGTAAGGATTTATTAAACTTAAGTTAAAGTAAAATACACAAAACTATTAAAACATAATCGTTAACAAGTATAAGTTAACTATTAGTTTTCGTTAATCCCTAGGGAGCCAACTTTCATTAATTCCACTCATCTCTGGACAACAAGAAAACTAGTTTGCTGAGCTATAAATCAGTACATTCCCAAATAAAGTAATTTTGTGTTATTTTTATTTGTAGATCATTCAATAAAATCGGTTTGGATTGATATAGAGAAATCTTTCTCCAGATTTTATTTATAGTGATATGCAAACCTGCAACACATATTTGTTATGATTGTTCTTTTTATCAACATTTTCCATATCTCATTCATTATTAATTAATTGCCTTCCTGGCTTTGAACAAATTGTTAGAAGCAAAATTTAGTTTATTTTTACAACACATTTTTAAATTAAGAAGACCACAATGAATACTGGGTTTTGTTGCAACAGAAAGTACGACGGTATGGGCTAATAACTACTTTGGGTCTGGAGTAAACCCCCCACCCCTCCAGATGGACCAATTTTGCTGGTTAACGAACTCATTCAATCTTTTGCTAGGGGAATATTATATACCAAGTTTATGTTTGAAGTATTGAAGTTCAGCAATGCAGATTATAACCTAATAATTATTGTATTTTAAGAATGTAGTCCAGTTTTTACATATTATAAGATTTCTTGAGAATTTGTTTTCTATATATATAAATATAAGTTTCTCTGGGATGCAGAAGATTCTTCTGGGATTTAATTTCAAATTAAAACTAATTCTTAGAACTATATGCCATCAAAAGTAAAAAAAAATTCAACACTTTTTTGTATAATTACAAACATTATTTCAGATGCTTTACTTGAGGATTTACAAACGACAGTATCTCGATCAAATTCCCAATTGAACCTGAATGGGACAATGACATCAGGCTATCGAGAAATAAGACGGACGGTTACAGATGGTACTCCACATGGCACTATGAGCGAATACCAGATCGAATATTTGAACCCTGCTAATTCTACACACCATGTTGTCGAAACCAATAACAGCTATAATGGAACAGTATGTACATATAAAATTCAATAGAAATTAAGTATAATAATTTTGATTACTAAATTCTTATTTTTTTATTTATATTATTTTTTCAGCCAAACCAGAGGCACTTGTATAAGGAATCATATAATTACAACACTTCAGATCATGTTTCAGGTAATTTATGGCAAGAGTTATGTATTGAAACTTCCTTTATTTAAACTTTAATTGTATTGAAGGGCAATTGTATTTGAATGATATTTCTCTTTTATATATTTTGAGCTGATTCATGATAAATCAAACTCAATGAATTAGTATTGCGGAGTAAGAAAAGAAAATCATGTCAATTTTGAAAGGACAATCAAATACTATTTAGATCTTCAAATAATATTTTGGTATATATATATATATATATATATATATATATATATATATATATATATATATATATACATATATATATACATATATTTCTTTGTAGCAAATAGAGTAATATAGATATTTGCATATATCATCATACTCACTAGTTTGAAAAAATGAAGACAGACTTCCCTGAATTTTTTTTGTTGTTTTGTAATTTAAAGTTATTTTTATGTTCTCTTATTTATGCTGGTAGAATATGTATTAAAAAAAACAACCTTTTAATGAGTTTTTTAGTCAATGCAGAAGAATAATCAATGAGACCAATCAATCAATTTGTAGTACTCAAAGCAATCAGAATCATGGCCTAGTGACAAAATCTTGGTAGAAAACAAAATTAGGTTAGAATATTTGAAAAGAGCTAAAAAAGAAGTAACTGCTTGCAGATGAAATGGGTTGTAGGTAGATTCTGGCAATTGGAATAAGGGAGCAAATATAAAAGAAAAGTATTGTTTGGGGTCTGGGGAGGAGGCAGGTAAAAGGATTTCTCGAGAGAATATATAAGAAAGTGGCATGGAGCAATTGTATAGTTGTTAATCAGAGTCGCTGACAGGTAATAGTTCCCAAAACTTTGTTAGTGGTTACAATTACAGGATTTTTTATTTTTTTTTTTTTTTTTGGTTACTTTAAATATTTTAACCATTAGTGAGATGACTATTGGTTTCATAAGTGTTTTCAATTAAGACTTCGTGTTGATGACGAAAGAGCAAAATAAAAAAAAATATAGTAATTCAAAAGTTGCAGATTGATTATGATTCTTGTAAATGTTTAAAGAAAATTATGAAAGAATGTATTTCATCCTCAGTCACATTGTCATGTCTGTTAAATAACAGAAGTAGAAATCGCGTTAGTCCAAGAGCCGATAACCGCACGTTTCATAAAGTGTTTTATGCACCTTGAAATTTTAATATAATGTACATCTTGGGTAGATAAGAAGGTATATGTTTGCTTATATGTTGGCTAGACTTACCGTGGAACACCAAATACTGCACATAGGAGAAAGGTGCAAAAAAAAATGTCCCAAAAATAGAGTTTTATTCAGAAGTCAATTATCTTTCATGTAAAATTAAGACAGTTTTACAATGAATAATAAATAATGCAGACACTTTTAATGGGCATTACATGCAAAAAATAAATAAATTATTTTTATTCAAATATTAAATGAGAGTTATATTCACGCTGCCATTTAAACCGTGACAGCTGTACAAGAACACGTAAGCAAGAATGAATGAGAGCACAGAGAACAACAACCACAACTGTGCGGTGCTCTCATTCACTCTTACGGTTACACAGTGTATTGTAGTCTATCATAGGCAACATTTATTTAGGCCCTTTTGTAATTATTTTCATTTATGTTTGTTGAATACTCTGTTTAAATCACAGCGTGAATAAAACTAGGTACTTTGTTTTTTTTTACTTATGTTTTAGCCCCCTTAAAAGTTTCTGCCTTATTTATTATTCATTGTTAAATTACCCTGATTTGCAATTTTTTTACATTAAAGATAGTTGGCTTCTGAATAAAATACTATTTTAGGGCAATATTTTATTGCACCTTTCCCCTATGCACAGTACCTGGTGTTTCACGGTAAGTCTAGCCAACATATATTTACCTTCTTATTTACCCAAGAGGTGCAATATAGCAAAATTTGAATGTGCATAAAACACTTCATGAAAAGTGTGTTACCAGCTCTCCGACTATGTCAAAAATATTATAAGATCCTATGTATACATGAAATCCACAGCCTCAGAGAAAGACCAAAAATAAATCAAAATTATATACATAAAACTATTCAATCTTACGTATATATATTACAAATTATTATTATTTTATTTATTTATTTAGTTATATATATGTATATATATATATATATATATATATATATATATATATATATATATGTGTATATATTTAAGAAGTATTGAGCACTCACTGAAATAATTTTGCAACAAGTGTTGTACTTGTGAATGATATCATATTAAAATAATGTTAATTTTTTTAATGCCGACACCCATGCTACTGAAATAAACATATATATAATATTTTTATGTTTAAATTCTATGTTTAGGTGGAAGAAGTGATACAAAATTAAAACAAAATATTTCTGAATTGGACTCTCTTTTGGAAGACTTGAATACTGCTCAGAAAAGGAATTTTTCAGAAAGTATGTTATTATAATGCTATTAATTGATTTAATATGTGAATAGCACTTTTAATAATGGATTAATTAAATATTCTTCAGGTACGACCTTAACGAGGCATACACCTGGAATAGACCCTGGTATTATGTAAGTCAAATATTTTTATTTTAATTACATTATTCAATATTTTTATTACAGGTATGTTTTGACATATATATATATATATATATATATATATATATATATATATATATATATATACCAATCTAAGAGTATATAAAAATATTCTTGCCAGATAGGAACGCAAAACAAAATACAGAACTTTTACTTTAAAAAATACTATTTCCTATATTGTTCATGAAAACAAATTAACAGTGTAAAAACATTAATGCAATCATAATAGACTTAAAGAAGACATCAAATAACACTACATTCTTTGGTTGTAGTGAATCTTAAAAATATAATGTAACATGTTATTAGAATGACTTCATTTTTTTCCCTACATATTATGAATATATAGCTGTTTCCAACAAAGTTTGGAAATAGTTAAGTGCATACTTAGTCAATTAAAAATAAGGTGTGAAGACGAGGGTTCTAGGCACCAATTATTTTGAAATTTTGCACTCTATTGTGTTTTGATGCACTAAACACGGATTTATTTAAAAAAAAAAAAAAAAAAAAAAAAAAAAAAAAAAAAAAAAAAAAAAAAAAAACTAGGAAAGAAGTTATGAAGCATTAAAGTTCACTGTTATTGAGGTTAAAGTTGGCATAAACAGCGTATTTGTAAACATGCGCATGCGCAGGCATTTAAAGTTGGGAAACAGAGAACTCTCATTTGAAACGTTGATAAACTATTTAAAATATCAATAAAATCGGAATTCTATCCATGACAGCAAGTTGGATTGACTAGAGTTTTGATATCCTCTTGAGCGAGTTTAGCGAGCGGAAACGCATAGCCCATCTGCCAAAATGTCGTTCTAGACATTCTTCTTAATATGCATGTTTATTAATACGCTGTTTACACCAACTTTTATAACCTCCATAACAGTGAACTTTAGTGCTTCATAACTTCTTTCCTAGTTGAGAGCGAGTTTTTTGTTTTTTTTTTTGTTTTGTTTTTTTAACGGATTCGTGTTTAGTGCATCAAAATACGATATAGTTCAAAATTTCAAAATAATCGGAGGCTAGAACCCTTGTCTTCACATTTACCAAAAAAAAATGTTTGTTTAAAAACTGCAATCAAATTGAAATTAAATGCATTATGAATTTGAAGACATTTTTAAAAAAATTTCTATAGAGGCTATCGCAAAAGATACATTCCTACAGAATGTAATAAAAAAGAAAAAGAAGAAATCAATAAAAGAAAAACAAAAAGTGGAAGGATATGTGTATAATACTCTATACGTTCTGAACAGAAGCAACCTTCCCTGTTTTGGTAATACTTGAATTAAAAAAAAATTTGTAAGAAACAATAGTTTTTTTTTTTTTTTGCTTTTGTTTTTTTGTATGACAATAACATAAAATAGAGACAAATTTAAGATATTATTATTATTTATTTTAGATTTTTCATCATTTGATGATAAAACGAAATCATTTTCCTTAAAATCTTCTCACTATCGGGTAAAAAATCTTCTTATTTTTCTATGTAAAACTTTTAACAAGTATGTTGTGATCGTGAATGTACTGTGTTCTGTTTCATTGACCCCCTTTTTGTTGGATCAGTTAACGAAAAATCAATTTCACTAAATTGCTTTGGTTATCCTAAATTATCACAAATTTAAGAATCCAATGATTTAATACAACACAAACAACATTGAAATTCTTCTAAAAAAAAATATTAACTAATTTTAAATATAATTTTCTATTTTACTAGTATACTCAATAACATTAAGAAAATTTTACTTCTTCCTATATATCTATTCAAAATATTAAAAAAAAAAATGAATGCTCTTTATATGCAATGATGGCTTATTAGGATATTTGAGCATTGAGTAAATCCACTTTTATATTAGTGGTTGGTTTTATAGGAAATTTCAAAATTGGTAAACTTAAGTCTCCATATGAACATTAATGTTAATACATGAACAGCTTCGCTTTGCGAATTTATGGGAAACAAAACAAATACATTTTAGTTTTCATCGAAAGGTATTGGTTTGTGATTATCTTAGTTATTCAAGAAAAACCTCCTTTAAGTGGTATTCAGGAATTTAATACAACAAATAAGAAATGAAAAGCTTTAATAGGAAATATAATTATAAGAATAAACAATCAAAAGCCTTTAATTAAATTAATAACAATAAGTTGCTTTAAATTTAACATTATTAATAATAAGAGAAACACGCATTATTGTTACAATCGTAAACCAGGTACATAATGAAATTACTTGTACAAACTTCTTTCAGAACATTTTTTTAAATCTATGCAGGTATAATATCTACCATATTAATTAATTAATTTCCAATCATAAAATCTTACAACCTCTTGAATTGTAGAGAAAGAGAAAAGCTCTATTTAGAATAAAGCCTATTAATCATTCTGTCAAAAATTCATTTTATTAATTGGAAATATTTTTTATTCTCTTAAAATATGAAGAAAAATAAGTTTTTTGACTATACCCTAAATTTGGGGACAGACATTTTTTTTTTTTAGAGGAGGAATTTTGATTATATTAAATAACCGGGGTTTTTTTTATAAAAAAGATCAAGCCAGTTCCAGAACGGTTACCATAGGGACACAAGATTTCTTTATTTCTCAATTAAGTATTTCTCTTGTAAATTGAGACGATGTTATAATCAATAAAAACACATTTTAATTGAGTCAGACATTTTGTAAACGAGAAACGTGTGCATTCAATATCTTATATTTTGAATATTTGGGGTGTCCCCTGAGAAGGAAGCCCCCTGATTCCTGGACTTATAAAATCATTATTACTTCTCTCAGTGTGTGCTCTAAGGAGTATTTTTTGGTCTAATGAAAACTAAATGTACGATCATAAAATTAGACTGTGGTGTACCATATTATTATTTCAGTGCGCACCGTATTGTCAAGTCATAAACCTATTCAGAGTCTTGGCCTCTAGCTTGTTTTTATCACTTTAAAACATCCACTATGCAGCAATTTTAAAATGCAATAAAATATGTCTGTCGAGATGACTAGGTATCAAATATGAGAATATACCTGCTTTTTTTTTTTTTTTTTTTTTTTTTTTTTTTTTTTTTTTTTTTTTTTTTTTGTATTTGAAATCTCATCCCTTCAGAGCTAGCAGTAGTCGAGGGCAGAGGGAGAGAGTTAAATATGTCTGCTATCATTTGCTCTTGTTTTCTGTTCATGGACACATTAGGGCAGTTTTGTCGCCCAACATCGTATTTATCTTTGCGATTTTATTCTAACAGATATTTGAATTGATTAAACTTTAGAATGCTAAAATTAAATTATAAATATAAAATTAAAATGTCAAGCAATAATAACCAGAAATTTGTGAGAAAAAAGTTATGTTTATTCTAAACTTTTCTAGGTGTAAGTATTACATGAACACGCTTAGATGGCGCTGTCATTTGTTTGCCTTTACAGAACTTAATTTATATATATTATATATGTATAAGTGTGAGTGTTTATGTATTTATATGTGTAATTAAACTCCTCAAAATGACCCTCTTCCATAAACTTGAATGGTCGTTCGAAAATCGAATAGAAATCTAGGTTAAACGTTTTGATCTGTCCTCTTGGTCAAAGGACAGGGTCCATTACACAGGATCAAGTACTTTTCATGATGGAACTCATTTATCCTAATCTTCTTTTCTTGTTCCCGAGGTTCTTCTTGGCGTTTTTCACTAGTCTCGTTACCTTCTCCTTCTGATTGTTAGGTATTCTCCGTTAGAAATTAGAAGTATTACCTGCACAGCGCGTATTTATGATCAAATCACTTTGTTACGGCATTTCTGCTCAAACAACTTTATATAATAAAGGCCCGAACATAATTTAATTGCCAACATATTTAATGCCAGATTTCATAACGATGATATTGCAATTTTGGCGACCAATATGGACTATAAGTTCGGGCACGTCAAGCCAGTCTACATTTCCTCCTTTTCAGCAAGTCTTGCATATTCTTGTTTATTTAATTAAATTTTAAATTCTTTAAATGTAATAATTTTAAAACCACTCATGGCTTGTAGCTGTATCCTCCATGCGGTACCAAATCCTAAAGCATGAATGGACGAAGATGTATATATTAGAGAGGTTATCCCAACCATTCTCCGTCCGGGTTCTTTTTAAGATTCATTAGCATCAACTAAAGAAAATCCATTGGGGCACTTTCTTTGATTTTTTTAAATGTTTAGAATTACTTCTTATTATTATATTTAGTATTTTAGTACGAATTGTTTACTAAATGACAAATTACATTCATAAGAACCATGGGCGTATACAAGGGGGGAGGGGGCTGAGGGGGCTGCAGCCCCCCGAAATTTTGATTTGATGATAAAAATGTGTCATAAAACCCTTAAAAGTAAATGAAATAAGATCACTTGGTTCATAAAAAATATGTTATTTTAGGTGTAATAGCGTTTTAGTTGCCTAAAACTATTCCATGTTCTACATTTTTAGTATTTCATACCCGGAAATGGTACCAGCCCCCCCCCCCCCGAAATTATTTCCTATATACGCCCATGATAAGAACTGCAGGTAATTAGACGTTTAAAATTTCAATAGGGTATGCAGTTTTCATTTTTATTTTCTTATTATTAAAGATGGTACATCATTTTTTTTTTTTTTTAAAAAAAAAGGTTGCTATATGTGTGGCATTACTAAATCACTTTATTAGTACTTAATATTATTACTAATATTTATTAGTATTACTTTATATTATTAGTACGAAGTCAAGTTTCCCTCAAAGTAATATTTCATTCCGCGAGATCGTAATGTTTTGCTCACTCAATTTATAAATTATTTTACCTTATGGAACTTTTTTCTTTCTAAAATTAACTATTTAATCTAAACAACTTACATTGCATTTACGTTTTACTTATTTATTAGTTGTTGTTTTTTTATATTTTTATTTTATTATTAGCGCATCCGAGGGAATTAAACTGATACAATATTATATGTGAAAAGTATTGACTGGACAGTAAATAATAACAATATTGATAATTCCTTATATAATAAATATTCAAAATAAATAATGAAACAAAATTTACATCAGTAATTACAGAGATAATTTATCATTTGTACTAATTTTAGCGGCTTAATCAAAAATATTTATCTTTCTAAGAAAGAAAATGAGATAAATAAATAAATATAGTAGATAGATTATAATCCATCGAAATGCTTTTTAAGGAATCGGAATATTAAAATATTTCGTTCATGTTTTGTGCGAATTTGTTATTTTGTCTTAGTGCACAGTCAGTCAGAATGTGTCAGAACAGTAAGGATTTCGTTACAGTACTGGTCTGTTCTGTCCGTTCATGAGGACATTACCATTTCCATCAACTTTAAATTACTATTTTTTGGCATGGCCTTCAGTAAAGTCATTTTTTTTTGTACAAAATCAGCATATCTTTCGAAAACAAAAAGCAATTAATTGTCTTAGTATAGCAAAATCCAATAAAAGATAATATAGTAAACTATAGGTTTAAAATTAGCTACTACAATTAATGCGAATGTTTTTACCGAATATTCTTCTTGTAGACGAGAAGATTTCTTGAAGTTCCCCAAGAGTCTTTACACACAACGGAATTACTTCTTTGTTCTAAGTACGTTGATATGTTCTCCACTGGAGCCTGGTTCTCAAGGACAGTATCTTCCAATAGGAAAAGGGAACCTGCCTACAAAAGCATATGGATCTGGAGTTATGACCCTGCATGCTATCCTGTAGTACTGCTGAAGCCGCTTCTTCTTCTGTTCTGGAGTCTCCTGCGAGAACACACTGTTCAAATCGTTACCGCCGCTGTAGTAAGCCGGAACGAAGTAATGGCTCAGAACCAACGAGATCAGACAAATCGCGTATATAAAAAGAACACTGATAGGAGCCATCTTGCTTCTAGTTGTTGCTACTTGACTGTCGAGCTACTCGGAAGACAATGCAAGCTGAACAGGTTCCGGGTCCTTTATACTGATTGGACTGACCTCTAGATCTGAGAGGTTCTTCGGACGAGTGGCCAAGCGACCCGGAAAATTGTGCTGGTTTCCAGTCAATCTATGGGCAGGTTGGAGGTTTTCCGAGGATGAGCGCAAGGTGCCGGTCTTCAGGGATAGATAAATCTTCTGACCGTGTCAAGGGTGGATTGGGAAAGCTGAAACACCTCCTTCCTTACCTATTTAATCTAAACACTATGAGAAATTGAAATAAACATGAAAATTGGTCGTAATGAACAGATTGTTAGCTCAATTGAGGCTTATCCAAGCCTTGGCTCCCATGGGCTTATATAAGGGGGGGGGGGCAGGGCCGCCACATGGGGGGGGGGGACAACCGGATACAGTTGTCCCGGGCCCGGGCACCGTGGGGGCCTGACTGAAGATGAAAATAATTTTAAAATGCCCAAAGTCCTATAGTCAAGTATAGTAGAATTTTCATTGGGGCCCGTGATCTGGTCCCGGGCCCGGCTCTGAGATGTGGCGGCCCTGGGGGGGCTAAGGGGGCTGCAGCCCCCCGAAATTTTGATTTGATGGTAAAAATTTGTCATAAAACCCTTCAAAGTAAATTAAATAAGATCACTTAGTTCATAAAAAATATTTTATTTATATTGTAATAGCGTTTTAGTTGCCTAAAACTATTAAAAGTTGTAAATTGTTAGTATTCCATACACCGGAAATGGGCCCAGCCCCCCCCCTCCCCCTGATAGTAAACATTTATGGTAGCTGATCAAATAAATGTTGTTTTCAATCACATTTTATCCTCAGAACATTTAGGAAAGCATTTATAAACAAGACCTTTTACTGATTTATTTAACTCGTAGGTACGATCCTAATCTTCAAATTCAAAATTTCCCTTAAAATTCGTCATAAAATATTATTCTATCACATTAATATGTAGAGTATTGTATTACTTTTATTGGCAGAATTCAGTCGGATCTGTAATTATTTGTTTCTCTTCTAACGGTAATTCAGTTTCATCGGGATTACGGCGGAGGAAGTACTTTCAAACCTTTGAAAATTTGAGAGAAAGAAGGTTAATTGCTTTAAAAGTCAATAAGTTAGTAGGTTTTATTAAATTAGTACCCTTAAAGACCTCCCACTTACTTAACTATTTCATCTATCGATTACTTACTGTTATAATCAATGGATTGTTCTAGTTTGGTAAGTCATTCCTCATTTGAATACATCACAAAAATCCAGGGCCGCCACATAGGGGGGGGGGGACAGCCGGGTACAGTTGTCCCGGGCCTGGGCGCCGTGGGGGCCCGGGCCGGGCCGCACTAATTGGAAAATAATGTATAGGTTATGAGCTTGTAAAAAGAATGGGGGGTTGAAATATAGACCGGCGTAGCCTATATTTGTTGGAATGGGATCTACATTTTTTTTAATGTACATAAACGACAAAACAAGTGCAGTTCCAGAATAATATATTTCATTACGAGTCGTAATAAACCTACAAGTACTGTTAGTGAGCTTTGCTGCACCGTTTTGTTGGCTTTTATTCTCATTTCGCTCAAAACTCAAGATGAAAATACCTTTAAAATGTCCAAAGTCCGATAGCAAAGTACTAGAATTTTCAGTTTTGTGGATTTGCAATCCTAAA
The DNA here is from genome assembly GCA_946811695.1 of Gonocerus acuteangulatus. Taxonomy (NCBI): domain Eukaryota; kingdom Metazoa; phylum Arthropoda; class Insecta; order Hemiptera; family Coreidae; genus Gonocerus; species Gonocerus acuteangulatus. Next base: position 51,637,139 of record OX328123.1, on the reverse strand, counting down.
ATGTACACGCTACTTGCATTAAGATTTTTTTTTTTTTTTTAATGATTTTGAGAACATATTACATTTTTTGGACATTGGAGATTAGTATATGTTTATTAGACATTTCAACTTTTAATAGTAATTATGAGATCTGTGTGGGAAGAGCAGAAGGTTTATCAATAGTGGGGGCCCGGCTCTGAGAAGTGGAGGCCCTGCAAAAATCCCCAAAAAGTAAACTAATGTCTTTTTGGCTGTTCATCATACTGACTTCTCCAATCAATATCTGAAAACCTTCAAGAGCAGATTTTATGAACCTCTCGAAATCTATTTGGGATAGGGATAGAAGAAAAGTTACAAGTTAGAATAGCGATGGGTGATTCTCGAATATGAATAGATCTTTTGAATCGATTCGAATCTAAATGAATAGATCGATCCACAAAAAAGATCGACGAGATCAGATTGATTCAAAAGATCGATCTTCTAGGCTCTTAAGATATATCTACGACATGAATCTGTCTTTGACATTGACCCTTCTTCTATATGAATCGATCTTCGATATGGATCATTTTACGATTCCTTACAATTAGCTACAAAATTCGTATTTAGGGGAGAGTTGGATAAAATCGGGTAGGCGAATAAAACCGGGGCCTGGCGATATTTGTTATATTAGAACTGTTATCTGTCGGAAAATGCATGAAACTAGTACATTCCAGGCAATCAATGCTCAAAAACAGCTATAGATGGAAATGCTTTGAATACAATTTTTAGGAGGTCAACATATCAAAAGTTCCCATCCGTAGCCTTTGAGCCGGGGGAGGGGGGGGGGGGGGGTAGAAGGTCCCGTTTTTCGGGATTTCGCTTATATCTCGGAAACCCTGTCTCCTAGCGACATGACCATTCTATAACAAAGGAAAGCTGATTACATTTGCTAAAAGTTCAACTTGATAAGTTTTTCGAGATATCTTTAGTTTACGAAATATCCGCTCTTGAAAGTCTGTAATTTTGGGGAAAAACACTTTTTGCGCACATTTTTTGCCCTTTCTGTCCAGATAACTCTTATATATATTATTTTACTATTTTATGTATTTTCCTTCAAACGTTAATACCTTTTGAGTGTTCATCGTGAAATGTGAAATTTGGCAACAACTGTAGGCTAATAGCCCAGGCAATGAGGAGTTATAGATGAAAATGCTTGGAACACAATTCTTGACTTCATAACTTTGTTTGGACTAGTTAGGAGGTCAACATATCAAAAGTCCCCGCCCGTAGCCTTTGTGCCGGCGGTAGGGGGGGGGGGGGGGAAGAGGGAGGTTAGGAAGGCCACGTTTTCGGGGTTTCGCTTGTATCTCAGTAACCATGCATCCTAGCGACATGGCTATTCTATAACAAATGAAAGCTGACTAAATATGCTACAAGTTCTACTCAATCAAGTTTTTCAAGATATCTTTAGTTTTTGAACTATCCGTTTTTGAATGTCTGTCATTTTGGGAAAAAACACACTTTTTGCTCTTTTTGACCAAATAAATCTTCAATGATGAACCCATAGAATAAATGCCAGTTATAGGGTTGTAGAGCATTACATTCTTTTCAATAATATATATTACTTAACTATTTTATGTAAAGTTGAAATGTTTTTAAATGTATGGCGTTCCGTAAATTCAAAAATAAATTTTCCCTTGTTCTTACAGAATAACGTAAATTAAGATCCAAGCTGAAATTATTTTTATTACTTGATCTTGTTTGTATAGACCCAATTTTTTTTTTTTTTTTTTTTTTTTTATGTAGATAAGATTTATTTTTCAGAGAGCCTGTGACAAGCAGCACTCCACAGGGTCGTTTTGTTGAGGAGAAGCACTATCGAGAGGAAAAAGTCGTTCGAGGGAGAAGCACTTCACCACGAAGAGAGCTAGTGTTCACAGGGCCTCCACGCAGTAGAGACCCAAGTCCTATCCAGCCTGTCAGGCAGCAGCAGTTTTACAGATATGAGAAGACAACCAGTACTCGAACTACTGGTAAAATATTTCGCATTTATTAGTATTTTTTTTATACACACGGTTTAGTCAAATCTCGCATTCCATAAATCATTACAAGGCATTTACTATAATATATTCATAAATTAGATGACATACGTTCTAACACAATAACAGTCTTTTTAAATAAACGGAAATTGAAGAAATGCAAAATCATAATCTCTTGAGAATGCTTTTGAGCATACAAAAAATGTTGATATACATACATAAGGTTATTTTAAGCAAATTATTCAGGAATACAGTGTACGCTACCCATATTCTGAGGAAAGTGCTTAGTTATGCAGCTTCTGTGTGATGGACTCTCGTAATTTATTAACACTTGAAGAAGAAGGAAGAGCTATGGATTATTCAAATGTACAAAATGGAAAATAATAAACTATATTTGGTGCCAATGACTATAGCACCCAAATTAAAAAAAAAAAAAAAAAAAAAAAAAAAAAAAAAAAGAGAAAAAAACTATAATGGTTAAGTTTAAATGAAATTTGTCTAGCCTCAGTAGCTAATTTATTTTTGTTATTTTTTAAATTTAATACATTGGAGGCCTGGTCGCCATGAGCGTTAAGGCGTGAGCACTTAACACACAGTACCAAAGGGTCATGGGTTCGATTCCCACTAGGTGTGGTGGCTTTTATTTAGAAAAAAGAAAAGGCATCAGCCCTATCCTGGCTAGAAAAGGGTGGTAGCCTATAGATAACCCGTCCTAAAGTTCATAGTTCATAATAAATGGACGTTAAAATTTAATAAATAATTTAAGCAATCAGGGAATAGTTGGGATTCGGCTAAGAAAAACCTCAATACGATTTTTGTAAAAAAAACTAGATTCATGACATTTTGGCTACTATTTGGTAGCCTTCGTCAGCAATGAAAGTGCCGGGAGGCAGAGGAAGACCAATGTTAACACTTAAATAACCATAGTGGAAGTGGTGGATTTATCCACCTCGACGGGTTACTATCTAATCTTTATGATAAATAATTTAATATACAATGATTTTCTGACCTCTATTAGTTAAATGTGTTTGAGATAAAATGTCAAAAATCAACATACTAAAAATGAAAAATTATCAAATTTCAACCTTCTCCATTTCTACCATCTCCTGGTCTTAATGATATTGCTAACAAGATACCTGATAAAGCTTAAAACTCAATTTGAAAATAAAAAAATATATTTCAGTTTACTCAATCTTGTATTTATGTTTTTAGCGCCAGTTATGACCGACATAACACAGCCATTGGACTCAAATCAAATTCATCGAAATAATAACCTGGCTATTGAAGACAGCACTCTTCGAGGCAGATCTCCATCTCCAGGTGGAAATAGAATTGAATATCACTATTCGAATACCATGACTAATAACTCCAACAGCAGGGATGGAACACCACACTATCCTGTTAACAAAGTCTCCTCGAAATATAAGGAACAACATGATGCAAGAGAGTATTCACCACAAAGTAATTATTTTATTTTATTGGATGAAAATATAGGTTACAAGTAGTTTTTCTTATTTTGGACAAATTTACTTTTTAGAAGTATGCAAGTTCTTGTGATTTGATAGGTTTGTACCTTCTTGTTCTGGAGCACTTAAGTAACAAAAGCCATAGCAAAGAATAACACAATTTTAAATTAATACAATTAAATATTGAAAGTGCTTTGCTTTATGCTCAGATGACAAAGAGCACCGAGCATTTTAGATATTATTACAGTGGAGTCTCACTTATTTTGAAACTCACTTATACAAAACATTCAGTTTTACCAAGAATTTTTGTTCCCCAGCGAAACTACATTAAATCCTGTGTAATGAATTACTCATTTGTGCGATATTCAGTTATACACAACATCTACTTATACGAAAGCTAATTTGTTCGCCTGGTGTAAATACTATTCAGTTATACGAAGAGACAACTGCTTTTCTACGAAATATTTACAGACTTACCAGTGACATACCCCCACCAGTCTCTCTCTCACTCATCATCATTCATCAGTCTCTCTCAGTGCTTTCTTGTCATTCTAGTAGTCCAGCCGTGTTCTATGCACTCTTCCTTATGTGATTTCCTTCTTTCCGATGTAATAACACAGCATGTGCCAGTGATTCATCCCTCCTCCACCCTCTCGTTTTTAACTTCTCTATACAGTAGTCGTTCTAGCGGCAGTGTTCTATTGTCCTTTCATCTTTTAAAATGAGTAAAAAACAAGAACAAAACTTTCGGTTGTAGACAAAATAAAAATCCTGAAAAAAGTTGATGATGACCACAAAGAAACAAAAATAGACACAGCTAAACAGTTGAAATTACCTTTGTCAGCCCTTCCAACTATTTTTAGTAAGAGGAAAGAAATCGAGGAGAATTTTGTGATAGGAAACTCAAAAATATAATAATGTACAACATTATCTCGCAACAAAACAGGTACAAACAATAATATTTTGACTTTTTTTATGAAGAATTTATTTTCGTTTAAAATAGGCACTAAACCTAGAACTACTCAGTTATAAAGATTATTCACTTATACAAAAAATTTTCTGTTCCCGCTCACATTCTTATAAGTGAGACTCCATTGTATTTGAAATATTATATTTTTATCGGTGCTCTACTGCTATGGTCATTAGCACTATTTGAAATATTGTTAACCGTTTTGTTATTATTTTGTCCTAGAATATACTACCGGAAAAACAATAAACAGCTACTCTTATTCAAGCTCGAGTACTAGCCGAGAGACACACAACCGAGAAGAACCACCTAGATCTCCGCCCCCGCATAGATCTCCTTCTCCTGTATCATTCACTCAGCCTCCGATGCCTACTGCGAAGCCTAAAGGTCCTTACTCTTACGACCCACCTCCTCCCCCTCCACAGTCCCCTCCACATCCTCAGAAATTCTCTCCATCTGATCCAAACAATAAACTAGCCTACAGCATACAACAACCACAGACAGTTGTCTCTAGTTACAAATATAGCAGCTCTGTGAGTACAAATAATTACAACAACAGCTACAATTCTTCTCATGGCTATCCTGAAGATGCCCCACTCCTTCCGAGGCCCTTCCCTACTCCTTCACCCACTCCGGAGCAAGACCAGCAGCCACCGAAGAAACTCGACGAATTGATGGCAACCTTCTCTGAGACAGAGATAAGAGTGAGTGTTAAATGAATTTATTTATATTTAACTGATAAATTCTGTAAATTTTATGTCAGGACCTGAAGGTAACACGACACTTCGCCTTGTTTCTCTGGTTCGCCTTTAGTGCTCTCAGAGGTTCAAGTTAAAATGAATAGCACCATCATCTACAAAAAATTCTCCAATTTCAAGGGAAAATCCGAGATTGAAAACCCACTCTTGGCATTTTGTGACTCATAACTCGTATAAATTAAAATTAAAACATTGAATTTCAATTGCATACTTTTTCAATCAGGTTTATGAATCAGCATTCCATAGAGTAAACATTCGCCTTTGCTATCCTGAAGCACTTTCAGATCTTTGACTTCGATTTTCCCAAAATCTGGATTGCGTGATTAGCCCTTTCCCTTCCAAGGTGATATGGCAAAATTTAGTATATTATTATTGAAATATTAACATCCATTTATACAAACGCAGATTTTTGGGATGGTTTATCTATGTGTTACAACACTTTTCTATCTAGAATAGGTCTGATGTTGTTTCTTTCTTCAAAAATCATTGTTTTTTATATCAGTAATGTGCTGTGAACTAACTAACTTGTTGAGGAATGTTTTGTATTTATATAGGTTATTTTAGCAAATTCTTCAGCAATAGGGTGTACACTACACGCCTTGCCTAGTTATGCAGGTCCTGCAAGACAGACCTTCCGATACTAGCTTACGACTTATTTAAATTTATTTTAAAGATGTAAACATTTGAAATGTTTAGCATGCCCCTCCCTCCCAAAGGGGAGGTTACCCTGATATATGAAGAAAAAACCCCAACCCAAGGGTATGGAATGCTTATTCGTGTGACAAGTTTACATGGTAGGGCGCTGACGTCCGCAAGGGTTTTTGCCCCAAATTTTTCAATCAAACATAACTATTACATTCCAAAATAACTTATAACATTCATTTCATTTTATTTTTTGAATGTAGAAGCAGTTTAGAATAAACCTCTTATAAATATTGTATTTAGAAGAGTATGTGATTCGTAGCATTGAATTTTTTTTTTTTTTTAATTAATAGAATCGTCACAATGAGACAGTACACAGATATGACAGAGAAAGAGAAAGGGAACGGGAAAGACAAAGGGAAAGAAGAGAAACAGAGAGCATAACGCAAACCCTATTGCCGAACGGGAAGGGCAATGAAAGGATAGTTGATATGGAGAAGCAGTTAGTAAAGAAGGAAGAAAGCAAGAATATCCAAGGCCCTCCTGTCTACTATCCACCAGGGGTCGAGCTCTTCAGCAAGAAAGAAGAGAGCATGGCTCAACAACAGGTAGTTTTTTTTTTTTTTTTTTTTTTTTTTTTTTTTTTTTTTTTTTTTTTTTTTTTTTTTTTTTTTTTTTTTTTGGGGGGTTGAATTTAAGGCATACCAACCGTTGGGGTCATTAACGCCAGAAGGTTATTTTTACTATGGGTTAGTGGGGTCTCCCGTGGTCTCATAAGCGGGAGATGGTGGGTTTGATCCCCATCGGCGACAGGAATTTTCTCACCTCAGGACTCGCTGAGAAAATTGCACTCTGGAGGCCCGGCGCTAATGGCCAAGATTTGTCGATGCGCCGTCAAAAAAACTATGGGTTAATAATAACATAGAATCAATGTTCTGAATAAATTAGCATATGACAATATATATATATATATATATATATATATATATATATATATATATATATATATATATATATAGTTTCTAAGAGCAATAAGCTTTTTAATTCATGATCTGACAAAAATTTAAATTACCTTTTTTTTCAACTACTCATTAGTCGCCCATGTCAAATTTCAATATTTAACAATTTGAAATTCTGCATTGAGAAACAAATAATACTATTTATTTGATAAAAAAAAAAAAAAAAAAAAAAAAAAAAAAAAAAAAAAAAAAAAAAAAAAAAAAAAACCCAAGACTACATAGAAAGCCCAATACTAATATTCTAATTGAATTTAGATTATAGCATTTCGCTTAATCTTTGTGTAATTATGATTTTAGTCTTAAATAGAGATCAATGTATCAAACTGTGCAATGCTCCCCTATATTTTATATACTAATATTTTTATTTTGTATTTTCCTTGTTATACCCTTAGAAAAGGTGCACAATGTATAAAATATAAACAATGATTGAACAAACAAAATTAATCAGACCATACATTACAAAAAAAAATCATCAAACAAATAATTCATTTTATATGTGTAAAAGATCATTACTATTCTCGTAATAATTTATGAATATATTCCCAGAACGTTTTTATTTTTACTCTTTTATGGAAATCAGAGTATTTAAACAATAGGTCTCATTACAACAATATGCATAAAATTTAATGTAATAACAAATTTTAATGTCCACTGATACATAACACTGATTTTTGGAAGGGGTCATCAAGCCTCATTTGTGTATGTTTAGAAGATAGCAAATAGTCATAAGTCTTTCCTCAAAGAGAAAGCCTTTTTCTTTTTATGAGAAAGGATACCTTTTTACAAAGTGATGTCAAATTTTGCCTTCTGGACACATTACTTGTCTAGAAGTATTGAGATACTTATTAATTTCTGCAAAGTGTTGTTTCTCACGCATGGGCCACTTTTAACATCTTTGGCACATAACACTTTAATTGTACACGTTACAACATTTTCTTAAATTTACAAGGGCAAATCACCTTCAATGCGGGGTGCTCACAAATAAATAAAAATATATAAAAAAATTGATTGAACAATACTAATGTCCTAGGTGCATATATTCCATAAAATATAATATATATAATATTATATATAATATTATATTATTAATATAATTGTATATATATATAATATAATATAATATAATATATATAAATAAATAAATAAATGCATTGAAATGTTTGTGGTAATAAGATTTCTCGCACCACCAATTTCAAATGTTCAAAATAGTATTGATTTTTTTTTATACTCTGGCAATATCTCAATACATGTTTTATTTGCTCATTATGTTCTTATATTGCATAAAATCATTTTCAATCCCCTATTCAATACTTAGTACTACATCTAACATTCACTAGCAGTAACACAATTTATGCAATAACTGTAAGTTCTTTGGTTATGGGCCAATAACTTCACTGGCGCACCAATAAATTTATAAATATAGTTCATAGACAGAGTATAATAAACATGTGTTTAACAGAACTAACACTTAAAAGCAATCTTCCTCATGTTAAATCTTAAACTTATACTCTTGTGTTCTTTAAATTTTATCCTTATTGATCTGTGTCCTTATGTTGATGGAGAAAATATGAAAATTATAAATATATGAGTTCAAACACAACTCACTTCAGCACAGTCTTTAAGAGAAAGAAAAAAATCCATAATATTTTCTGGAAAATTAATATACAACTAAAAATTTGTTTTCAGAGTGGAGGCGGAATGTACAAAGCAAAGGCAAAATATGAATACGAAGCAAAAAGTAAAAGTAAAAGCAAGGAAAGCAGTGGTAAAGCTGTTGTTCCCGTCTGCTTGCCTCTATGCTGTGCTATGCCTTGCACAATAATGTGAAGCAACTTAGGAATACGATTTTTCATTGTTAAAAATATCAGCTTGATTGAAACAAGTTAATTTTAACTCAAGGACGAAACTTCTTATCAATAACCTCAAGTTTTTAATAAGTAAAATTGTAAACTTGAATTGTAGAATCAAAGAGCAGCCATGATAAATTTCAAATAAATGAAAAAGAGTTATATATGCTTATTTAAGTTATGGGGTGTAATATAAATAGAAAAAAAAAATCAAATAATAAAAGAATACTTAAGACTCCTCAAGGTAATGATTAAGTTAAAGAAAGAGTCAACAAGCTTGTATTCATGCTGACATTTTTCTTACATGTCTTTTTTCTATGCAGTAACATGGATTGTTTTAAAAATTCACAGTGAAATGTGGATTCCTAAGGGCCTTACTAATTTTACTATAATAAATACTCTCTTTAGATATTTTATATTAGGCTAAAACCTGTTCTTAACTACAAATAAGATCTGTAACAGAGCTTACACTGTATATGAATGTATAAATGTATCAATATTGCGTTAATATTAAAAATAGTTTTGTAATGAAATGTAACTTTTACCATATTAATAAATGTTATTTAATTGATTTGTTTCATACTTATTTTACACTTTATTTTAGAAAAGACCACTTATATTAAGTGTCACATTTACGTTTTTTATAAACAAATAAATATTTTAAATTTAAATTAAATCCCAATAGAGTATACATTTTATTTATTTTATTGGTATTTTATTTCTATAGGGTAAAACCACTCAAATTCATATTTTGGGGGTATGGAATTCTAACAATCTAGAACTAGGAACAGCTAGGAAATTAAAACGCTATTACACCCAAAATAAATTATTTTTTCGTAACTTAAGTGATCTTATTTAATTCATTTTTATGGTTTGACATATTTTCACCGATTTTGGGGGGCTGCAGCCCCCCTTGTATACACGCCCATGCTTGTAAATCCTCGACTCAGTACTTTACCAGATCATCTAATCCCAAAGATATCTCAACATCCTTCAACTCCTCAAATTCAAATCCTCTCTTCACTTCTGAAACAACTTCTCCCACCCTTTTGATCTTTACATTCCTTCCTTTGTAGAGCTTCATTTGAAAAATCATTTGTCATACGTGCCACCTTTCTCTGGAATTCCTTCCCCCAGTCTACGCTACCGTTCTTAAAACCTTGAAGTCCTGGCCGATCCAGAGCAGAGAAAGCATTTTCTATTAAGCGAGCTCAGAAGAGGATGTGGTTTCAAGACTTAATAGTTTATTTTATGTTTCTATTAGGTGACTATCCGTGCTTCGTCACAGCAGGTAAGTAGTTATTTTATTGTGTTAAATAATGTATCATCAAAATTAACACTACTACATAATTTTGTGTAATTTATTATGGCACGGTTCCCATCTTACTATAAGTTTTAAATCAATTGATAAGCAATCAAAGTATAATGTTTCTTGGCATTGGGGTGCTCCGGACGAGTGTCAAGAAACAGATAACGTAGAGATAGCCCGTTATCTATGGGTTAGCAGTAACACCAGTTTAACCAGTGCAGGTTAAAATTTGTTGTAAATAATAAATGGTGGGGTATCCCGTGGTCTAGTGCCTAGCGCGCTAGATTCATAAGCGGGAGATAGTGGGTTCGATCCCCACTGGCGCCAGAAATTTTCTCATCTCAGGGCTCGCTGAGAAAATTCCTGGCTGCACCCTGGATGTCGGCGCTAATAGCCAAGATTTGTTGATGCGCTGTAAAAAAAAATAAAAATAAAAAAAATAAATGGACTTTAAAATTTAAAAATGTATGTTTCCAAGATGTCATTTGGAATCACCCATTATATTTGCGAACATTATGAAGACGTGCTCTGACTGGTGGGTGAGGATGCTGTGCAAGGGTTCGGGATATTATTACCTGGGATGGACCATCACCAGGTACAGCGTAAACTGTATGAGGGACAAAATCACAGTTTATTTCTAGTAATTCAAGATTTACCATCATAGTTGAAATGAAGCTCAAATAGAAATAATATTAAGAAATAAATACAATACGGTAACAACTGACCTGTTATCGTCCTAGCAATGCTTGCTGCCTTCGCTTGCCTGCTCTAACTAACTAAAAATTCAAATCCCTATAAAAATACTTAAAAATATTAATATCAAAAAATCCTTTCTTAGTGAGTGTTTACATGCTAAAGGGAGTGTCCATGCAAAATTTCAACATTTTCTGTCAATTCGTTTGGGCTGGGTTTTGGGGTATTTGACAAGTATATAGTGGATAGAAACACAAAGCTTTGCAACGTATTGGTGAAGAACAATACTCTTCAGTTCTGGGACATTTTTCGAACTGATTGACTTGGTTAAATGTGAGCATAGGGTCCCATCCATCATTTATTCTAATTGCAATAGTTTATAAAAAATAACACTCTTGAAATTTCATAAAAGGGAAAATATTAGTGTTTAGCACTTTCCGAAGTGATGTATATATATATATATATATATATATATATATATATATATTGCACGAGTATTTCTAAAGACATTTTATTTAGACAATAACAAACCTTTCATAAATTGATGACTACGTACATAAGTAATAAATAATTTATCAAAAAAGTAAAAATAAAAGTCTATTGTTTTGAAAAAAAGTCATTTTCATGGGCAAGAACCTTTTTTCTTTATTTTTCAGGTGAGTTGATAGAGTGTTAGGAGGAATTCCTTGGCATTTTTAGATTTTTTTTTATTCCTTTTTCAACTTCTTTAATCGCAGCTATTTTCTCTGACAACGTTCAAGTTTTACAGCTTCTAGGCTTCGACATCCTAAATCAACAACTCCACTGTTCATCAGAAATTCAAGACACAAACAATACACCAGACCTAGGCGCTGACTGACATAACTGAATAAGAAATGAAGATCGGAGGGATGGTAAAAGGGAATTCTAGGATAAAACGACAGAATCGAACTATAACAACCCCTGGAAGGGAGGAAGCGTGACCCACCACTTTGCAGAACTCCTAGAGTCCAAGAACTAGACTATGAGACCGCCGCGCTTCTTGCCCAGAAAGCAATCAATCAATGATCAATGATTTGTATCTTACTATCCTTCTTACCCGGGGGGAGAATATTTTCACAAGATTTAAGATCGACCACTTCCCATTGGAGGTAAAGGCTTGTAAAAAATTCGAATTATCCAAACTTTTATTCGAATTAACCACGATTTTTTTACATTGTTTATGCCCTAAATTCTAGGGGCCGAGAGAAATATTTGAATTAACCACGATTTCGAATTATCGAAGTTCGAATTATCCATGTTCCACTGTATATAGCATTCCCATAACAAACGTTTGGAAGAGTTTGTTAACCAGCAAAATTAGTCCACCTGAAGGAGTTTACTCTAGACCAAACATCTAATTTGCTCATACTGGTCATCATGTTTGTTTTATTATAACCAAACTAGGGATACAACATAGGTGTCTAGACAGGCGTGTACGAAACAGCAAAGGGTTGTGCCCAGCACTTTAAAGCCTTAAATTACTCCATTAGCCATGCCCTCTGATTTAAGGCTAGATAAGCACTCCCAGCCAGCATATGAAGTGGACCCCAAAGGGTCAAAACGGACGTGCTGTCTGCCTCGGAGTCTGGGAGTTTGCACCCGGCAGATATTAAAGTACGAAAAAAAAAATGCAGAACTAAAGGTAATCAAACCTCCCACCACACGATTTGCAGACAAATTACAGGAAAAAATGGTGCCATTGTATATCTTAAATCTTCAACTATCATAAACTCTGTAGAACTAAAATTAAACAACTGGTCTTCTTTTCTCAAGAGTTGTACTAATAAATTTAAATAATAAATTATTGTTTTAAATTTTAGCTGATGCGGCTTGGCTTTTAGACAAGTTTAGAACAGCATGGTTTCTTATTTTATTCTTTAGTAGCAACTGTTTTATATGCAGGATTTTGAAAAATTAATACACTAAAACAGGCAGAATCTCATGTAAACACCGTATATATTTCATGAACCTTTTCGAGAAGTAAAACAGAAGCCCATTAAGATTAGAACCTTCTTTACCAATATAAAGATTGAATTATTCCAAATAGGATAGTATGGACTGACTTTTTTAAATCAATATCATAATTACGGATGGAGATTCAGAATAAAACAAGGAGATTCGTGCTTACTAACAATTTAGACATCTTGTAAAGTACACAGAACTTTCGTTTCTTCGAGTTGTAGAGAAGTTAATTGAGAGAAGCCTGGGTCTAGTTACTTAAGGCAAACACTTTTGCCTCCCCCGGAAACGCACTTTGTAGCACTCCCGGAAACGCTAACCGAGGTAATTTTTTTATTGGCAGTATCTTCGCAAGTAGAGTGCAAATTCCTCTAGCATAGACTAAATCCTAAGAAATCAACTTCCCGTTGGCCAAAGGTGCACTTGATAACATTGAGTGATAGGCTAAAGTCATTGAATCACTTAAACACTTCTCACAAGTGCCTCCACAGTTTAATAAATGTTTTATAGATTCATAATTCCCTAAATATGTCATTAACATTTTACTTATAACCACATGTAATTTTTGTAAAAAATTTTTAGCTTCTTCAGAGTGTTGTATAGTTGGTTGTTAAGAGTTGACCTAGTTTGAGCTAATGGTCTGTTTTCTATAAATATTTCTTTTGAGTTATTGGTCTATTTTTGCAAACAATATTTACTTGGACGCAGTCTCACTTAGTTGAATCAGCATGATTATGCTCAAAGGGGTTTATAAAATTGCTTCCTTCGCTCCAACTATTCCCATTGATCATAACTTAAATATTTCTGCACGCAATTTAGTTCCAGTCATTATACATTTATTGATAGATTTATATATTTTATTTCATATAATAATAAATGAAAATGTTACATTTAGGGACCCAAAAGAGATACGAGGCGTGGCTTTGTTTGTTAGCATAGTACTTGTTCCTTCCTTCATGAAAAATGTTTATTTTATAATCTTGATGTTAAAGGAAAGACACACATTAAAATCATTTTTGATTGCTTTTAATGACTTAAAACATATTATATCAAATGAAATAGGGCAAAATTTACAAGAAAAGAAGAATTCAAACAATCAATTGAAGCTATTCGTGTTTTATATTTTGATCGTAGTATTTTGGATTTTGTAAGTAACTGTGATATGTTCATAGTTTATGATCATTTTAATACTGGCCTTCTATTTTTATTTGAAAGCAATCGCCTCTTTAATTTCACACTGGTGGTTCAGGTTCTAGAATTATCTCATCAAATGACATTAGTATATGATATGATCCAAAAACAACACATTCCTTTGAGGATTTTACAAGCAAGGGATAAGTTGAATACACTTTGTTCAGATGTAAATACGTTTTATGTTATTCATGTTTTTATTTTCATATCTTGCTCTTTTATTGATTTGGTAAATCACATGTATACCTACTGTACTGTAATAAGAAACTTTAGCAACTTTCATGAATTGAAGCTTCAATTTTGTAACCTCGTATGGTGTATAAATCTCATTTTCCCAATAGGAATTTGTGTGCATGCTTACAGCATAATGAAAAATGAGGCAAGTACATTTCTATTTAGGTCAATTAATTCAGTGTTCATATGTTTACACATTATCTCGGTTGGAAGATCAAGATTAATATGACAATCAAAACCCCTAGAATATTAGCTAAGAAGAAACAGAATATGTGTTAAAATATATAAAAATATAATTCAGAAGAGACCATTGACGTGGAAAAATTAACCACTTGGAAACAGTCAGGATTTGGTCATGGTGGTTAATAAAACTACATTTTACAATTAAAATGACCTTTTTTGCCAACTTTTTGGAATTTCAAATATTCATAAAAGCTATTAGGAGAAGAACTGATTGAAAAGGAAGTCACCGAATTTCTGACTATTTCCAAAATGAAAAAAATATATTATTTTAAACGATCCTTTTTGTAACAAAGATTTTTTAAATGTTATATACATCTAGCCTGATAGGAATGTGCATCTGTCCTCCCTTAGCCATTGACCATCGTTCTCATGAGTATTATTTATGAAAATTAAAATGCACGAAATGAATTATTACATAAATAATAAAGTCCGTCATGCAGGAGCTGCATAACTAAGCACTTTCCTGAGAACTGGGTAGTGTCGATCGCATTCCTGAATAATTTGCTTAAAATAACTTATATAGATAAATAAAATAAATAACACCTGTTTCAATTCAATTCAAACATAGTCCAATGTAAATCCCCCCCTTCTGATAGACCGATTTAGTTCATTTTTACAACACTTCTTCCTTATTAGATACCCAGGACGTGTACCGCGTTTTGTTACAATACAGCAGAAATTACGACCGGTATGAGCAAATTAGTAATTTGGGTCCGGAGTAAACCCCCCCTCCTAATGAACCAATTTAGTTCATTTTTACAACAAATTCTTCTCTTTAGTTGAACAGAACGAATACCGAGTTTCGTTGAAATATATCAAAAATTACGACTGGTATTGGCAAATAACTACTTTGGCTCCAGAGTAAACCCCCTCTCCAGATGGACTGATTTTGTTGGTTAACGAACTCGTTCAATCGTTTGATTGGGGAATACTACATACCAAGTTTCGTGGGGAAGAAACAAAAACTCTGGCCGGTATCGTGTTAACGGACATATATATATATATATATATATATATATATATATATATATATATATATAGAGAGAGAGAGAGAGAGAGAGAGAGAGAGAGAGATAGATAGATATAAATATATATAAAGACTGGGGTTATTTTCGGTGTCTACTAGGTAGGATCGATAAAGATTCGAAGAAATTTTTCAAACATTCCGTCATGAGTGCAACCTGAATAGCTTTCCTTTGGAGGAAAGTGCTAAAAATGTATCACTAATTTTTGAAGTTTTTTGTTTCATCTTCCACAATCACAATGGTTATTTTCATCACGCAAGTAAAAATGATGATTTGGTGACTTTATTTTCCATTGTCAGTAAAGTACCAATTCCTTGTTCATAATCTGTGTTATCTAATATTCCCAATTCTTATTTTTATATTCAAACATCCTTATCTAAAGAGTACGTTATCAACAAGTTCCAAATTACTTTTTCCAAATTATCGCATGACAGGAGGTCACTTCCCAATGAACTTAGATTCTAGATTTATTGTCTATAGAAAATGATGTTTCTGGATCATGAATGCTCCAATGGAGAGATATGTTAAAACGCATAATAAAAGATTAATATTAAAAAATAGTTCTTACTAAATTAAGTATTGATCAATTTTCATTTTATTTAAGGAAATGAAGCCCAATGAAGTTCTATACTGGAAGATGGTAAACGATAAAACTAATATATTCTTTAAGGATGTAACCTTGCAGAATTTTTCTTTGAACTCAAATATCTAAGAGAAGTACCTCCATTAACATCTATGCTTTACATTTACAGGAATTCCTTAATTTTCACTTCAGTACAAATCAAGAGTTCACTTTTTCTGCTTGTGGATTTTTTAGGCTATAGAACTCTCTGGTTTGCTCAGTAAGTAAACTTTTCTCTTTCAAAAAAAGTTATTATTTCAAATAATTTCCAAGATTTTGTAATACGTTTCTACATCTGCATGGGGTAAGCAAGTGAAAATTTAAAAACAGTGAAATCAGGATACATTAAGTTTGTCTAATCATTTCCAGATTAAAATATTCCATCCAAATTACCTGTTGCATGTAAATTGCTTATGTAGCAAGGGCACATATGAGTATTATTCAAATAGTTATAACATTATTGTCCCTTGGCGATGTAATTGAGGCGGCCAGATTTTTTTAGATTTTTTCTTCTTGGAATGACTAAAGTTGTAGACAGGAAATTAATGGTACAAAAATTAAATTCTCCATTTCAAAATTTAATGTCAACATTTTGAATTTAATAGACACAAAATCATTACCACCCTCTTGTCCCTAAACACATTCATCCGTTTTTGTTCATTTTACTTTCTTTTTTTTTTTTTTTTTTTTTCTTTTTTTTTTTTTTTTTTTTTTTTTTTTTTTTTTTTTTTCTTTTTTTTTTTTTGTTGGGGATAGTATATTTATTGGTCAAGTGTTTTTTTAATTTTAAAATAATAATATTTCAGCGGCGCTAATGGCCAAGATGTAGATGCGCCGTAAAAACAAAAAAAAAAAACAAACAATAATATTTCAGGTTCATTCATATAAATTTAAATAAATAAAAAAAAAAATTCTAAGTTTGTAATAGTGCCTTTAAAGTTGTCCCTCAGGATGAAATCATTACCGGCCGCCTTTTTGAATTAATGAAATTCAATTATAATCAGTAATTGAATACCTATCAGGAAATGGCAAGTTGTTTCCAAATAGGTGTTGGACCAGCTCTCTCAAACTTATTTCAGTCGTCAAGAAGCTAAGGAAGTTTCATGTAGTACACGTTTCTTTTTTATTTTATTTTTTTTTTTTAGCATGTGACAATTGGCTTATTTTTAGGACATAACCGTCTCACATTTTATTATTCAAAATATCCATGAAACAATTTTTTGGTCTAACAATTAAATAGGGCCTCATAAACTACATATTTTACTAAAATATACATTTAAATTTTAACGTGTATTATTTTTGGTTAGTAGTAGTTTGATGAAAATTTGAAGACTTTCTTCAAACATTTTGTAAGGGACTGATTAGCAAGGACGGGATTTAGAGATATAGACAATGGGGAAATATTTTAGAGAAGCGGAAATTCCTTTTTAAAACTATAATTTACACAGAGGATACAAACATAAATATCATAAACCATTGCTACGAGGAGAGAAAAGGTTGAGTGAGAGAGACAGATAGGTAGAGTTATCAAATATGATCATTTGGGGAGATTATAGAGAATTTGGAACTGGCCTACCTCTGAACAGCATCTGGGCCGAAGTCTCAGGAACGGATGCAAACTCTGCCCGGTCGGAGGTAAGCCAGCTCTTTTTAAACCCCTTGTACCCCACTCCTGCTTTTCCAGGTGATTGAACTAGAAACTCTTGTCAGGTCTTAGATCTTCCAGGAATCTTACGAATCAGCCACGTGCAGTGCCAACATCCCAGACGCAACGTTGGCGGATTCGTGGTTCTCACATCTCTAGAGATGGACAGCCAACCTTTTCTCTCATCCTTATTCACTTAACAAGGCCAAAGGGAAAACGGGGCCTTACATCACCCCCCGATTTTTCAAAGTCATGTTTCCCTTGGAACATTACTTTACCTTTAACACTATCCATCCTTATGTTACTAATAATAATAATAATAATAAACAATATTAGTGCTAATAACAATACAGGTGATGCGCTGTAAAAATTAAAATAAAATAAACATTATTGGCATCTTTACAAGACAAAACCTCTCCCTTAGGAGGTAAAAATCCTTATGTTACCATTATTTTATAACTATACCGAACACTGTCGTCACAATCACTGAACGGCTACTACACTTTCGAGCGGTCTATATCCGCTCCGTTATTACAGATACGACACTTTCAGCTGCCGGTCGATGTATTACGAATCCTGCTGCCCCACTTCCATGTGGGTGAAGATCTAGGATTCACCAAAGTCCACGGGCACCATTCCTTCGACGTATTCTCCTGGCGAAACGATGAGAAAATACAAGATGGTGTTTGTCCGTGAAAGAATTTGAACTCGGCAGGACAGATCCATGGTATCCCGGGACGACATCTGGCTATATCCTGCTCCTGAAGAATTGAGTAGGCCTTCTCGTTGTGGCTCTCCAAGAAGAACGCCCCCTCCGGCTGAGCTGCAACCATTCTTCCTGTTTTATTCTCCTTAAGAGGCAAGGAGAGAACCTGATAAAGCACCATCTCCTGATCCGGAGTTTTTAAAGGCAATTCCACTACAGCTATTACTCCATCATCGGTTGCAATTGCATGTACTTCAGAAATTTGGTAGTAAATTTGGTCATGATATCGGCTTCCCTCCGAGAGGAGTGTCAGTCCAGTTGGCAGAGCCTCTCTTACCTTCCCCAAAATCAGAGTTAACTCTTTAGGACCTAGCATCTCTCTACTCAACCTTCCACTCATCGATGCACCTACTCCATTAAGAACTCTGCGGAATCTAAATAGGAATTCCGTTACTCCAGTTTCTAGGCTTCTGAGGGACGAGGAAAGGTACAGGGAACTTTGGATGAGGTTAGTAACACGCGATATGTTCGTTTGAAGTTGCGCCTCTTTTTGAAAACCTTCCTTCAAAATTCTACGGACCACCCACAGCGACAACCCTGAAATAAGATATTCAGGAATCATTTTCGGGCAACTTAGCTCTCCTCCTAAGCGGGTATGGGGACCTACGAGAAAAAGTTAAAGTTTTCCCCTCTGGTGTCCAAGTAGCATCAGGTTTCCCCTTTGGCTGAGCTTGGCTCTCGCTATCTGAACCACTGGAACTTTCCCCGGAAGTCCCACCTGTCTCAATCCGTCCTTCGTTTCCCTCCCCTTGACTATCCTGGGTTATTTCCCTGTTTTCTTCCTCAGGAGAGGATCTAACGCCCAGAGGGCAGGCAGGGTCATTACATTCTGGCGATCTTCCCGCAGCAACCGGACAGTGTCTGTGAATCTCACTCGGCGTTTCAATTTCATCTTGGTCCTCACAAGAGTCGTCTTCTGAGCCATAACAACACCCTGGGTTAATTTCCCATTCCGGCTCCATGACCTCATCTTCCGACCCTTCCACTTCCCGGGTTGCCCCACCTGCCTTCGTCATAACCTTAGGGTGCGAATCCCCTCCTCCCCCCGGGGCCCGTTTTAGCCTGTTTATATGAACTACATTCAGAGATCCAGTGGCCAGTCGGATCTCATAGTTCACTCGCGAAAGAACCCTTTCTACTTTGTGTGGGCCTGTCCAGGGACAGTGGAATTTTGGACAATTCCCAGGCTTTACGGCTGGACAATGGAGATAGACCCAATCCCCCACCTCTAGGCGTCGCTCCTTACGCCGGGCATTACAATAATGGGTCCTCATTGCCCAGGCCTTTTCGGCACGACTCAAAGCGTCCTTATAGGCTTCTTTCAGCCGATGCCCTAACTTTTCGACATGGTCCGCTGATTCCGATCCGTCATTGGTTGGACCTACCCAGCAATCAAACGGAGTTACCAATTCTCGCCCAAGCATGAGGTAGTTTGGGGAGTATCCTGTCGACGAATGAGGTATTGCTCGATATGCCATGAGAGCATATGGGACCCACTTATCCCAGTCACGACCGTCTCTTCGCACATATTGGGATATCGAATCGGTAAGAGTTCGATGCAACCTCTCTACCATTCCGTTACATTCCGGATGGTAGGCGGTAGTTTGTAATTTCCTAATCCCCAGAGCTCTACAAACTTGAGTAAACAGTCGAGAAACGAAATTTCTTCCCTGGTCTGTTAACAACCTCCTAGGGACCCCATGTCGAGTGATAATATTCTCGACGAGTGCTACGGCCGTTTCTTCAGCTGTTTGCCCCTTCAGTGGTATTCCCTCCGCATACCGTGTAAAATTGTCAATTACGGTCAAAAGGTAACGATGGCCCCTTTTGGAAGTCGGCAAAGGCCCAAATATGTCTAGCGATACCTGCTCGAAAGGCCCTGTGGCCATATAGGGAGCTTCCAGGGGGACCTTTTGAGATACAGGACTTTTTCTGCTAGCGCACGCGTGACACCGTTCCACAAAGGACTTAACATCCGCCGCCATGCCCGGCCAATAATATGAGCTTTTGATTACCGCGAGAGTACGATCAGCCCCTGGGTGCCCAGCCCATGGTTTCGAGTGATTTTCTTCAACGATTGTTTTTCGTAGACCCTCAGGCACCATAAGCCTCCATTCCGACTCATCCGTTGCCCCATCGGCCCAATATAGCAGGCCATCGGCATCTGTTTGTACATGAACAGTGCCTCTCTTGATGGCTCCTTGACACCACATATCCTCCTTTTGAGCATCCTTCAATTTACCTCGGGTTATTTTCTGCCTATTTCCCGTGACTACAGCTATTGTACGGCTTAAAGCATCAGCGTTAGAATGTTTCTTCCCCGGGCGATGTTCGACTTCATAGTCGAACTCCTCTAACCGAAGGGCCCACCTGGTCAGCCGTGAAGACGGGTCTCGAAGGCTTAGCATCCACCTCAAGGCAGAGTGGTCAGTGACAAGTTTAAACCTTCGCCCTAGTAAATAACAACGGAACAGCTTTGTTGCCCAAACCACCGCTAGCAGTTCTCGTTCTGTTGCCGAGTAGTTGAGTTCTGGACCCTTCAACTGCCTACTAGCGTAGCAAACAGGTCTCTCGCCGCCATCTCTGTACTGGGACAGAATGGCTCCCAGAGCTACTCCTGATGCGTCGGTGGACAGTATAAATGGCTCGCTGAAATTCGGATAGCACAAGACTGAGTCCGAACTTAGGATTTCTCTTAGCGATTCAAAAGCCTTCCGTTGCTTGTCGCCCCACTGGAATCGTACTCGTGAGCCAGTTAATTCTGTCAGCGGTCTTGAAAGATCCGCAAAGCCTTTTATGAATTTACGGTAATAGCTTGCCAACCCTAGAAAACTTCGCAACTCCTTCACATTTCTGGGGGCTGGAAAAGACTTGATCGCCTCTAATTTTCTAGGATCTGGTTTCACTCCCTCGGCTGTAACTACGTGTCCCAGATAGGTCACTTCCGATGCCGCAAAAGCGCACTTGTTCAAGTTCACTTTTAGATTAGCGCCTCTGAATATGTCGAACAACTCCTCTAACCGGAGCATGTGTTCCCTCAGTGATGAGCTATAAACCACCACATCATCGAGGTAAACGAAACACCCGGTGCCCTTCAGTCGGCCAAGAAGTTGGTCCATGACCCGTTGGAACGTGGCAGGTGCCCCCGCAAGGCCGAAAGCCATTTTTTTGTACTCATAGTGTCCGTTTACAGTCGTGAAGGCCGTTTTGGCCTGATCCTGGGGTGCTATCGGTATTTGGTGGTACCCACTCGAAAGATCAATTGTGGAAAAGATTTGGCTACTCCCCAATTGTTCTAAGGTTTCCTGTATCAACGGAAGCGGGTAAGTATCGACCTTAGTAACTGCATTGAGGCCACGGAAATCTGTGCAGAATCGATACTTTAAGTCACCTGTTGGGGAAGTTTTCTTGACTAGAATTACAGGTGCTTGCCAAGTACTTTTAGACGGCGTAATGACGCCTCGTTCAAGCAACGTCTGAACCTGCCGTTCCATTTCCTCCCGTTCACTGAAAGGCACACGATACGGGCGTTTCACCACAGGTCTGGCATCTCCAGTTTCAATATGGTGCTGAACAGGCAGGGAGCAACCTTCGGGACCCGGTTCACAAAAAATGTCTGAATATCTGGACAACAAGGACTCCATATCCCTCCTTTCCCCACCACTTAAATGGCCCAATTTCTCGCCAACGATCGAGGCGAAACCAACAGGAGTTTTAGAGCCATCCTCGCGTTCCCTCTCCGAACAAGATCCACCGTCTTCCGCCCAATCTCTCTCTACCAGACCCACCACTAGAAGCCGTGGCAATGTCACAGCCGAAGCGGTCAAATTGACGAACTGCATCCACGAACGGCCGTCCCGAGGAGTGTTAATGCATCTCCCTCCTACAACCCCATTGGGAAGTGCTCTTGACGGCTCAATTATGACAGCTTTCTGGTCTAGTTTCCCTGGTACGGAAATCTCTAATAGAGATTCACTGAAGGCCGGAAGCGTTTCCTCTCGCGAAAGACGCGCTGAGCTGGTTTTGTTATCCTTCTTCCCCGTGTGTCTTGATTCCTCCTTGACTATCGGCTTAGCTCCTATATTCACGCTAGTTGGAAGGGATAAAATATGACCTGAAAACTTGGCTTCTAGTTCTCTCGCCGTCCTACTCATGAAACGTACCCACTCTCGGTTCGCAGACATTGTTAACTCATCCCTCTTTGTTATCGAACCAACGGAAGGTAGAGATTCAATTTTAGGCGATGCTCCCGTGACTAACAATCCCGAACGTAGGTCTATATGGGCGTCTAATTTCCCTAGTAAGTCTAAGCCTAATAGTCCATCTCCTTCTAAGCAGACGTCAGCCACTATGACGTCGTGGGACAGTCGATGGCCCTTAACTTCGATATTCACCGTTTGAATACCGCGTACCGGGATTACCACACCAGTTACCCCCCCTAATCTTACTAGTCGCGGGTCTTAATTTGGATCCTGAGGCAGGAGACCTGATTAGAGTAACTTCAGCACCAGTGTCTACTATCATCCTATGAATCCGCCCATTTATCCAGGTGCTCACCTTTAACCCTTTCTCACCTCCCCCACCTATGCCTAGTAATTCGTAGCGCGATCCCCTTGTCGCCGACTTAGGGCCGGGGCCCTCTCCAAGTCGTTCGCGTTTGGGGCCTTCTTTGGCAAAGTTCCTTTCACGAGGGGTTTGGAACGACATTGGCGAGCGATGCCCACGACGACCACACCTATAACAATTCGTACTATTTTTGGGAGAAATATCACTAACCCTCTCTGTTTGTCGACATCCCCTGGCCCAATGATTCGTATCCCCGCAGCGATAACAGCCACTTGGATTACCCCTCTCAATGACCCTTACTTCGCTTTGCCCAACTTCCTCGGGACTGGGAATTTCGTTATCCTGGGGATTCTTCTCTACAGTAAATATTCCCTTTTCGTGTCGCCCTAGCTCCGTTTCAATGGCTCTAGCCTTCTCAATCGCGGTTTGTAATTCCTTTGGGAACGCGAGTCTCGTCAGCCTCCCAATCTCTCCTCCGAGCCCATTTAAATATGATGTAAGGACGACTTTATCCAGTTGTTTGCGAGCCCCTATAACTTCTTCCTCCGATCCCTCACCTGAGAGTGATCGTTCACCCATCTCCCGACAACGATCTCCGAAAGTTCTGACATCCTCCCCACGCTCTTGTTTCATTGAACTAAGCTGAAGGAGAAACTGCTCAGGTTGCATAGTCGCCTTAAAGCGGTCTAAAAGAGCATCTCGAATCGTGGAATATTTCACATTTGGCCCCTTGAGATCCGATCTGCTGGCCAAAAATTTCGCAGCCATCCCTTTCAGTCTCATTCTTAACACAAGGGATTTATCACGATCTTCCCAGTTTCCGCTAGTTGCCACTAATTCCAAACCATTGAGATAGTCTTGGATGGGAACCCCAGAATCGTCACCGGACCATGGACCGACCATTCCCTGAAGAGAAAGATCCCTCTTTCCTTGCTTACCCTCATGCCTTGTCCTCTCGAATTCTTCCCTGAATTGCTCATTTGCAGCCAACGCCTGATCCAATGCCGTTTTCAGATCGGCAAACTGCTGTTCCGTTACCACCATCGTATAGCTCTATTTTCAACGTTTCCAATGAACCCCAACACGTTATGCTTACGAATAGGGATTGCTTTACTCTCTAACAGGGCTAACCACCAAATATCCGTATTTGGCGGTCCTTAAACCAGGAAACGTGAGGACATTGAATGAACAACTACCCAGCGCCGAGATATCAGTTCGAGGAATTGTCCTATCAGCGTCAGCAGTACAGCCGCCGGCCTATCTCGAGAGCAGGGTTCTTATCTAATGCCGGCTTGCAGCTGGACATTTAAATAATACCCCACACCTGACACCATTTGTAAGGGACTGATTAGCAAGGACGGGATTTAGAGATACAGACAATGGGGAAATATTTTAGAGAAGCGGAAATTCCTTTTTAAAACTATAATTTACACAGAGGATACAAACATAAATATCATAAACCATTGCTACGAGGAGAGAAAAGGTTGAGTGAGAGAGACAGATAGGTAGAGTTATCAAATATGATCATTTGGGGAGATTATAGAGAATTTGGAACTGGCCTACCTCTGAACAGCATCTGGGCCGAAGTCTCAGGAACGGATGCAAACTCTGCCCGGTCGGAGGTAAGCCAGCTCTTTTTAAACCCCTTGTACCCCACTCCTGCTTTTCCAGGTGATTGAACTAGAAACTCTTGTCAGGTCTTAGATCTTCCAGGAATCTTACGAATCAGCCACGTGCAGTGCCAACATCCCAGACGCAACGTTGGCGGATTCGTGGTTCTCACATCTCTAGAGATGGACAGCCAACCTTTTCTCTCATCCTTATTCACTTAACAAGGCCAAAGGGAACACGGGGCCTTACAATTTTATCATCCTTGCCTGGTAAGTGCTAAAATTCAGAAAAATAATGGTCAAATCAAATATTTAATAGGATCTGTTTCATCCGTTTTTGTAACTGTATTTTTGTTTTATTTTGTTAAATAGATAATCATGACTGCAACAACATACTTTGTGATACTCTACCAATATGTTCAGATCTCTTAACATGGTAAATTCAAAAATTGTTGTTGAAAACAGTTTTGCGTGTCATAGCAACAATGGAAGAGAAGGAAAGAATTTTCTTGCGCTTCAATAAGTGAAGGAAAAATGTATTCAAGCAATGTATATAAAATCCAGAGTCATCAATATAATAAATAAGATAAAAATATACATTTTAGACTATTCCTTCCACCTTTTTTTTTATTTATTTATTTATTTTTTGTTTACATATGTTATCTATACATACAATAAAAATGTAATAGATCGCTGTCCGTACATAGAAGATATATGAGGAAAAATATTATTGGTGGCCTTTATCAACGCAATAGCATCTAAAACAATGATTATTAGAATTAATGTCAGTTTGTCTGTGCTTTTGTGCAAGCTAATCTCAGAAACGGCTAATCCGATTTAGATGGGGTTTCAATAATATATTGTGGTATTCTTAACTTAACATTAAATGTTTGTTTATTGTCAATCGGTTCATAAATAAAAAAATCAGCTCCTTGGAAAAATTTGTTTATGTATTGGAATCGACTGGAAATGTGTTGTTTAATGTTAAAAACAAGTTAGGATGACACAACGGAAGGCAATTTTGATTTAAGCGCATTAAAACACATTTATATTCAAATTTGCGTGAGATTTGGAAACAAAAAACAAAACGCGCTACAGTTTAACCAAGGCAAATTTTTTTTTTTTCAGATTTTTGTTTTGTCTCAGGATTTCCCGGAATTTTCAATATAGGTGTGTTTTGAGGAGTTAATAGCAAATCCGGTGTCATTTCGTCGCTTAGTATGAGGAAATAGAGAAAAAATCAGCTCCTTGGAAAAATTTGTTTATATTTTGGAATCGACTGGAAATGTGTTGTTTAATGTTAAGAACAAGTTACGATGTCAAAACGGAAGGCAGTTTTGATTTAAGCGCATTAAAACAGACTTATATTCAAATTTTCAACATATTTAATTTTGGGTTTCAGAATTGCCCGGAATTTTCAATATAGGTGTGTTTTTTGGAGTTAATAGCAAATTCGGTGTCATTTCGTCGCTTAGTGTGAGGAAATAGAGAAAAAATCAGCCCCTTGGAAAAATTTGTTTATGTTTTGGAATCAACTGGAAATGTGTTGTTTAATTATAAAAACAAGATAGGATGTCAAAACGGAAGGAAGTTTTGATTTAAGCGCACTAAAACACACTTATATTCAAATTTGCGTGAGATTTGGAAACTAAAAAAAAAAACGCGCTACAATTTAGCCAAATTTTCAGCAGATTTTTTTTTGTTTCAGAATTACCCGGAATTTTCAATATAGGCGTGTTTTGAAGAGTTAATAGCAAATCCGGTGTCATTTTGTCGCTTAGTATGAGGAAATAGAGAAAAAATCAGCTCCTTGGAAAAATTTGTTTCTGTTTTGGAATCGACTGGAAATGTGTTGTTTAATGTTAAGAACAAGTTAGGATGTCAAAACGGAAGGCAGTTTTGATTTAAGTGCATTAAAACACACTTATATTCAAATTTGCGTGAGATTTGGAGACTAAAAACAAAACGCGCTACAATTTTGCCAAGGCTATAATAGCCTTGGCAAATTTTCAGCATATTTTTTTTTCGTTTCAGAATTGCCAGGAATTTTCAATATAGGTGTGTTTTGAGGATTTAATAGATCTTCTATATATCTGTATTAAAAAGTCCAGTTTTCAGTTAACCCAAGTTTCCAGTGCGCCTTTGTTTTGCGATAACAATTAATAAAGCCCGCGGTCAGACGCTAAACGTTGTGTCTGTCATGGGCGGATATAGAAAAGAATTTCGGAGGGGGCTGGGAAAATTTCGGGGGGGTGGCTGAGACCATTTCCGGTGTATGGAATACTAACAATTTAGATCTTGGAAGAGTCAAAATGGAAGGGAATTTTGATTCAAGCGCATTAAAACACACTTATATTCAAATTTGCGTGAGATTTGAAAAAAAAAAAAAAATTGCGCTACAATTTAGTCAAGGCAACATTTTTTTTTGTTTCAGATTTTTTTTTTGTTTCAGAATTTCCCGGAATTTTCAATATAGGTGTGTTTTCAGGAATTAATAGAAAATCCGGTGGAAATAGAGAAAAATCAGCTCCTTAGAAAAAAAATTTTATGTTTTGGAATCGACTGGAAATGTGTTGTTTAAAGTTAAAAACAAGTTTGGATGTCAAAACAGAAGGCAGTTTTGATTTAAGCGCATTAAAACACACTTATATTCAAATTTGCGTGAGATTTGGAGACTAAAAACAAAACGCGCTACAATTTTGCGAAGGCTATAATAGCCTTGGCAAATTTTCAGCATATTTTTTTTTCGTTTCAGAATTGCCCGGAATTTTCAATATAGATATGTTTTTAGGAGTTAATAGCAAATCCGGTGTCATTTCGTCGCTTAGTATGAGGAAATAGAGAAAAAATCAGCCCCTTGAAAAATTTGTTTATGTTTTGGAATCGACTGGAAATGTGTTGTTTAATTATAAAAACAAGATAGGATGTCAAAACCGTAGGCAGTTTTCATTTAAGCCCATTAAAACACACTTATATACAAATTTGCGTGAGATTTGGAAACTAAAAAAAAAAAACGCCCTACAATTTAGCCAAATTTTCAGCAGATTTTTTTTGTTTCAGAATTGCCCGGAGTTTTCAATATAGGTATGTTTTGAGGAGTTAATAGCAAATCCGGTGTCATTTCGTCGCTTAGTATGAGGAAATAGAGAAAAATCAGCTCCTGAGAAAAAAAAATTTATGTTTTGGAATCGACTGGAAATGTGTTGTTTAATGTTAAGAACAAGTTAGGATGTCAAAACGGAAGGCAGTTTTGATTTAAGTGCATTAAAACACACTTATATTCAAATTTGCGTGAGATTTGGAGACTAAAAACAAAACGCGCTACAATTTTGCCAAGGCTATAATAGCCTTGGCAAATTTTCAGCATATTTTTTTTTCGTTTCAGAATTGCCAGGAATTTTCAATATAGGTGTGTTTTGAGGATTTAATAGATCTTCTATATTTCTGTATTAAAAAGTCCAGTTTTCAGTTAACCCAAGTTTCCAGTGCGCCTTTGTTTTGCGATAACAATTAATAAAGCCCGCGGTCAGACGCTAAACGTTGTGTGTGTCATGGGCGTATATAGAAAAGAATTTCGGAGGGGGCTGGGAAAATTTCGGGGGGGGGGGGGCTGAGACCATTTCCGGTGTATGGAATACTAACAATTTAGATCTTGGAAGAGTTTTAGCCAACTTAAACGCTATTAAACCCAAAATAGAATATATTTTATGAACTAAATGATCTTATTTAATTTATTTTTAAGGGTTTTATGAAATTTTTATCGATAAAATCAAAATTTGGGGGGCTGCAGCCCCCCCTTATAAACGCCCATGGTGTGTGTGTATCTAAGTATTAGCTGTTTTTCGCAGGGTTGGCTTTATGTGGCTCTGTCAATTGTTAGCAATCCCAGTAGCCTGTATGCTTTGATCTCCGATGGCAATACGTCTAATATCGTGTATAGAGAAGCTTTACTGTAAAGTCGATTTTTCTTAAATAACCAAACGGCGATTTTTATAATCCACAATAATCCTAAAGGTATACTAAAAAAATGCTGCCCTAAGTCTATTCCACGTGGCCGAAGTCGCGGGCACAGCTAGTTTTAAATAAATTATTCTGTAAATACATTATTCTAGAATCAAGTTTACGCTGACTAACTTCTGAGGGATGTGCTTAGTTATACAGCTTCTGGGTGACGGAAATTTTGCTAATTTGTCCACCAGTTCGTTGTAATGTCCTGCGAATTACTTAGCCCAAGAAAAGTAAACTTGATTGTTTTTTAGGCAGAAGAGTTTACTTCATCCAAGAGTTTTTGAATGACCGTCTGTTTGTGCTTATGGTTACTTCGTGTTCTGTGTATTCAAGCGTTCTACTACTTTAAATTTCTCAAAGGCTTCAGCTTGGTTTTAGCCTAGTGAGGCAGTAAGTTATTGCAGAATACAGAAGCTGCACTTACAATATGTTTTCCGTCCATGTAAATTTTGTAGTCTGGATTGTTTGTGAGTTAGACATAAATTCGAGTTGGATGTTATGATTTTTTATTTTTTTTCGCTTGACTTTAGCCATAAAACTAGGTTCCTGCGGGTTCTGCTGGTGAACGAACTAGGCCTTTCAAATTAGACGAAACATTTTTTTTACTAAATTTCATTATAATCGGTCCATTTTTGCGGCAGATACAGAGACCAATGGCAGCTCTGGAATTTTTGTAGAAACATTGAATTATTAAAACACCCATTTTTTAGCGCGGTTCCTCCCTCCCACCATAGGCAGAAACCCCGTTTATGAGGTTGACCACATGACGCAATCCGAATGTGCCGACTAGAAAATTATTTTCTTGTCGTCACTTCTGGATTGCGTAATCTTGTTTATTTGATTTTTTTTTTTTTTTGTTTTAGATTATTGAGAGCCAAAAGATTATGTGATATTAAAAGAGCTGAACGGTTCTGATTATTGTAGTTATTATCTTTCTAAGGAATAAGCCTAGTTTAAGCAGCTCTTGCAGGACAGGCTAATCTGATCCAAATATAATTTTACAAACATTTTTTTATATGTATATATCATAAATATATCAATAAAAGGGAGTGATTAAACCGCTCTATCATTATAGCATACTTCAGAAGAAACAAGTAGTTCTCATACTTCAAGAGCGTGGCTTAGCGCCCTTATGAGAAGGGAGTCTTGCACCGTAAAGAAGTGAGACCGGTAAATTATCATTTTTCGGATGTGTGCTTTGCTTGGACTAAAAACTTAGTTGACTGTGGGGACAGGTATTGTGTGTAGGTAGATCACGATAGATGGCGTGCCTAGGGGCAGTACAGCCTGTGGGCGCCGATCACCCCTCTAGTTGCTGGATCGAAGCAGCAGCTTACGGGAAACCCCAATAGAGGGAGTCTTATGGAACAGCTTCTTGAGACGATAAACTGTAACAAAAGGAAGTAAGTTCTTTCCGGAGGAGCTACATAAAACAAACCTCATTTCTCAGTGAGGGCTTTTGCATAACTAAGCACATTTCTAAGAATTTGTTGGGTATTTTAAGCACACAAAAATTTCATATTCTCTTTATATAAAGAGGACAACCCATAATCGTAACAAGGTAGAAACCGGATAACGCTGTTCAAAAGCAAACAGCACCGGTTGTGGTGAACAACCAATGCCCTAAGGTTGGCGACTTTACCCAATTCGAACATAATAAGGCGTGAACTTCAACTTCTTATGAGCCGATTTTTTTGTCTTCTTACAAGACATTGTCCTCATTGGTTGGGGATGATGTCTGCCGAGTTTCGTTACATTAAAGTAAAAATAACAGTCGGAACGGGCAAATTCCTAATTTGGCACGGGAGTATGTACGCTTATTTATACAACAAATCTTTCTCTTACGACCCACGACGTATAACGAGGTTTTTAGGAATAATTCAAACATTACGCCCCAATAATTTGGAAGTGGCCGTAAGTGCTAAGGCGCATGCACTCCGTGTCTAAGGTCGTGGGTTCCATTCCCACTAGTGATGGTGGCTTTTCTTTCGGAAAAAAGGAAAGCCGTCAGCCCTATCCTGGCTGGAAAATGGTGGTAACCTGTAGATAACCCGTCCTAAAAATTCTGAGTCAATTATAAATGGACGTTAAAATTTAAATAAACAATTTGGATCCGAAGTTAAACCCTCCTCCAATTAAGCTTATTTATTATTATGGTTAAACGTTCATTCACGTTAGACCGTGTCGGAGCCGGGCCGAGCCACGGCCGGGGCCCGACCGGGACACGGTAGTACAATCACACACGCATGAAACACGGACGCAGCGCGGTGTAGCGTGAACGAATCCATTGAAAATGCTGTGTCCCGGTCGTGGCTTGGCTCGGCCCCGACACGGTCAAGCGTGAATCAACCTGATTGGTTAATAGTTTGTTATGGGAAGGATATATACTAAGTTTCGTTGTGAAAAAGAAAAAAATGGGGTCGCTATCATGATAACAGACACACCCGTATAAAAATATATATCCAATTTTAAAGGTCGTAATTTTTATACAAATTAGAATAGAAAAGGGTTAAGTTAAGAAGTATTAAATATAATAGTTAGAGCCCGGAAGTTAGGCAAAATGCCTTTTTTATCTGACTGGATATTTTGAAGAAAGAATAAGAATCAGATAGAAATAAATATGTTTTCGTGCATTTAGGAAGTGTAGAGACAATTTTTATTTTGCCTTTGTTTGCCTATTTTGGCTTCCGTTACCTATTTTAAAATTTAAAGCCTCGTTTTGCCTTTTTTGATCGTAATGCATTTTTTTTCCTGTGATTTAAAACTTTTTAAAAAGCACAAAATGAATTTGCGTCCATCGAAGACAAAAAAAGGTTACACATATTAAATTACATATTACCATCACAAATATCTATTCGAAAGCTTATTTTCCCGACCGATTTAACCTCTGTAAATAACAGAACCTTCATTAGTAGAAGGAATGCACAGGCATAATGAATAGCAGGAAAGAGAGAGGATGAGGAAAGTACGTCACTTCTCCTTCCACAAACCCCTTTTCTGTGACAATGCGTAATTACCTGCTATTCCGGATTTCGAAATGATAAGATAATGCAGAGGAAGATAGAAAATCACTTCTGTCTAAAATAAAAGTACGTTTTAGTGTGATACTGGAAGGAATCATCCAGTTGGAGAAAAGAGATGATTCGCTGGTGTAATCTATAGCGATCTTTGAAAATGTAGTAAATCGACTACTGCAAGCACCAGGAGAAAAAGGAAGCAGTGTTAGTGAAAAGTCTGAGTGCTAATGTAGACATTGAAAAAATGAAGAAAATTCGTAATGTTCCGAAAGGCAAAAATTCTGTTTTAACTGGCATGTGTCCTTCCGAAATAGCTTGTTTCAAATTTTCGCCAAACACTTCAGTGGAAGTAGAACGTTCCTTTTCCACGATGAAAAACATTCTTTCTGACAAGCGTCTATATATGACAGTAGATACCTTAAAAAAGTCCGTCACGCAGGAGCTGCATAACTAAGCACTTTCCTCAGAATTTGGGTAGTGTAGACTGCTTTCCAGAGCAATTTGCTTAAAATATCCTACATAAATAAAATAAAAACATGAATAGATCTCTTTTAATTTTGTAATGAGTAACTGATCAATTATTAATTTGCTTCCAGAGTTATGTTTACACATGGTACCTACTACACTACGTAATAAATACAAAAAAAAAGTCCGTCTCGCAGGAACTGCATCATCTTAGCGCGGTTCCGTTCTTATCCGAAGTGCGATTAGTAAAGGAATAGTAGCAGCTATCGGTAGGTTTTGATCTGTCGTTAAAAATATAAAATAAAATCTTAAAGATAAGGAAGCTAAAAGCGGCACATATGGAAACTGACAGATTTCTAAACGGATGGGACTCTCCCGTCATCTCAACGCTCTCTCTAGGAAAACTCTATTACCAATATGATTCTTATTTTCTCAGCTTTAATGAAATACTCATTCCACCGTTAAATAAACTTAAAAAACAAAAGTGAGGTAAACAGTGACAAAAACCCGTTTAAAATAACAAAACTAATACTTTCGTAGTTTTAAGCACTTACTTCTCCGACTGACATTGCCCCATCGAAATTTGCTTCAGAATCTTTTTTTTAGAGAATTTAGTAAGCTTTTGAATGGTTAAATCGTACTTCCCACGATTTCTTAACTGTTTTGAAGATATTAAGGGGGAAAAATGGTGCTAATACCTACCGATAGCTGCTATATTCCTTCACTAATCGCACTTGAGATTAGAACGGAACCGCGCTAAGATGAAGCAGTTCCTGCGGGTCGGACTTTTTTTTTGTCAGACACATTAATGTATTATGTTTATATTATAATATAAATATTATGTTTATAAGAAGAGCAAATCACTTTAATTGCGGTGTAAAATATTGTTGCTAGCTAAATCTAAGTATTATATAAGCTCATAAGGAAGAAATGGTGCTAATGACTCAGATTTCGATACAACATAAAAGAAAAAAAAAATTAAGGACAATATACAAAGATTCCGAAGTATTTCATGTCTGTTAATAAAATATTTTATTCTAATCCCAATAACGCAACACTTATACACAAATAAACTTTTCTTAGGTACCTATTTAATACGTATAAAATAAGGATATAATGAGCGATCCGCTGTGGCATACACCAAGTACTACCACCGTGTGGAGTGCAACTAGTATAGACCGGTACGTCTGTACCACTGTGGTATGTAAAGAGCGTCTGTTCTGATACTGGCAAAAATTAGAAATCCTACATTCCTAAAGTTGTTTGGAGGCTTATCTTTATGACTCTAGACAAGGACTTGAAGATGACGAGGGTACCTGGGGTCAGGGAAAACGCCCCCCCAACCTAAGCCTCCTAGCTCCTCACCTTCGAATTCATATGATTTCGTTCAATGAATTTAAAAAAATAATTAATAAATAGATAAAAACTTCTGAAAATAGGGAATACCAAAAACAATTCTAAAGAACGAAATCAACACCAGTACAGTCATCTAGATATTCATAGGGCATCTTCGAATTCCAAGATACCGTTGAAACAAAATATTGTTTCTATATATACGTATCCTGTTTTATTGACTAATACATTTGACTACTATAAGCAATCACAAAAATAACGAGCAGTGAAAAAAAAACTGTAGGAAACACACAAAAAGATTCGTTCAAATGAACGAAATTACCTATGTTTTAAGCACTTATTTCTCCAAATATGACCATCCCATCGCAAATGTCTTCAAAACATTTTTTGTAGAAAATTTAGTAACCTTTCGAATGGTAATCTTTTGCTTGCCAAGATTCCAAACCGTTTTCGTGATATTAATGAAAATATACGAAGTTCCCAAAACTTTTCATGTCTAAAAATGAAATATTTTATTTTAATCCTTCCTTTACTCCAAACGCAACCAAATATTCAACATATTAGTTTTGATAAAATTCAAACATGGGGAAAATGTTTCAACTGAAGCCCATGATTCTAAGTACCAAAATCAAAGACAAAAAGAACAGTTCGAATAAGCGAAATCAATTACTTTAAAGTTTTAAGCACTTATTTCTCCGATTGACATCGCCTAATCAAAACTTTCATTAGAACCTTTTTTGTAGAGCATTTAGTAAGCATTCTAATGGTAATCTTTTGTTTAACAAGATTCTCAACCTTTTTCGAGATATTAAGGAATGTATACAAAGTTACCAAATCTTTTCATGTCTGTTCATAAAATATTTTATTCTAACCCTTCCTTAACTCCAAACGTAACATAACTTTCTACATATTAGTTTTAATGAAAGTAGAACATGCAGATAATGTTTCAACTGAATCCCGTGATTCTAAGTACCCAAACCAAAAACGGTATTCAAAAACTATTTTTCCAATTTTCTCGAAAACGGTTAAAGCTATCGCCTTGAAAATGGTTTCATTCGTTTTCCTAGCCCAAGAAAATAAAAAGAGTACTTACAAGCTTATGAACTCAAAAACGTAAGCGTTACGATTTTTTCTGCGCGAATTTCGCCCCAAACGCCATCTTCCAGTGGGCGGATTTTGCTGGTTAACGAACTTGACCTTTCAAATTGGACGACTGATTTTTGTACCAAATTTCATCAAAATCGGACCATCAGGGAAGCCAGAAATGAGCGAACAGACAATATATATATATATATATATATATATATATATATATATATATATATATACAAATTTGAACCACCGTTATTTTCGGTCTCTAGGGGTTCTGAAACGCGAAATTTTCTTGTCGGCACTTCCGGATTGTTTCATTGTATCAACCTTATAAGCGGGGTTTTTCCCCATGGGGGAGGGAGGAACCGCGCTAAAAAGTCCGTCTCGCAGGACTGCATCATCATAGCGCGGTTCCGTTCATATCCCTAGTCTAATTTGGAAAGATTAAAATAGAAGCAGTTATTATTTTGGTTCCACCAGTCTTTTTTTTTTAAATTAATTATTATAATGGCGTGTCAACCCTTAAGGTCACTAACGCCATTCCTGTGAGTAGTAAAGTCTTGAAAGGTCATGATTTACAATCTTACCTGGAAGGGTCGGCTTCACTAGAAACAGACCCGCTAGTGACAAGGTCTTGGAATCTTGGAAATCTATATTTCTAACAATAAATTGTTTTTGTTATTTTACTTAACCAGTTTTATTGTCAAATACATTATCCAACTATAAGCAATTAAAAAATAACAAGAAATAAAACAGACAAAAAGAACCATTGGAATAAACTAAATCAATTAATTTAAAGCTTTAAGCACTTTTTTCTCCGATTGACATCGCCTAATTAAAACTTTCTTCAGAGCCTTTTTTGTAGAGCATTTAGTAAGCTTCCGAATGGTAATCTTCCGCTTCACAAGATTGTCAACGGTTTTCGAGATACTAACGAAATTATACAAAGTTACCAAAACTTTTTTTGTCTGTTAATAAAATATTTTATTCTAACCCTTCCTTTACTCTAAACGTAACAAAAATTTCAACATATTAGTGTTGATGAAACTCGAACATGCAGAAAATGTTTCAACTGTATCCCATAATTCTAAGTACCAAAATCAAAGACAAAGAACCCACCCTAGGAAGGACGCTAGGCAGTTGAAAAGCTATATATCTTGGAAATCCATATCTCTAACATTAAATTGTTTTTCTTATTTTTCTTAACCTGTTTTATATTCAAATACATTATCCAACAATAAGCAATTAAAAAATAACAAGGAATAAAAAACAGACAAATAGAACAGTTCGAATAAGCGAAATCAATTACTTTAAAGTTTTAAGCTCTTATTTCTCCGATTGACATCGCCTAATCAAAACTTTCATTAGAACCTTTTTTTTAGAGCATTTAATAAGCTTTCTAATGGTATTCTTCCGCTTCACAAGATTGTCAACGGTTTTCGAGATACTAACGAAATTATACAAAGTTACCAAAACTTTTTTTGTCTGTTAATAAAATATTTTATTCTAACCCTTCCTTTACTCTAAACGTAACAAAAATTTCAACATATTAGTGTTGATGAAACTCGAACATGCAGAAAATGTTTCAACTGTATCCCATAATTCTAAGTACCCAAACCAAAAACGGTATTCAAAAAATATTTTTCCAATTTTCTCGAAAACGGTTAAAGCTATCGCCTTGAAAATGGTTTCATTCGTTTTCTTAGCCCAGGAATCATATAAAACGAGTACTTAGAAGCTTATGAACTCAAAAACGTAAGCGTTACGATTTTTTTTGCGCGAATTTCGCCCCAAACGCCATCTTCCAGTAGGCGGATTTTGCTGGTTAACGAACTTGACCTTTCAAATTGGACGAAGGATTTTTGTACCAAATTTCATCAAAATCGGACCATTCGTCTTCTATCTAGAGAGCGAACAGACAAATATATATATATACAAATTTGAACCACCGTTATTTTCGGTCTCTAGGGGTTCTGAAACGCGAAATTTTCTAGTCAGCACTTCCGGATTGTTTCATTGTATCAACCCTATAAGCGGGGTTCCTCCCTATGGGGGAGGGAGGAACCGCGCTAAAAAGTCCGTCTCGCAGGACTGCATCATCATAGCGCGGTTCCGTTCATATCCCTAGTCTAATTTGGAAAGATTAAAATAGAAGCAGTTATTATTTTGGTTCCACCAGTCTTTTTTTTTAAAATTAATTATTATAATGGCGTGTCAACCCTTAAGGTCACTAACGCCATTCCTGTGAGTAGTAAAGTCTTGAAAGGTCATGATTTACAATCTTACCTGGAAGGGTCGGCTTCACTAGAAACAGACCCGCTAGTGACAAGGTCTTGGAATCTTGGAAATCTATATTTCTAACAATAAATTGTTTTTGTTATTTTACTTAACCAGTTTTATTGTCAAATACATTATCCAACTATAAGCAATTAAAAAATAACAAGAAATAAAACAGACAAAAAGAACCATTGGAATAAACTAAATCAATTAATTTAAAGCTTTAAGCACTTTTTTCTCCGATTGACATCGCCTAATTAAAACTTTCTTCAGAGCCTTTTTTGTAGAGCATTTAGTAAGCTTCCGAATGGTAATCTTCCGCTTCACAAGATTGTCAACGGTTTTCGAGATACTAACGAAATTATACAAAGTTACCAAAACTTTTTTTGTCTGTTAATAAAATATTTTATTCTAACCCTTCCTTTACTCTAAACGTAACAAAAATTTCAACATATTAGTGTTGATGAAACTCGAACATGCAGAAAATGTTTCAACTGTATCCCATAATTCTAAGTACCAAAATCAAAGACAAAGAACCCTCCCTAGGAAGGACGCTAGGCAGTTGAAACGCTATATATCTTGGAAATCCATATCTCTAACATTAAATTGTTTTTCTTATTTTTCTTAACCTGTTTTATATTCAAATACATTATCCAACAATAAGCAATTAAAAAATAACAAGGAATAAAAAACAGACAAATAGAACAGTTCGAATAAGCGAAATCAATTACTTTAAAGTTTTAAGCTCTTATTTCTCCGATTGACATCGCCTAATCAAAACTTTCATTAGACCCTTTTTTTTAGAGCATTTAATAAGCTTTCTAATGGTATTCTTCCGTTTACCAAGATTCTCAACCTTTTTCGAGATATTAAGGAAAGTAAACAAAGTTACTAAAACTTTTTATGTCTGTTAATAAAATATTTTATTCTAACCCTTCCTTAACTCCAAACGTAACCAAAATTTCAACATATTAGTTTTGATGAAAGTAGAACATGCAGAAAATGTTTCAAGTGAATCCCATGATTCTAAGTACCCAAACCAAAAACGGTATTCAAAAAATATTTTTCCAATTTTCTCGAAAACGGTTAAAGCTATCGCCTTGAAAATGGTTTCATTCGTTTTCTTAGCCCAGGAATCATATAAAACGAGTACTTAGAAGCTTATGAACTCAAAAACGTAAAAACGTTTTGCGCGAATTTCGCCCCAAACGCCATCTTCCAGTAGGCGGATTTTGCTGGTTAACGAACTTGACCTTTCAAATTGGACGAAGGATTTTTGTACCAAATTTCATCAAAATCGGACCATTCGTCTTCTATCTAGAGAGCGAACAGACAAATATATATATATACAAATTTGAACCACCGTTATTTTCGGTCTCTAGGGGTTCTGAAACGCGAAATTTTCTAGTCGGCACTTCCGGATTGTTTCATTGTATCAACCCTATAAGCGGGGTTCCTCCCTATGGGGGAGGGAGGAACCGCGCTAAAACCTCATATTATCGTATTTTGATCTAACGCAGGATCAGGATACAGTCACTCTAGTGGTAGAAAGCGCTCCTTGCGGCGGCTTTGTGAACCTACGTCTGGCGGGCTTTTCTATTGATATATATTACAAAGTAAACCCCCCCCTCTTTCCGATTGACCGATTCAGCTCATTTTTCCAACACTTCTTTCTCATGAGTTACCCACGACGTATACCGCGTTTCGTTATAATACAGCAGAAATTACGACCGGTATGAGTATATTAGTAATTTGGGTCCGGAGTAAACCCACCCCCCCTCCTAATAAACCGATTTAGTTTACTTTTACAACACATATTTACCTGTGGATTACCACTACGATTACCGAGTTTCGTCGAAATATACCAAAAATCACGGCTGGTAGTGGCGAATTGGTATTGTGGGTCCGGAGTAACCCCCCCCCCCCCCTCCTAATGAACCGATTTAGTTTATTTTTACAACACATATTTACCTGTGGATTACCACTACGATTACCGAGTTTCGTCGAAATATACCAAAAATCACGGCTGGTTGTGGCGAATTGGTATTGTGGGTCCGGAGTAACCCCCCCCCCCTCCTAATAAACCCATTTAGTTCATTTTTATATCTCATTTTTCTCTCTATATTGCCACTATGAATGCCAAGTTTCGTTGAAATATAACAAATATTACGGCTGACATGGTCAAATTAGTGTTTTGGGTTCGGGGTAAACCCCCCCTTCCGGTGGACCGACTTTGGTGGTTAACGAACTCGTTAAATCGTTTGCTAATTGAATGCTATATACCAAGTTTCGTGACGAAAAAACAAAAACTCTGGCCGCTATCGTGTTAACAGACATATATATATATATATATATATATATATATATATATATATATATATATATATATATATATAGATAGATAGATAGATAGATAGATAGATAGATAGATAGATATAAATTTTAACGGGGGTCATTTTCGGTGTCTACTAGGTAGGATCGATAAAGATTTGAAAAATTCCGTCATGAGTCAATCCTCAATAGTTTCTGTCCTTCGGAGGAAAGTGCTAAAAGCATTTTGTTGTAGCTTGTAATCAGGGAAAGTAAGAGTAAGTAAACTAATCATGTGATAAATTGATAATAAATGAATGAATGAGTATTTAAAATACATACATAATTTCATTAATAATGATTGAGATTCCTCTTTGCCTTCACGCCTAATAAATGCCTATTTTAATTAAAGTACTGCCTATTTTCAGTATTTTAAGTGCGTTTTTGCGTGCCTATTTTAACCAAAAATAAATGCCTAACTTTCGGGCTCTACTAATAATGTTTTTAACTATATTATATATTAATTTATGTCGCCCGACGGGGTTTCTTGTCCCCCCCCCCGGGTTTCTTGTCCATTTCTAGCCCCTATGTAGAAGGGTACTACTTCAAGAGCCATATTAAGTTACGTTCGATATACCTTGATAAAAAACTGTGGAGAGATAATACTAAATGCAGCAGTAATAAGTGTTTATATGTATGATATAATAGTTAGACAGACCATTTATAAGATCTTTTGCTGTTTAGTGGTGATTTGGAGCATAGATAAAGAATGTGGGCTGCCTTATCTGGACCTAGCGTGGGACATGCGAACTCGCTGTCACACATTCTTTACTAAAAGTACTCAATCTCAATTAAATTTCACTACAAGTCTGATATTTATTTTATTACCAGTTTGGGTAGTTTTCATACCCGTAAGGATATTATGGCTGGGAATAGTCATCATAAATACATTTAACGGATAAATAATAATGTCGTTAATGGAGGTGGAACCAATTGCAAAAGAATTGTTATGTTGTGTCATGCGCACCATGATTAACGACTATTTTTCGAAAACATCTATTATATAAAAATGAATCGCTAAATGTGTTGGTAAGCGCAAATCTCGAGAACAACTGAACCGATTTCGCTAATTCTTTTTTTATAATATTCCTTGAACTAAGAGGATGGTTCTTACGGAGAGAAAAATTTAAAAAATTGCCTGAAAGAGTCTGAAAACAACACTTTTCGGGTCTTTTTCACTTCCTTAACGCAAATTCATTTTTAAATTAAAACATATGTTCTCAATTATAATATTTTTAACAGTTAACGTATTTGTATATCTATTATATAAAAATGAATCGCTAAATGTGTTGGTAAGCGCAAATCTCGGAAACAACTGAACCGGGTTCGCTAATTCTTTTTTTATAATATTCCTTCAAGTACGAGGATGGTTCTTACGGAGAGAAAAATTAAAAAAATTGCCTGAAAAAGTCTAAAAACAACACTTTTCGGGTCTTTTTCACTTCCTTAACGCAAATTAATTTTTAAATAAAAACATATATTCTCAATTATAATTTTTTTAACTGTTAACGTATTTGTATATCTATTATATAAAAATGAATCGCTAAATGTGTTGGTTAGCGGAATTCTCGAGAACAATTGAACCGATTTCGCTAATTCTTTTTTTATAATATTCCTTGAAGTACGAGGATGGTTCTTACGGAAAGAAAAATTAAAAAAATTGCCTGAAAAAGTCTAAAAACAAAACTTTTCGGGTCTTTTTCTCTTCCTTAACGCAAATTCATAAGGCGGCGGACAAATTTAGGCAGAAGTACCCGAAATGCAAAGAATCAAATTAATTGGTAAGTAAAAATAAAATGAAATATAATAAGTAGGTATCATAATAAGAAATCTTAAATTTTAATTTTCATTGTGTTTTTTTACTGACTATTAAAAGAATTTTAAATGTTTTATCATTTTTATTTTTTGACTTATTGTAATTGTTGACTTATTAACTTTCTTTTTTCTTTTTTTATCTTACTAGCAGACCCGGTGTGTCCCGAATAGCAGAATAAGTATTAAAAAAAATAATTAAAGAATCGACTGTTAGGCGGTACGAAGTTTGCCGGGTCAGTTAGTCTATTATATAAAGTCCGACTCGCAGGAACTGCAGCATCTTAGCGCGGTTCCGTTCATGTCCCTAGTGCCATTTGATAAGCTTAGAAAAAAAATAAACTTATTTTTTTTATATATCTTGTGAAAATTGTCAAAATCCTCTCGAACATCTCGAATAAAAGTGATATTAAGGCGTCAGGGACACCGACAGTAGCTAACTTTTACACAGAAGCGGAAATTACAGAATCTGGCTCTCATTCTAAAGCAAAGCTCTATAAATCAATACAAAATATGCCTAATAAAGCCTTTCTAGAGGATACAGAAGCATGGGCGTATATGAGGGGGGGGGGGCTGAGGGGACTGCAGCCCCTCCCGAAATTTTGAATTGATGATAAAAACTTCTCGTAAGACCCTTAAAAATAAATTAAATAAGATCACTTAGTTCATAAAACATATTTTATTTTACGTGTAATAGCGTTTTAGTTGCCTAAAACTATTCCAAGCTCTAAATATTTAGTATTCCATACCCTGGAAATGGTCTCAGCCCCCCCCCCCCCCCCGAAATTGTTTTTATATACGCCCATGTACAGAAGGATCAAGAAGAAGTACACAAGATTGAGTAGAATACCCAGCCTAATATAGCCTATATAGAATAATATGTTGAATAAAACCTATCTAGTAAATACACAAGGACAAATAAAAGTCTTGACGAATAACAAATCAAGAAAAAAAACTTTATTTAACAAAATAAAACAAATTTTAGTTGCCCAACTACAATAGAATAATATACCTAATTAAGTCTATGGAGTAGACACAAATGGACCAAAAACAAGTCTTGTGGAATATTGTTTTTTTTTTTTTCTAATTAAATACTTTTTATCAATATTTAGTATATAACCTTTGTTGAAAACTATTGATTGCTAATTGATGAATCGGTTTACAACTAAGTAGTCTTTATCAATATTTAGTCTATAACCTTATGTTTGGATCTGAGTTTTTGGGGTGCTCTCCGCCTAGGCTTTGTATTTGTGTCGGCAGATACCTG
Source organism: Gonocerus acuteangulatus (assembly GCA_946811695.1). Classification (NCBI taxonomy): domain Eukaryota; kingdom Metazoa; phylum Arthropoda; class Insecta; order Hemiptera; family Coreidae; genus Gonocerus; species Gonocerus acuteangulatus. The sequence goes on along the minus strand of OX328123.1, from coordinate 51,594,898 downwards.
GGGTATATTTACAGCTCTTGAGGATTAACTCTTAGCAGGTAAATTTCCTGCGGCCCCCTGGTTTCTACGGGCATTGAACTTTAGGAGGATTGGATTTAGGACTTAATATACATATGTAGACTAAATCATAGCAAGAAGTTATCCTCCGTCGTCGGTTCTTAACTATGTAGACTCGCTAATTTTATCCAATCTTAGATACATCGCATTTAAAATCCACAGCAAAAACACGACATTTCATCAGAATCCCCTGCTGAATAAAACTTATATAGAATAATATGCAAAATAAAGCCTATCTAGTGGATAAAAATAGAGGAAAAAAGCCGTTCGTGGTGGTAGAAAATCTTAAACGTATTTCGCTCAGAAATCTCCGAAATATTGTCACTAATTTTACGTATCCTGTTTTATAGCCAAATAGATTAATATTCTATAATCAATAAGAAAAATCTACTAACAATAAAAAACTATGGGTAACAGATGAAAATAGGGAATACCAAGAGTAATTCTAAAGAACGAAATCAACACCAGTACTGTCACATCTAGATATTCATACGGCATCTTCGAATTCTAACAAACAAAATATTGATTCTAATTATACGTATCCTGTTTCATTGACAAATACATTTGACTACTATAAGCAATTAAAAACACTAGGGAATATGCCAAAGAACTCGGAGTAGGAGCCTCGACAGTTTCAAGACATTTGAAGGAAATCGACAAATCCAAAACTGACATTTCATACGGTATTTCTCCGATTGACATCGCCTAATCAAAACTTTTATTAGAACCTTTTTTGTAGAGCATTTAGTAAGCTTTCTAATGGTATTCTTCCGTTTCCCAAATTCTCAACCTTTTTCGAGATATTAAGGAAAGTATACAAAGTTACCAAAACTTTTTTATGCCTGTTAATAAAATATTTTATTCTAACCCTTCCTTAACTCCAAACGCAACCAAAATTTCAACATATTAGTTTTAATGAATGTAGAACATGCAGTAAATGTTTCAACTGAATCCCTTGATTCTAAGTACCCAAACCAAAAACGGTATTCAAAAACTAGTTTTCCAATTTTCTCGACAACGGTTAAAGCTATCGCCTTGAAAATGGTTTCATTCGTTTTTCTAGCCCAAGAAGCCTATAAAACGAGTACTTACAAGCTTATGAACTCAAAAACGTAAGCGTTACGATTTTTTCTGCGCGAATTTCGCCCCAAACGCCATCTTCCAGTGGGCGGATTTTGCTGGTTAACGAACTTGACCTTTCAAATTGGACGACAGATTTTTGTACCAAATTTCATCAAAATCGGACCATTCGTCTTCTATTTAGAGAGCGAACAGACAAATATATATATATATATATATATATATATATATATATATATATATATATATATATATATATATATATAAATATATACATATATATATATACAAATTTGAACCACCGTTATTTTCGGTTTCTAGGGGTTCTGAAACGCAAAATTTTCTAGTCGGCACTTCCGGATTGTTTCATTGTATCAACCTTATAAGCGGGGTTCCTCCCTATGGGGGAGGGAGGAACCGCGCTAAAAATGAATCGCTAAATGTGTTGGTAAGCGCAAATCTCGAGAACAACTGAACCGATTTCGCTAATTCTTTTTTTATAATATTCCTTGAACTACGAGGATGGTTCTTACGGAGAGAAAAATTTAAATAATTTCCTGAAAAAGTCTAAAAACCACACTTTCGGGTCGTTTTCACTTCCTTAACGCAAATTCATTTTTAAATAAAAACATATGTTCTCAATTATAATATTTTTATCAATTAACGTATTTGGATGTTTGTGTATAAGCAAAAAAAAATTAAATAAATAAGAACATGTAATCACTAGGTGACATTAGAATCACATGTTAATAATGCAATTTAAATTAATTTATATTTGCATTAACGAAGTAAAAAAGACTCCACTTTTCTATATTCCCATACAAAAGATTTGTAATAATACTTAAAGGTCAATTTGAACTCTAATACCATACCATAAAGTATTAGTGGAGGGGTTCTGGGAAGGCAAAACAATTGAGTGACATTAGTATCGTATAAATATTAATGTCAATATTTGTCAATATTTATACGATGGTAACATTACTCAAAATCAAATTGACTGTGGTAAAATGTAAATCGTCTGTGGTAAAATGTCACTTCAAATGTAAACATCTCTTTGCTGTGCATCTATAATATTACTAAATCTAAAAGCCGCAAATTTCTATAAAATTACTAAAGTGTTGTGTGTTTGTGACTTACTAAATATGCCTCCTATAAGGCGGCGGACAAATTTAGGCAGAAGAACCCGAAATGCAACACATGAAATTAATTATCAATCTAATCGTACTGCCCAGGAACGTGAAAGAATTTGGTTAAGACAGACCCGCGAAGCGCGACATTCGACTAATAATGGTGCAAGTTTGAATCGAGCTGCTGTGAATTCATTACAGTGCCTACAGCTGTGTTGCTATTGGACCTATGAGCTGAGTTTGACTATGAACAAATCCCAGGGGCAGTCCTTAAGTGTTTGTGGTATTAATTTAGAAAACCCATGTTTCTCGCATTGTCAATTGTATGTTGCCTGTTCCCGTGTTGGAAAACCATCTGCTCTGTTTGTTTACGCGTCAGGTAATGAAACAAACAATATAGTGTACCATTAAGTACTACAATAAAAATGAAACTAAATTTAGAATAAGTAAAAATAAAATGAAATATTATAAGTAGGTATCATAATAAGAAATCTGATATTATAATTTTCATTGTGATTTTTAGTGACTATTAAAAGTATTTTAAGTGTTTTATAATTTTTATTTTTTGACATAATGTAATTGTTGACTTAATAAGTTTCTTTTTTCTTTTTTTTTTTTATCTTACTAGCTGACCTGGTGTCCCAAATAGCAGAATAAGTACTTTTTTTTTTTTTTTTTTTTTTTTATATATATAAGGTGCTTCTACTACTTGGGTCATTAGCACCGTTGAAAATTGTGTCATGTTTAACATATGATGAAACAATTTTATAATAACTGATTTGTTTGCTTATAATGTATTGGCCTATCATTTATTTTGGAATAAATTGAATCCTAAATCTAATAATGCTACGTACAAATTGGGTTAAATCCTTTTAACAAATATCAGATCTAACCTTAAGCCTAGAACTAAACCTAAAATTGTTATATACATATTTACAGGACGGTCACTAAACACCCTCACGAACACACACACACACACACACACACACACATACAAACACTCGCAAACCCAAATAATAAATACTTCTACACTTTAACATACAAACCAACACTTATCGCACTCATACAATAAATACATTTACTCTTGCAAAACTATATACATTAATAACCTTAAACTAAAACATTTGTACACATAAAATATACACAGAATTAGCGGGCTATTATAACAGATTATATAGTTTAATTTCTTTTAAATATTCTATTAATTTTTTCACAGAGGCTTCTTTTTTAGATAACAGATCTTTAAGGGCAATCGGGAGTTGGTGTCGCATCCTAGCATCCCGGAATGCTGGGCAGTCCACTAGGATATGCCGAACATCGAGGATGCTGTCACAATGCTCACATTGAGGCCGGCGTCGTCCTACCAGATGATGCCCATGCGTAAGACGGGTATGACCGATCCGCAATCGGGTCATTACCACATCCTCACGCCTGCGCATACCGGCAGTAATACTCTCGGTCGTGACAGAATCCTCGATGTGCTTTAAGAATGTATCTTTGGAGGTGTATTCTTCTTGCCACTTATTTTTAACCAATGTTTTTAGGAATAGTTTGTGGTCACAGAGATGTAGCAATGAGGCAGGATCTGCTGCTGCAGATGATGCCTGCCCCGCCAAAATATCGGCTTTTTCGTTTCCTTCAATATTTGCATGGCCTGGCACCCAGAGGAAGTTCACAATACTCCCATTACAGGCAATATTGTTCAATAATATTAATATTTCCAGCAAAAGTGGGTCTCTAGTAAATTTATTTTTTAAAGCGACCAGAGAACTTTGTGAATCCGTACAAAGCAAGATTTTTTGCTTTCTGAGACTCCTACAGTTATCCAGGGCTATTTTTATAGCCTGCAATTCCGCGTGGAAAACACTAGTTTGCTGATTTAAGGGGACTACTAGTTCCTTTCGGTTGTCAAAGACTATCCCACACCCAGTTCCTGATTCCGTTTTAGAGCCATCTGTGAAAATTACATCACATTCCGAATACTGCTGCAGTTTTTCAAGAAACATCTTTCGGTATATCGAAGGGGCAGTATCCTGTTTTCCAAGCTGGGCCAAAGTGAGGTCAATAAGTGGGTCTGGGAGCATCCATGGGCTCACAACCGGAGGTCGGATGTCCATCAAATTCCCCCAGGCTCCACCGTACAGATCTATGGTTTCTTGGGCCCTGACTACTAGTGGTCGTGTTGTGGAACGCCTTAAACTGAATTCATCTAATATTATATTATCTGTCATAACAGCCCGCATAAAGTGATTTGTTTTGGCTCTCAAAGATGAAACGTATGACAGCACCATCAGATTTCTCCTATGCTCCGGAGGGAGATGGCCTGCCTCCACATAGATAGCATCCAACGGACTTGTCCGAAAGGCTCCGATCGCAAACCGCAGCCCGGCATTGTACAGCCTATCAAGCTGCCTCAGCCACGATTTGCGAGCAGAGCCGTATATAGCACATCCATAATCGACTCTGGACCTGATTAGAGCATCAAATATCTTTAACAGAATAGATTTCTCGGCTCCCCATTTTAACCTTGATAAAGTTTTTAATATGTTCAGAGAGGATTCACATCTTTGAATAATATGGTTAATGTGGTGTTTCCATCTCAGTTTCCTATCCATTACCAGACCCAGGAATTTATGTGTTTCTCTGAAGTTTACCTCACAACCATCCAGCGTTAAACGTGGGTGATTGTGAGGCCTCCGAAGCCTACAGAAATGCAAAGCCACTGTTTTCTCTAAGGAGAACGTAAAACCACGCCTCCTCGCAGCAGTATACACTATGTCAACCGCATCCTGTAAACCTTGGGCCTCGACAACTTCAGCTGGATAGGTTTCAAAGAGAGCAAGATCGTCTGCATAGAGGGACCTGCCAATTCCAGCACTTATATTGTCAGCTATGCCATTTATTGCGACAAGAAACAGGGTAACACTGAGAATTGATCCTTGTGGGACTCCAGTTTCTTGCACCTTCAAAGCGGACAAAGCGTTGCCGATTCGTACCCTGAAGGTTCTTCCTGTGAGGAAGCTCTTCAGGAACAGAGGCAATCTGCCCTGAAGCCCCCATCCGTGGAGGCGTCGGAGGATGTCATATCTCCATGCTCTGTCGTACGCCTGCTTCATGTCGAAATAAATGGCTGTCAAATGCTGACGTGAGTAGAAAGCCCTCTGTATATTATGTTCCAGCAATGCTAGTTGATCTTGGGTGGAAAATCCTTGCCTGAATCCTGCCTGATATGTTGATAAAAGATTACTTTTTTCCAATTCTTGAATTAATCGGTAGTTCACCATGGCCTCCAAGAGCTTTCCCATGCAACAGAGAAGTGAGATCGGTCTATAGCTACTTGGATTCATTGGGTCTTTGCCGGGTTTCAAGACTGGAACAATAATAGATTCCTTCCAGGCAGCAGGAAACTCTCCTTTGGTCCAAAGTCGATTATACAAGTCGAGCATCTTTCTTTTTCCTTCTCCTGGGAGATTTACAAGCATTTCATAGGGCACTCCGTCACATCCAGAGGATGTCCTCTGAGATGCAGCTTTGAGTGCTCTGTTAAATTCTTCCATTGTAAATATATTGTTATAGTCTTTTGTGATGTCATCTCGACTTCCGAAGTCTAAAGATGTAGCCTCTTCATGATCTTTAATAATCTGGAAATCTTCACTATAAAGTGCCAGGCTAAATGCGGAGGAAAAGTACTCGGCAAATACATTAGCAACAGCTTTTGTGTCGCTAATGTAAACGCCCTCGTTTAACAGGATAGGAGTTTGTTTTTTTGTACTTCTCCCTCCTACCGCTCTTATTTTCCTCCAGACTTCGGAAGGAGCTACGTCTTTTGTTAAGGTGCTAACATAATTCGCCCAGGATTCTCTTTTCTTTTTCATTTTTATTCGCCGTTCAACTGCTCTAGCTTTCTTAAATGCTATTAGGTTTACTTCTGATGGATGCCTTTTAAAGCGGTTAAAAGCTTTTTTCTTTATTCTGTTGGCCTCAAAACATTCCTCATCCCACCATGGTACTGGAATATTCCGTGGTGGGTAAGGTGATGTTAGAGGGACTGCTATTTGTGCGGCGCTATAAATAGAGTTAAACAACATTTGTATGGACTCGTCCGTTGTGTCTGCTGATTAGGGAGCAACAAATGATTCTCTAAACATATTCCAGTCAGCCTTCTTAACGTTCCATTTTACAGGCCTTGTGTAGTCGTTGTGCCTGCCGGCCAGATTAACCAAGATGGGAAAATGATCTGACCGGTGCAGGTCACTCAGAATATTCCACGACAGGTGCCTGGCGATAGAGTAGCTCGTTACAGTTAGGTCTATGGCATCCAATGATCCCGAAGATTCGCAAAAGTGGGTTGGGGAACCATCATTAAGGACCAAGAGGTTCATCCCCTCCAGCATATCATAGAGCAAACGACCCTGAGGGGTGGATCTCCTGGAACCCCAGGAAACATGATGTGTGTTAAAATCTCCCAGGACTATTACAGGTGGAGGAAGCTGTTCCATTATATTTTTGACGTCTCCAACATCATATGCTCTGCCATCCGGCAGATACATCGAACACACAGTTGCTTCTATCGGGGTTTTCAGACGCACAGCCACTGCTTGCAAGTGTGTGACAAGGCTTATAGGGTGAGCACCTATGCTCTCCAGGGTGTACAAAGCCACACCACCATGGCTTCGCCCACCCGGCAGAACCCTGGGCTCTTTATGCACACAGTTGTACCCTACCACTGGCCTGGCAAAACCCTCAGGAAATTTTGTTTCCTGAAGGGCCAGGACCAATGGGTTGTAGGTTTTCATTAAGTACCGAAGTTCGTCACTGTGTTCCGAAAAACCGCGTATATTCCATTGTAGGAATTTGTGTAAGTGGACCATGGTAGAGATATATGTGGAATATTATTGCTCCGACTTAGCAGACTGATTCCTTGGCCCTCGTTTTGTACCCTTGGGCCGACCTTTCTTCCTATTTTTGACAGGCGTGTATGGACCACCGGCATCGTCCCCTGTATCTTCGGGGCCCTCAGCCTCGGAGATAGAGGGAGTAGCCAGTGGGCTTCTCACACCTTTTTCTACGCATGCAAGGGAAGTTTGATTTCCCATTTCACTGTTTTCATCCACCGAAGGGGATGAAGTAGACGGGGTGAAGGTAGCGATGGATGGGGCGAGGGGCCGGGTGGGGATGGATGAAGGAGGGAGGAGGGAAGGAAGGGACGCGGGTGTGGGAATAGGAGGGGGCTTAGAGGGGTTCGAGGGAGGTTGAGAGGGGGTTGGTATGGTGTTCGTTTTTTTTCGTTCACAATTTTGGGTATTTTCTTTCACATCGTTTGCTCTTTTAACTGCACTGGAGTAGGAGCCTCTCCAGGCATATGATGTATTGTTAACTAAAGCTCTAGCTTGTGGAAAAGTTAGATCTTTTATTTCTGTCCTCATTTTCATAATCTCTTTTTCGATTTTATACTCCATACAATCTCTTGAGCGGGAATTATGAGGCCCATTGCAGTTTGGACATTTGGGTGGTGACGGACAGGGATCAGTACCGTGTGATGGATAGCCACACACACAGATCTCCTGGGCCGACTTACACCTTGCCGCCGAATGTCCAAACTTCTGACATTTAAAACATCTCAGCGGAGGAGGAACGTAAGGGCGCACTTTTAATTTGTAAAAGGCCGCCTGAATACTGGAAGGGATCTCAGGTTGATCGAATGTGAGCATCACACTTCCCGTAAACTCTAGCCTCTCCTCGCTTCCGTTCGTAGATTTCTTCTTACGAAAAAATCTACGAACGGCAATTACTCCTTGTTCTTTTAGCCCGTCAAGTATTTCCTCGTCCGTTGAATGCTCCAAGTCAAAGCACGTTATCATACCCCTGGACGAGTTCAATGTCTTATGCAATTCTGCATTGACAGTGAACATGCCCAGAGTTTTAGATCGTATGATTTTGTCAGATTGTTCCCTGCTAGTTGCTTCAACAAGCAGGGATCCACTCGACATTTTGCTAAGCCCAGCAACACTTCCATAAGCCTGGGAGACCAATTTACTTATGAGAAACGGAGACACTTTCATAAATGAGTGTCCTTCCGCTCTACTAATAACAATAAATTTGGCAAATTTTTGCATTTTTGGAGTCGGTAAATCCTCCATAAAACGTTTTCTTCCTCGTTTAACCCTCTTCCTCTCGGGAGACTTCGTTAGCGCTTTGTATGGCTCCAAAGTGTACCGAGAGGGAGAAGGTATATTGAGTAAGCCACCTGTCCCTGAAGTGCCCTGAAGGGCTTCCAGGGTTATTTTTTCATTAGATTTAGGTAGGTCCATATCCATGCTATTGTCTCTCAGAGGGTCCTGCATTCCCTCTGAGTTATCCGTAAAGGGGAGTCCAGCTTTTTCCGTTATGCTACTTGTAGGAAAATAAATTTTAGGTGACTCAGACCCCTAATCCTCGTCACCGAGTCTGCTGGTGGGGCTGCCACCTGGGCCGGCAGACCGACACTGTTCCTCCCGAAGGAGAGGATCCACTCAGCAGGGGAGGTGTCCCTGCCTCATCACGGATCCCCGCCTCTGCTTTTCGCCGTTCATGTACTGTACAAGAACGTTGCCCAGGGGGTACCACGGGGAGGAAAAGCAGTAGGCGTTGACGGGAATCAGGTATACTAGGAGATGCTAAACAGTGGAATAGGGCACTATAGCTTAGCAGAGCTCCTATAAGAAGTCGGACGGCTCCCATATCCGCACGTCCGCTCCAGCAACCCTTTAGCCCGCTCATTTACCCCCCAGAATAAGTACTTAAAAAAAAAAAAAAATAAAGAATCGACTGTTAGGCGGTACGAAGTCCGCCGGGTCAGCTAGTGTTCTAATAAAAATCTCAAAGTCAGGGACCTGCATTTGAAAACATTAGCGCATTATCGACTCGAGACGATTAAAATCCGCTGAATTATATGGTTCCTGAGCCACATGGGGCTCCTTCTATTTCCAACTAGTTAAGTTCTGATTATTTTTCTGGTCCGATATCCTGGATTAAAGTAGGTGGTCTCCTGTAGATAACCTATCATGAAAATATTTGCTATTAATCTATGGAAATTTAAAAAAAAAAAAAAAAAAAAAAAAAAAAAAAAAAAAAAGAGAGAGAGAGAAAAAAGACTGTAAAATAGGAAATTCTGTGAGTTCCCGCCACCTTCTTCTTGGAATTCCTATAATTAACCCACTAGTAACGCGTTCACAACAACGAACCGTGAAATGGCAATGGAAAGGTTATTTACACGGAACGACCGAGATAATGCAGTTTCACGGTAGACTGTCGGCCAGGCATAGTCATTTCATGTACCGGGACAGCCTGGCGAAAACTGGGCAAAGGTCAGACTAACCAGTGGGGCTGCAGAGTCAGAGGGGAAACAGGACACAGGTTATCTGTAGAACCCTGTTCGTAGTCGTCACCGCATATTGAACCCAGGTCAGTAACATGCCTAGTTCAGATGGACGTGGATGCTGCTGCGTTAATTTGGCTCAACATCGAGTCCGAATTTGACGACAGAAATTTTTTAAGGGAACATTTGGAGTGGCTCGTCAACAATTTTATGAAACCCATGAAATCAATAAAGATTATATTAGAGGGAAGAAATATAACGCCAATATAAGAACGATTTTATTATATTCATTATTAAAAGTAAACATAAACAGTATAGTCACACATCGTACACTCCTTATACATTTTAAAAAAACATGAAACCTATTCAATTTTCATCCTACACAACACAACACCAGAAAGTTATTATGAAAGTGCCCTATAAAAATAAACAAATATTTATGATAAATAGGAGTTTACTTCGTACCCAAGCTATTAATAATATTAATAGCTATTAATATTATTAATTAAGCTACACAAACTATAGTTTGTGTAGCTATAATATTAATATCTGGGACAAGCAGATTATGCTTGTCCAGAATTGCTTTAAAAATAGTTTTGTTGCTTTTATTTCTGAAATCATACATTTATAAAACTCTTTTAATGTTATTTAAATAACGTCCAAAGATGCTTTTGTTAAGTTCAGTTTTCACTTGTTAAGTATTTATTCTTCTTGGGCGTAGATAAGGGGGGGGCAAGGGGGCTGCAGCCCCTCCCGAAATTTTGATTTTTTGGTAAAAATGTGTCATAAAACCCTTAAAAATAAATTAAATAAGATCACTTAGTTCATAAAAAATATTTTAATTTAGGTCTAATAGCGTTTTAGTTGCGTAAAACTATTACTGTCCAAAATCCAAGGGTAGAACTGCCGAATAACACTTCATGCACTCTTATAAATGCATTTGAGAGTACTTAACAGGGGGAAAACTTAGCTGTTAGCTGAGTACATCAGAGTATACAATGTCCCGCCAATGCTGTGGTATCTTGATCTATGTGGGCTGGAGGTACCAGACGGCAGGTTATTAAAAATAAAGTCCGTCACGCAGGAGCTGCATAACTAAGCACTTCCCTCAGAATTTGGGTATTGTAGACTGCTTTCCAGAATAATTTGTTTGCAATATTCTATAAAAATAAAATAAAAACATGAATAGTTCTCATTTAATTTTGTAATGAGTAAGTGTTCAATTATTAATTTTGTAATTAATTTGCTTCCTGAGTTATGTTTACACATGGCACCTACTACACTACTTCATTAATACAAAATACTTCATATTTTCGCCTTTTGATCTAACGCAGGAACAGGATACAGTCCCTCTAGTGGGAGATAGCGCTCCTTGCGGCGGCCTTGCGAACCTACGCCTGGTGGGCTATTGAAATATATTGCAAAGTAAACCCCCCTTTCCGATAGACTGATATAGATCATGTTTACAAAACGTCTTTCTCATGAGTTACCCACGACGTATACCGCGTTTCGTTACAATACAGCAGAAATTACGACCGGTATGAGTATATTTGTAATTTGGGTCCGGAGTAAACCCCCCCCCCTCCTAATGAACCGATTTTGTTTATTTTTACAATACATATTTACCTATAGATTACCACTACGAATACCGAGTTTCGTCGAAATGTAACAAAAATCACGGCTGGTTGTGGCGAATTGGTATTGTGGGTCCGGAGTAACCCCCCCTCCCCCTCCTATTGAACCGATTTAGTTTATTTTTACATCTCACTTTTCTCTCTATATTACCACTACGAATACCAAGTTTCGTTGAAATATAACAAATATTACGGCTGGCATGGACAAATTAGTGTTTTGGGTTCAGGGTAAACCCCCCCTTCCGGTGGACCGATTTTGGTGGTTAACGAACTCGTTCAATCGTTTGCTAATTGAATGCTATATACCAAGTTTCGTGAAGAAAAAACAAAAACTCTGGCCGCTATCTTGTTAACAGACACATATATATATATATATATATATAGATTTAAATTTTAACGGGGGTCATTTTCGGTGTCTACTAGGTAGGATCGATAAATATTTGAAGAAATTTTTCAAAAATTCCGTCATGAGAGCAACCTCAATCGCTACTTTCCTTCGGAGGAAAGTGCAAAAATGTTGTATCTGTCCTTATACTTTTTAGAGCTAAAATTACCATAATACTCAGAACGCAGAAAAAAACATCCTCTGTTTTTTTATTTCCAGTGGTTATAAAGGAACAAGGTATTCTAAACTCGCTTTCTGTGTATTATGACATTTAATATGACTAAATCATTTTTTGTGGAAGATCATTTTTGGTGTCGCATATAAGTTCCATAAACAAACTAATTTTACTGTTAAAAGACTTGCGATTAATAACTTTAGTTTAATGTAAAAAACACTTTCAAAACTTCAAGCACGGTTTTCTCTGACTGAGATGCTCTAATAAAAATCTAGGTTTAAACCTAAAATGCAGGAAATTTATTAATATTTCGAATGATCACCTTCCATTTATTATAATTACTCTAAAGTCTTAACAAAAAATACACGCCCAAACCCTGGTTTTTAAAAACTTCAACTTCCTCAAAAGTCACAAAAATTTGCAAAACTTTGTTTGGAAGAGAAAGGGCGAATCCCAAAATCTGGATGTTAGGAAATCGAAGTCGAAGTTCTAGAAGTGCTTCAGGATAGCAAGGGAGAATGTTTACTCTATAGAATGATGATTCATAAAGCTCATTGAAAAAGTATGCATTGAAATTCAATGTTTTAAATTCAAATGATTTATGGGTAACAAAATGCAAGGTGTGTTCTCAGACTCGAGATTCGCCCTTGCTCCTCTAGGAAATTCAGACGTAGAGTTTTCCATGGATGATGTTGCGATTCACATTAACTTCAAACTTCGAGAGTATTTAAGGTGAAACAGAAAAACAAGGTGATGCCTCCTGTTACCTACATCTTTCTGGCTCAAAAACAAGATGTCAATTTTTCAGGTTTGTTCTTTCTCTTCCAAGGTCCTGATATGGAAACGCCTTCTAAATAAATTACGCATTTTTGAGTACATGAAAAAAAAATTCCTGCCTAGGCAGATGCACCGTAAACTTGTTAATGACCCTGGTAGTAGAAGCTCCAAAAAACATCAAACTAACACATGTTTATTTTAAATATATATATTTTTTATAGTGATGTCTGTCCAATATTGAGGTATCAACATTTATTAATTCTTAATCATACTTAAACTTCTGTTTAGTCTGTGCGCCTGGAGAATTTCCTACCAATTTTAGTATATTCTGCAAGTAGATGTATTTCATTCTGAGAAGGGAGGAGTTAATGTGTTTTTCCAACTTCCCTCTTTCTTCTGTCTCTCTCTTGGCATATATCTTTAACAGAACATTGGTAATGAATATCATTTTAATAATAATAAATGTGATGAACAAAATTTTGACTTGTAAGAACTGTGTCTCCTTAGTGGTTCCATAAAATGTTTTCATGTTGCATGATTTGGGAAGCTTAGAATAGGAAATCTTAATATTTCAACTTCAATGGAAAAAATATCAGCTCTTCTATAATTTCAAAGATTGTTTTCTTGAGCTAAAGTGGTATTATCAAAATTTTTGCCTGCATCTATTTTATTGGGAATTCATTAGATTTTTGAATGATATCCTACTTACCATGTTATCAGAACAACTTATTTAAGAAAGTTTACGAAAAATCCAAATCTGCTAATATATGTTGAAATTTATTTTCTCTGTAAGCAGTGATGTAGAATACCCGGGTATTTATGCTTCAGGGTAAATACCCAGGGTATATACCCAGCGTAAATACCCAATTTCATAAATACCTGGTTATTTAAGGAATTTAACTAAACAGCGACTCGAAGTAATAGAATATTGTAAAATGTGATGGATCTCACCAGTTTAGAGGTGTAACAACACTGAGAAGCTATTAAAACAATAATAAATTATAAAATACGACCACTGAGGGGATAATAAATAATAAATTGTTACCTGCAAGTTTGCTATGGACCTTCCGATTACCAATAAAACAAGTTGTTTCCCTAAATTTGATACTACTTTACTGCATTTACAAAAATGTCACTTCAGCTAAAACTTTGGACTAGGATTATCTCAATTTCTCAAAACACCTACCTACTCATTGATCATTATCTTTATCAATGTTTGTTCTAGCCTAAGGCTAAGGTGTTTTTTTTTTTACTAAACTTACCACAACTACTGACTGCTGTTCTTTTCATATACATACATGTATGTAATTTTACAAAGTTAATAGCAAGTGATGGCATGCATAATATGTTGGAAAATCATACCTAAGTTTAACTTTATTTATTTATTTTTTTTTTTGTGTTTTATTTCATAACCTGCGAGCGTAATAAAAAGATTAAGCCTATAAACATTTATACAGAAAATAATAACTCTTCCAAATTTAAAAACAAAGTAAGGCAATGGGATGTCCTAAATTAAATTCAGTGACAATGATAACTGAATGAACTCTGATCACTGTTAGTTTCACAGACATCTTGTGATTCATAGTTTCACAGATTCATCTCTTTCTCTTCAGCTTCTTTTCCTCAGGGCCGCCACATGGGGGGACAACCTGGCACTGTGGGAGCTCAGGCCGATCCTCGCTAATTGGAAAAAAAGTACCGAAAGTGACCTTTACAGCACCGATTGACGGATTTTATTCTCATTTTGCTCAAAACTCAAGATGAAAATAATTTTAAAATGCCCAAAGTCCTACAAAAAAAGTACTAGAATTTTCATTCTGGCTCTGAGAAGTAGGGGCCCGGCAGTGAGAAGGGGGGGCCGTGATCTGGTCCTGGGCCCGGCTCTGATATGTGGCGGCCCTGCTTTTCCTTGGCCACTGTCTTGGGGTTTTCCTGTTTGTTACTTTCGCAGTTTTTGGTGTGGAGGCCTGGTGGCCATGAGCGTTAAGGCCAGAGCACTTAACACTCTGTGCCAAGGGTCGTGGGTTCGATTCCCACTATGGGGTGGTTGCTTTTCTTTAGAAAAAATAAAAGTCATCAGCCCTATCCTGGCTAGAAAAGGTTGGGAACCTATAGATAACTCGTCCTAAAATTCGCAGTTAATAATAATGGACGTTAAAATTTAAATAATAATAAATAGTTTTTGAGTGTTATTGAGGAGATTCCAGTTATGAGACAAATATGCCATTTGACCTGCTCTTTCAGTTGCAAGTCGGTTTCTTTTTTTACAGTGACTCCAACTGAAAGTGCTGAATGTTCTTTCAGTCGCAGCAGATGTCACAGGAGCTCCTAGTATTCTTACAGCTACTTCTACCAAAACACATGTACAGGGTGTCCCAAAAATAATGGTCATCCGTTGGCCAGAATATTCTCCAATGCGAGATCGGAAAAAATAACCCCCATATTAACCCCCGCAAAATTGACCTTGAAATGTTATTCAAGGTCAAATTTTTTTATTGCATATTTAGAATCTACAAGTCAAGAGGAAGAAAAAAGTCAACGACACCATAGGTCAGAAATGACTCCTTATGGTCAAAATCCTCTTGATAAGCTTCTAGAATAAACTCATGAAGGCATACCTGTCTATTGTAAAATTCATGAGTTTATTCTCGAAGCTTGTAAAGAGCTCTTTGCCTTTTGAAGCTTTCAATCAATCGCTGCAATTAATCATTAGGGATTTCACAGGTCATGTATGAATTTCATGAACCAGCCAGTCCCTCCCAGAATAGAGTATAGAGTAATTGCCCTCGCCCTTGGGAAGAAGAAAAAGTTTCTTCCTAAAAAAAAAAAACAACAAAAAACTTAAGTTGTAAGATTATCACTCCAGCGCCAGTAGCAATTGGGCCTGTTCTCCAGCTTCAATATGTCGGACTTCATTCCTGAGACAAGCTTTAACATTGCATTCAAATTTCTGCTCACTCGGCTAAGGACCTGGCAAGAATTTCTCAAAATTCTTTCAAATGCCCATGTTATTCTCGTCCATTTTGCCTGCAGTGGACGATCACGCTGGAAAACGAACTTTTGTCAGTCCACAATACTCGCTGGAGGAAGTGTGGAGGACGTCCCAAAATGGCTAGCACCCACCTTCAAAACAATGCTCTCTGTTCCTGATCCCGGGCCTCAACTCCTGAACTTGCTGTAATCTGAAGGGAGACGTTCTTCCCGAAGGATCCGGCAAACCGTCATCCTCGAGACTCCTGTAGCTTGTGCCAATCTTCTCAGCTCCATAGTAGGCCTGGATCGGGCGAGGGATAGTATTCTATCCTCTTTTCTGGGAGGGGCTCGATGGTTCATGAAATTACTACATAATCTGTGAAATCCCTAATGAGTAATTTCAGCGATTGAAAGATTAAGACAAAGAGCTCTTGATAAGCTTTGAGAATAACCTCATGAAGGCATTCCTGTCTATTGTGAAATGTTAGTTATGGTTCTCCAATTAATGCCTCTGAGAGGCACGTTTTTCAATATACTTATAATTTTTTTTATGCTAGAAGATGCTTTTAAAAAAAGTCAAATGAGGTATTTTTGTGTAAGGCAATGCTAGTAGAACATGTAAAAAAGAAAAATGGCCAAAATCGGCCACCATTTGTCGATTGGAATGGAATGGCCCACGTATACGCTGTTAATGGGCATTTTGAGCATAAGGAGTCATTTCTGACCTACGGTGCCGTTGACTTTTTTCTTCCTCATGACTAGTAGATTCGAAATATGCAATAAAAAAATTTGACCTTGAATAACATTTCAAGGTCAATTTTGCGGGGGTTAATATGGGGGTTATTTTTTCCGATCTCGCATTGGAGAATATTCTGGCCAACGGATGACCATTATTTTTGGGACACCCTGTATCTTTCAAGCCTCTCCACCATAACATGTGACTTGTTGCCTTTTCTTTGTCATTTTCTTCAAGACCTTCCTAAAAAAAGGATCTTTGCTATAATCTCTCTTTGTCCCTATAGTCAGCTAAGTCTTCCCGAACATCAACTCATTTCAATCCCATAGTTCTACCTAACTCACTCACATTCTGAAATTTCTTGTGAACTTTGTAAATCAAGGGGGCATTTAACTGAATGGCAGTGATAAGTTCAGCAATTCAAGCAACGATGTTAACTAGTTTCCTGACTCGGACCCAAAATACTCTGTTATCAATAAGCTATCTTTTCATTTCTGGTGAGATCATGGGCATAAGGGGGGGGGGCTGAGCGGGCTGCAGCCCCCCACTTATTTACCCGGCCCACATCACTGTTTGTAATACGTCTCCTCAAAACAAAATGAAATGTAAATATCTTCTTTGGATGAATGCAGACAAGTGAAAAATGTTTGAACTCATATCTTGTCGGTGTCGCCCAATGTGTCCAACTACTCCCCAGATTGGTCTACTTACTTATAAAAATATGTAATTGGTGGTGACTGTTTATTAACTATTCGTTATTTTTTATCAATAAAACTAAATTGTATTGTATACTATTTTTATTGGAAATAATATGCACTCAACTTTTCAAATGAGAAAATAAATAAGTGGTCAGAAAAATTTGTAGCTGTGTACAATAAATAAGCTAGGGAAAACAAATTTTTAGGAGGGATAACAGGTTTGCGAACTTCACTGCCCTAAAAAATTTGTTTGTTTACAAGTAGGTAATTAAGTTCCTTTTTGTACATGATAAATAGGCTTACCTCTGAAAGTCTTGGTCAGATCATGCTGACTGAGGAGTAAAGGTTTTGATGCCGAAGGTTTTCTCCTCTCAATATGACTGTCCTCCTTCCTCAAAATAGGACTGAGTGTGATGAGTGCTCTTGCTGCTTTGTGTACACTGTAGGCGTTGTTGCTCAGAAAGAACAGCTTGTTAAAGCTCCAGTTTTCAAAATAGATTCCTTGATAGCTATTGCCTTTTTCACGGATAAATCTTTCTCTAAGGCCCTTATCAACCTGTCAAAAAAAAAAATAAATAAATAAAATAAAAAATAAAATCCTGTAGCTTGTATTAATTGATCAAGAAAGACTCAACAAGGTTACCCATGTGAGGTTACCGGGACATGAAGGCATCACTGGAAATGAAAAGGCTGATGAACTCACCTAGATGGGCACTGAGTCCTATTGAGGAGTATCAAAAAGCTTTAATGTCTGGGACCATGAAACATTCATGGTCCCAAGAAACATTCAAGCTGGAGATTGCTAAGCCAAAGATGCTGAAACAAAGCAAAATACTACCTCCAACCAGTGGTGTAAAATACCCGGGTATTTATTCTTCAGTGTAAATACCCAGGGTATATACCCAGGGTAAATACCCAATTTCATAAATACCTGGGTATTTAACTAAACCACGACTGGAAGTAATCGAATATTGTAAAATGTGATGGATCTCGCCAGTTTAGAGGTTTTGCAACACTGAGAAACTATTAAAACAATAATAACTTATTGCCTTTTCTTTGTCATTGTCTTCAAGACCTTCCCAAACAAAGGATCTTTGCCATAATCCCTCTTTGTCCCTATAGTCAGCTGTGTCCTTCCGAATATCAACTGATTTCAATTCCATGCTTTACTCACACACAAAACCATTTCACCAGGCTTCGAATCCCAACCTTGAGATGAAGGGTTCAACATGTCTGCAGCAAGATGTACTTTTCCAACACCAAACTGATTGCATTTCTCCCATTTAGTTAGCACGAGTGTTCCCTGAGTTTTTTGTAGAGAAGATTCTGGGATTTCTTGTTAAAGAGTTTTCTGTAGATTCTGAAATTTTTTATAAACTTTGTGGACCAAAGGGCCATTTAACTGAATGGCAGTGATAAGTTCAACAATTGGATCAAGGATGTTAACTAGTTTGTCAACTTGGACCCAAAACACTCTGTTATCAAGAAGCTACCTTTTCATTTCTGGTGAGATTTCCTCATACTGTAATGTTGTTATTACTGTGTGAGCATAATTTCAAATAATATTAGATATGCATTAAGTTGTAAATACCCGGACCGACTTTTAACTTTCTTTAAAATAACACTGGGTAAATATTAAAGTTTATTTAGTTTTTATGGTCAAATGGGTGGGTTTCAGTCCTTGTTTGTACCAAAAAATATTCAAAGAAGTTGTATCAAGCTCAAAAACTTAAAATACCCACTTTTTGGGTATTTACCTTCCCTGTGGGCAAATACCCGGGTAAATACCCAATTTATATTTATCTACCCACTGGGTATTTACCTGCCCCACATCACTGCCTCCAACTGGCAAGCATGGGTCTAAGAAGAATAATGGGACTGCTTACAGGCCATTAAGAATATATGTATTCACAACAAGACTAATGGATGATCCTGCTTGCCTGTACTGCCTTGAAGACAAAGGAATCTCATAGCATACAGCTACTGAATTTGAGGCATTTTGGCATGGCTTTCATGATTACAAGAAAATAGCTGAGACTATTCTCAAGTGGCTCATGCTTCATGTGAGGAGTGAGGAGCTTCAGCGTTGAAAGGGAGTGAACAAGGGAAGCTTGTCACAATAAGTCCTGGGTTGACGCGGTGATCAAGAGCTAAAGCAGCTCGAAGTATCATTATATTCTATTTTACTTACCTCATAGGGATCACAGAGCCAACTATTCATTAAATAGACTATGCCTTCACAATGAAAACTACTTCAAGAATGTGCTCAATGAAGTAGAGTACCGTCTAAGCCACAGAGCAGCGGCAAAACCTCAAGATGAGAGATGGAAATTTGAAAAGAAGGAATTCCGTTAAATATCTCAAGTTCTTTGGATTCTATTGGAGGTGGGCTGAGCAGACCTGATTGGTGGGTGTTTGTGAGAGACAAAATCTATCCAACATGATTCACAATCACAAATTATTCCTATGTACCAAAAAATAATGACTTTTTAATAAAATCTTTGGAAAAATCATTATAATAAATAATTATTTTGCATAGGAGTCCCCCAAAAGTGCAGGCCCTGGGGTAGTTGCTTCACTAGCCTCTTTCTCAACCAGCTCTGGATTGACACAAAGACAGAGAGTGAAACGACTTAAGAGAGTGAATAACACTGGCAAAAGAAAGCGTGTATGCTTATGCAGCTGGAAGCTTGTAAACAAGGTTACTAATTAAAATGTTGGTTACTTACTAAGAAATACAGGGTTACTAGAGAAGGCAATGTGCGTCATGTGCAGAGTAGAATATTCTTTCTGAAGAAGGTCATAGCACAGTTAACAATAGATAAAGTAAGATTAGAGAAAATAGCAGCTAAGCACACTCCCAAAATAATATGTGGATTTGAATCCATTATAAATAAATATAAAAATTCTGATGATTTATTTAAATTTTAACGTCCATTTTTATTAACTGAGAATTTTAGGACGGGTTATCTATAAGTCACCACCCTTTTTTAGCCAGTATAGGGCTGATTGATGCCTTTTCATTTTTCCAAAGAAAAGCCACCACCCCTAGTGGGAATCGAACCCGTGACCCTTGGCACGGAGTGTTAAGTATATCTATTTATATTTATATATATATATATATATATATATATATATATATATATATATATATATATATATATATGTGTGTGTGTGTGTGTGTGTGTGTGTGTATTACAATGGGCAATAACAAATAACTACTTACCTTATTAAGAATTTCATAAAGATGTGTGATTTCTCCATCTGATTTCATGACTCTAAGTAACTCTTGAATGAACCATGCTCCACCCTTGGAGCTTCGATGTGCACCAAAACCTAAAAGAACAAATAATTTGTTTACTCTTTTCATATTACTTCCTCCTTTCATATTATTTCCTCTGTTTACTCTTTTCATATCATTTACTCTATTCATATTATTTATTATTAACTATTATTATTTAACAATTGCATGCATTTTTAAATATTTGTCCCTAGCATATGTTGTTCTTTTCCTTGAATTTTAAATACAAAAAAAAAACAAACAAAAATGTAACGAACATTTAGCCTTCTAAACACCTTATCAAATCTACAACGTTCGAAATTCAATGAATTTTGCTGTAATATTTACCTTTCCATTAACAGCTACAACAGACAGACATTTCTGGAAGTGGAGTTCCTTCTTAACCCACTAGAGCTCTGTAGGGATCCAGTCCTGCCAACAACAAGTTTTTTTTTGTTTTACATGATTTCAGTATTTGATTATTATAATGAAAATTATATATATATATCATTAAAATATATTGCACAGGTGTTTTCTCAGAGCGCTAATGGGTTAAATTGGACCACCTACATGTAATAAAATATTAAACTTTTTGTAAAGATTAACTTTTTTTTAAATAGAAAAAAAAAAGCAAAAATTTTTTTTTTAGTTAAAGACGCCCTGAGAGAACTGGTACACAAAAGAACTTTGCCATTTTTCTTGAAGGTACTCCTTTATTTTTTAGAATGAGTACAATCACAAACATGCATTCATATTTTAAACATAAGTAGCTGATAATAATAAGGCATAGAACAAAAAATAATTAATGCTATTGTTTACATTTGTATTTGCAATTTGAGTATTTTTAATATTTCTTCATTTAAAATAATATTATAATTATTTATTTAAATTTTAATGTCCACTATAATTAACTCAGAATTTTAGGACAGGTTGCCTATAGGTCACCACCCTTTTCTAGCCAGGATAGGGTTGATGCCATTTTGTTTTTCAGATGAAAAGCCACCACTCCTAGGGGTAATCAAACCCATAACCTTTGGCACGGAGTATTAAGTGCTCACGCCTTAACACTCATGGCCGGTATGATAATTTTTCTATTTTAAGTAGAAATTAGGTAAATGTACTCAATTTTCAGCAAAATGTATAGCGTTTAACTTTTATTTTTTCTTATTTTCAAATGAAATTTCATATTTTTAAAGATTTCACTGTTTCTTCTAAGGAGGAAAACACTTTTATATCTTCAACCCGGTAGGCTTTTTTTCCACATGGTATAACAACTAAGATAAATATTATTTTGTAGCACACTATGTCGACAAGGCTCTAGAAATCAGACTTTTTTCTATACAGTTGAGCAGAAGAAATAAATGAATTTCTACAATTTTCCTTAAATATGCATAAGGACAATTGCACCTTTCTAAATACAAAAAATTTTGACATTTTGAGGTCACAATAGATATTTTTATTTAAAGTTTAACGTACTTATTTATAAAAAAGATCTTTTTAAGTATAAATGAATTCGTTTTCTAAATTATTTTTTATTGACCGTTGTCAGGCTTACATTTTGCTTTAAAAGATTTTCTGAGAAGTGTTAAAGTCCTACTTTTTTTTTTTTTATAATGGAGACAATAGTATAACAATAATAGCACGAAAATTTGAATAGTTTAAATTACCTGGATGGCATGCTGAAACAATAAGAAGGTCATTAATGAGTGGATCCTCCTCTTCGCCAGTGAAGGGGCCTCGAGGCCTGTGAACCGCTCCATTCCATTCAGTATTGTCTCTTGGAAAAATATAACACAACAGTTATTTCTGATTTAATGAGAGGTAATTTCGAAGGGAAATTGAACTTTCATATGAAACACCTAGGTGACTAGGAAAGTTTTGGGGTAAGAGGTGTGGGATCTCATGGGGAAAGGATGGCACAGGCCAGTCCGAGGAACAAAATTAGCTGGGCAAGATACAAGTCTAGGGAAATTTTCTATTTGATTGTGCATGTAAAAGGTGAGAAACCATTCTGTCTGAAGTTGAATACAGAACGACATTAAGCTTTGATTTTGTTTGTGGGTTAATTGTGGATCAGTGTTTAGAGAAGACGTGTCCTGTGCTTGGAGAGGGTTGTCTGCAATGTGTGACAATATTTGCATTGTAACGAGTTTGACATAGGAAACTTAAGGATAAGGAGAACACGAAGGAATGTCTCCTTAATGTGATCCAACCTGTCCAGACACTTTGACCAAATTCAAGAAAGGTTACAAAGTATTACAGTTTTCATATAACAAGCTAATGTATTTTTCTTCTTGATTATAGGATCTTTATAAAAGGAAATATTCTTGGAATGTAGTCAAGAGTTCTTTTCTACATTCTAACAAAACTGCATTCCTAGATTGTAGTAAAGAGTTCCTTTGCCATGATAATGCTCCGGTTTGTTGTTTCAAATTTTGCAGAGTCGTTAGCCCAGCTCTGGAATAAAACTATTAGAGCATTCTACTAACCGCTCAGACCTTACTCCCTGTGATTTTGCACTATTCTGTCAGGCGCAAAACAGGCTGAGAGATTATGAGGAGTTTTCGAGTGCTTGGGGCACCTCGAGTGTAAGCAAATCTGAGAAGAAAGAAGACCTTGGGTTCTTTGAAGACTGGTTTCGAAGGATAATGAAATGTATATAAGAGCCTTTTTTTCAACGCAAATGCTCTATATGATGATGCCCATAAAAAAGAAAAAAATAGCCCTTTTCTGGCCTGGATGTAGAGTCAGATATGCAGATATTCTATGTATTTGGGAAAAATCTCATAAATAATTAGACAAATGTACTCCTGTACATACAAATAAGTCCAGTTTGCTGTCCCCAGTTCATTTCAATAAGGTTTTCATTACATTATTTCTCAACAAAACTTGCTTCTGCTTTAATCAAATATTTTTTTATAAAAGCAGTTCCAAGCAAAAGCAAACCTGGCATTTGAACAAGGAGGTTGCAGTGCATATTAGGCTCAAAGAAAGAGAAGATACATAAAATGAAGAATATATTTCTTGAAAAGTGAAATTAAAGATTTATTTATTGATGGGTAAATATTCTATTTCTTTTTAATAGGTACTTATTAGTATTTTAGTGAAGTAACCTTGGATTTGCCAAAATGTTTTTTTTTTCTTCTATGAAGGGGGGGGGCTGCACTTCATACTAATCAGCTGAATATTTATTATTTCTATTTTATATTATTTTTTTTTATAGATTTGTCAACTTCTATTGTAATTAGGAACTCAAAATATTTTGTACCAATATTTTAATGGCAGAATAAATTAAATAAATTAAAATAAATTAAATAAAATATTTAAAAAAAAAAACAACAAAAAAACAATGCAAAATAGATGAATGGAAATAAAACACATATGGAAAAAATATACTTTAGTAGAAAAAAGGGTAAGAACTAAAATAAAGTAGGTATGCTTGTTAAAATGATTGAAAACAAATTAAATTTTCTCTTCTGCTGCATTACAGAAAAAATATGAATTCTTAATTCAACTAATTCAAATTAGACAGAGAAAAGCTACAGTGTATTAGCCATAGAAGTATTATTTAAATAATATCTGTTAAATTAATATAATAACTAATAATGATAAACAGGGCTCACTTACCTACAAGCTTGAAAGAAGAATATTTTCGGTTTATTTACAAGAGCTCTGCAGTACCTGTTGGAAAACTTTTCCTTGATCCAATCACTGGATATGTATCTACCATCAGTCATAGCAAGATCTACTGCCCGAGGGTTCTCCTTGTCCTTGTGTCCGTGGGTCATCACAAACAGTAAAAAGCTGTTTACTTTGCTGGTGTCATTCGATTTAGCAAATCCTTTCACAACTTTGATGAAAGCCTAAGGCAATATTTTTTTAAAAAAATAGAAAGATATAAAAATGGACATTATTGTGTTAAATTCCTGAGAATTTAGGGGTTATGGAATACTAAAAATCTAGAACTTGGAATAGTTAGCCAACTAAAACGCTATTAAACATCAAAAACATTATTTTTTCTGAGCTAAGAGATATTATTTAATTTATTTTTAAGTTTTTATGACACATTTTTACTGATTAAATCAAAATTTTGAGGGGAGGCTGCATGCCCCCCTTATATACTTTGGATTATAATCACAAATAAAACCTGATCTTGCCAGTATTAAAACAATTGATGACACTTAAAACATGTTCAAGCGTTTAAAGTAGCTATACTTGAATCCTTAAGCGCAGGGTGTGACTGTGACTGTTCTGCATCTACCGTTGCAAACCAGTTACGTCCTGTGCGCTTTCCCATGCAAATACATTTGCGCGTGGAGTTGCAGAACAGTCTCACCGTGAGCGCTGGGCCTAATAAGTAGAGTAATGATAATGCCCCTGAATATTATTACAAACCTTACAAATATCCATTAAATATATGACAAAAACTTGTTTTTCACAAAGTAATTTGCATTTTGTTTCAATGATCATTAAACATTTGACAAAAGCATTTCTACATCAAAATGTTATCAACTTTATTATCAAGCTGAATTCAAACAACAGTCGAGGATTTCGATTATATTAATTACAAAAACAGAGAAATTAAGTCGCATCTTAACTCTTTAACACTAAAGTGGTTTCAGTCTGACTGTTCGTGGTACGCTGAGCCACTATAGTGGTACGGGTTTGCCCTAGGTTAGCGCTGTTACCGTTGTGGCATTGGCCATTTTACGTCTAAATCCATTATTGTGTTTGACCAAGAATGAAGGGACGTTTGAATCAATACCGGCATACCAATAAAATAGTCATTAAAACCAGAATACAAAAATAAAAATTGATAAAAGCGAATCTTACACGTGATTCCAAATTGTAGAAAGTCTTAACTTTGAAGCCAAAATCAGTAAAGGCAGCCTTGAGAAGATTGTAATCTTTTTTTGAACCTTCTCTTCTTTCAAGATCGTTGCTGGCGAATGTCTCATTATTAATGATGAGTACATAACCTCTCGGGTAGGAATTCAGTTCGTAAGCCTGCAACAAAATTATTATGGTATGTATATATACATATATATATATATATATATATATATATATATATATATATATATATATATATATATATATATATATATATATTTATTTATTTATTTTTAGTAACCAAAGAATAGCCACGTCAAGTCACTAGTTTTAGAGGACCGGTGGCCGTGAGTGTTAAACCGTGTGCATTCCGTGCCTATTTTTTTTTTTTTTTTTTATTATTTGGGTGCCTCGACTGCTTTGGTCATTGGCACGCCGTGCCTATTGTCGTGGGTTCGATTCCCACTATGATTGGTGGTTTTCCTTTTCAAAAATAAAAAAGCATCAGTCCTATCCTGGCTAGAAATGGGTGGTAACCTACAGATAACCCGTCCTAAAATCTCCGTTACATATAAATGGACGTTAAAATTAAAATAAATAAATAGCAACCATGTCCCACACACGCCAATTTAGTTTCAGTTTGCATCCTCCCCCCGCTGTAAACACATAGACTTTGCGCACACACATACGCAGCTTTCTATTTTCACTTTATTGGCACTCTTTTATGTTTTCTTATAAAGTTGTATTTAAACATTTTCACGTGGAGATCTCTTGAAGATTGAAAACTTTCTTCAAACGGCGCACGCTTTATTGTTATTTTATACTAAATTTTATGGTAGCTTTCAAATGTATTTGTATGTGAAATAATTTACTTTTAAATATTTGTATCTACTACTGACTAAAAACATAATAAAATATTGTTAAATACTCAATTTTAGAATACCGTATAACACTGTGGAAACTGTAAGACATAAATATTCATGGGCGTATATAGAAAATAATTTCGGAGGGGGCTGGGAAAATTTCGGGGGGGGGGGCTGAGCCCATTTCCGGGGTATGGAATACTAACAATTTAGATCTTGGAGAGTTTTAGCCAACTTGGACGCTATTACACCCAAAATAGAATATGTTTTATGAACTAAATGATCTTATTTAATTTATTTTTAAGGGTTTTATGAAATTTTTACCGATCAAATTAAAATGTATATACGCCCCTGTAAATAATGTTAACATTTTAAAATTAATTAATGAATCTATTGAGTAATTAGCGGCTGTTAAATTTCCTTTTATTAGATAAAACAAAAACTACTCCTTTATGTCATTAATTTATTTTAGTACGTCTGCAAGATCCGATATTGAAAAAATAAAGTGAAATATATGTATTTTTAGGACTTTTAAGATAAACGATAAAGTTTGTAACCTTGCTTTGACAATAAGTTTTGATTTTAGTAGATTTTGTAAAATTGAAAAAAAAAAAAAGAAAAAAAAGAAACACCAAAACGCATAACATTCTAAATAATAAGCTATGCTTAAGCATAACCTAATCATACATCGAAGCAATTGAAATACCTTTTTCGACAACGTTGTTTACTGGGTTAATGTTTTGTGTCAATGTGTACATTTTATAACATTGAATGATCAACATCTTTTACATAAACAAGAACAATGTTCAAAAGTTGTTGGATATTTTAATTTTATTGTTTTTATTTTTCATGATAGCAGCACAATGTTCCTTGTAACCATCTATAAGGCACCTGAATACACATCATTACATAGAATCACAGTCTGTGAACCTTTTATCTTTTATATTGCACCAGTAAAATATTATTTGTAAGAGATGATAAAAATGTAGTTTCACGCCCTCAAAACCGATTTCTTTCAAATTTTGTACATAACGTATTTTGATGCACTAAACACGAATACGTTAAAAAAAAAACTTCGAATTTAACTAGGAAAGAAGTTATTAAGCACTAAAGTTAATAGAATAATAAATAGAATTGTATTAATTTTAGCGAGTTGGATTGACTGGGGTTTTGTTATCTTCTTGAGCGAGCGTAGCGAGCGGAAACGCATAGCATATATACCCTTAAGCGACAGGTGACGACGGGTGAGGATGCCCTTAAAATTAACAATATTTTTGAATAAATGGTTTCTGAACATTTCAAATGTTCTCTGTTTCCCAATGTTACATATCTGCGCATGCGCGTGTTTACAAAAACGCTGTTGATGCCTAGTTTTATAACCTTCCTAACAGTGAACTTTAGTGCGTAATATTCTATTCTATTAATTTTAGCGAGTTGGATTGACTGGGGTTTTGTTATCTTCTTGAGCGAGCGTAGCGAGCGGAAACGCATAGCATGAATGCCTTAAAGTCGTCATTTATGCCTTAAAGTCATCACAAATTTAGTTGTTAACATCAGCTCTCATGACCCGCATAACAGTGAACTTTAGTGCTTATTACTTCTTTCATAGTTAAATGCGAAGGTTTTTTTTTTAACGTATTCGTGTTTAGTGCATCAAAATACGTTATTGTACAAAATATGAAAGAAATCGGTTTTGAGGGCGTGAAACTTCATTTTTACCTAAAAGATAATAATATATGTACGTGCTTTACTTAAGATAGTTCATTCCCAGAGGGGGAGCGAACTCATTTTAATTTTTATGCTATAAGATAGAAGATGATGTTCAAAAGATAATATAGATTAAACGTTTATACTCAACAAAACTAGATTTCAGAATATGGTCAACATACCTCACCCATTTGTGTGAAAAGTATTCCCATCACTGTTCTACCATCATTCGTATCTGATTCTCATGTTGCTGCTTCATCCTATCAAACACTGGTAATTTCGAAAAAATTGAAGTACATTAGATATAAATGTATGATATGAATAAAATCGCCAAAACAAAGAAACAGCTGGCCAATGGAACCAATTCCTTTATGTAACCAATTTAAATCATTATATAAAACAGAAAAATATTTTTCCTTTTATTTCAATTTTGGAGGCCGGATGTACGTGAGTGTTGAGGCTTGATCACTCAGTGTCTAAGGTCGTAGGTTCAATTGTGAGTCTTAAGGCGTGAGCACTTAACACTCCGTGCCAAAGGTCGTAGGCTCGATTCACTATGGTGTGGTGGCTTTTCTTTAGAAAAAAGTAAATGCATCAGCACTATCCTGGCTAGAAAAGGGTGGTAACCTATAGATAACCCGTACCAAAATTCGTAGTTAATAATAATGGACGTAAAATTAAAATTAAAATAATTTAATTTTTCCCAAAATATGGGGGGGGGACATTATAGAAGGGTATATATCTCGAAAACGGTTGGAAATCTTGGCAGGTAGAAGGCTATCATTCGAAAGCTTACTAAATGTTCTACAGAAAAGATTCTGAAGCTATTTTCGATTAGGCGATGACAATCGGAGGAATAAGTGCTTAAAACTTCAAATGTGTTTGTTTTGTTCTTTTAAACGTGGTTTTGTCTTTGTTTATGTCACTTTTTAATTGATTTTTTTGTTTTAAATTGAATTTATGTCAAATGCATTTATGTAAAATTAGTTTTATGGTAAAAGAAAGTAAGCAGTGTGTTTTAGAGCGAACCTTGTCAAGGCCAGTGAGCCATTTTTCTGTCAGGTAGAGGTGTGTGCTTTTACAACCGTGACGTGTTTGAAGTCATAAATTATTTCATGAAAGGTCTGACCGAAATTATAACTGTTTCTATTTCAACCTTTCCAAATGACATTAGGGATAAGAACGGAACCGCGCTAAGATTACCCTTTTCTATATGTTGAAAGAAAAACCACCACCTATTGTAACAAGGGACTCATTATTCTTATTTGTAACGTTAAAATAAATGTATCATATATGATATGAAGAATGCACAGAAGGACCGGTAATTTTTTTATATTCATGGAGTTAGCGACCTTATTTTGGCAGTCGTGAAAAGTGACAAATGTTATTTGTTAGTTAAGGACTAAGCCGTTGTATTTCTGTGAGTATGAATGTTATAAACAATAGTCGATTGAATTTTGCTACGGATATCCTTCGTACATATTCAAAACCTGAACCTTAACCTCCATTCCTATCCTATCCTGCAAAGGACACTGCTTCCGGCACAGTTTACCACGACATCATGAACCTTCTTCGCCACAAAACTACCATTACCATAAACATGAATAATTACTCCAAAGAGAGAATTAGAAGAGGCGGTTTCTTCATCTTGATAAACTACAGAAAGAAATATATTTCCCTTCTGAGGAAGGAATGGGCTACTTTCTGAGAAAATGTTTTATAATTAGCTTAAGTAATATTTTAAAAATAAAACGTCCGTGAAGCATTAGCTGTATGACTTAGCACAGCAATAGTTGGTCGAAAAAACAAAACTTATTGCCGCTGAAATTCTTCTATTAATAATTCTAAATAGCAACATTCCTTCACAGGGCTAATGTGACTTTAGAGATAATAATTTCATTATATATATATATATATATATATATATATATATATATATATATATATATATATATATATATTTGTCTGTTCGCTCATTTCTGGCTTCCCTAATGGTCCGATTGTGATGAAATTTGGTACAAAAATCCGTCTTCCAATTTGAAAGGTCAAGTTCGTTAACCAGATGGCGTTTGGGGCGAAATTCGCGCAAAAAAATCGTAACGCTTACGTTTTTGAGTTCATAAGCTTGTAAGTACTCGTTTTATAGGCTTCTAGGGCTAGGAAAACGAATGAAACCATTTTCAAGGCGATAGCTTTAACCGTTTTCGAGAAAATTGGAAAAATAATTTTTGAATACCGTTTTTGGTTTGGGTACTTAGAATCAATGGATTCAGTTGAAACATTTTCTGCATGTTCTACTTTCATTAAAACTAATATGTTGAAATTTTTGTTACGTTTGGAGTTAAGGAAGGGTTAGAATAAAATATTTTATTAACAGACATAAAAAATTTTGGTAACTTTGTATACTTTCCTTAATATTTCGAAAAAGGTTGGGAATCTTGCGAAACGTAAGATCACCATTAGAAAGATTACTAAATGCTCTACAAAAATGGTTCTAATGAAAGTTTTGATTAGGCGATGTCAATCGGAGAAATAAGTGCTTAAACCTTTAAAGTAATTGATTTCGCTTATTCGAACTGTTCTTTTTGTCTTTGATTTTGGCACTTAGAATTATGGGATTCAGTTGAAACATTTTCTGCATGTTCGAATTTCATCAACACTAATATGTTCAAATTTTGGTTACGTTTGGAGAAAAGAAAGGGTTAGAATAAAATATTTTATTAACAGACAAGAAAAGTTTTGGTAACTTTGTATACTTTCGTTAGTATCTCGAAAACCGTTGACAATCTTGGGAAGCAGAAGGTTACCATTCGAAAGCTTACTAAATGCTCTACAAAAAAGGTTCTAAAGAAAGTTTTAATTAGGCGATGTCAATCGGAGAAATAAGTGCTTAAAACTTTAAAGTAATTGATTTCGTTTATTCGAACTGTTCTTTTTGTCTGTTTTATTCCTTGTTATTTTTAAATTGCTTATAGTCGGATAATGTATTTGACAATAAAACAGATTAAGTAAAATAAGGAGATCAATTTATTGTTAAAAATGTAGCGTTCAAAGAGAGAGATCCCAAGGCTTTCCAAATGCCTCTGAGTGGAGGCCTTTCGGCCCGACTTATGGGATAGCTGACCCATACAGGTAAGATTGTAAATCAAGACCTTTCAAGACTGGTTTGTTTGAGATTTCATTTGGATAGGTGTTTCGCTATTGATCTAAACAAAGTAATAACTGTTTCTATCTTATGCCTTCATAAACACTAAAGATAAGAACGGAACCGCGCTAAGATGACGCAGTTCCTGCGAATCGGACTTTTTTATTTGTTATAGCATTTAATACACTTCTATGTATCATGTTTTGGTTGGTGAAACTTCATTTGTAATGGATCTCTCAAGACACCACTTATGCCATGTTATGCTTCGGGAATTCGATAAAGTAAAAAATGCTGCTTCAACTCAACGAAAACTTGTAGAAATATATGTCAAAAATGTCATTAGTGAGCGACAAGTGCAGCAGTACTTTGAACGATTTCGAGCGGGAAACCACAAGTACGAATACGAGACTCTTACAGATCGAGTTTCCAGTTGTAACAGTGGAAGAGCTAGCAGAAAAGCATGGATCGACACATTCTACAGTCCACCGTCATTACTTATGGGAAGGCCTGATAAATGTATATATATAATAATGAGGTGCAGAAAGTCAGCCATTGAGGAGACATGAAATCAAGGAATGTTTGGGATTCTGCTAAGAGAAAACGTCGTATTTTCGGCAAAATCTATATTTCGGCACGCTCGTTGGCAGCCTTCAGAGGCTAAAAAATAAATATACACAATCACAAAAGAGAATATGCACAACTGTAAGCAAAATTTTACATCATGAATAAAGTCGGAGGAAGGCCGACTTTACCATACCTCTCAGAGCTGTAGCAGAACACTAAGGATGCATTCGGGGTCCCAAATCGTTTCTGGGCCCACCCAGCCTTCCATTAGGTTAATTAATACACGCAAAGGGAAAATATAGAGCCCGGAGCGTAGTACTCACCACACCATTTCCAAAGAGTGCCGTATGGTCAAGAAGGAAATTTCTCTACAGTATCAGCCTCTGGCCACTTATGGCTTGTAATGGTACTGATATATATGTATATATATATATATATATATATATATATATATATATAAATCACATGTCTGTGTGTTTATCTGTTTGTTCCTTATACAAATCCACACCGTTTGACCGATTTTGACGTAAGTTGATACACAGCTAGATCTTGATATTGAGTGCCATAGGCTAAATCAAAATTGTCTATCAGCTGGCTGTCTGTATGTTTGTTTCTTTACAAATCCATACTGGTGTACCATGGCACGCCGGGAAACAGCTAGTATATATATATCCACTCGTTTGAAGGGGTATAAAATTTAACAGGATATTTTCGATATCTAGTAGCGAAGATAGATGATTTGAGCAAACGTTTTGAAAAAGTATTTTATGAGTTGAATCTGTATAGCTACATTCTTTCGGAACTAGCTGAAAAGAAAACTATTATTGTTTACACAGATCCGCCTTAGAAGCGACAGTTTGAGTCGAGAGAGGGCAGTGGGTCAACCAAGACCCCTATTTGCATTGAATGGCGTTAACCTAACCACCCCATGGTATCAACACCTTAGCACCATCTTGAACCATTCCTCTCAGCTGTTGGGATCTTAGAATACATTGTATCTTAATTCGTTCTCACTTTCATATTGATAACAATCTATTCCAACCACCTCAATTGACAATTTTGTCTTCTCTCACCATCGTCTTGCTCTACAACCCATAACATTTACAATAGATAAACATGCACGAACAATTATAGGAAATACGTCATATTTTGTCTTCTCTCACCATCGTCTTGCTCTACAACCCATAACATTTACAATAGATAAACATGCACGAACAATTATAGGAAATACGTCATATTTTGTCTTCTCTCACCATCGTCTTGCTCTACAACCCATAACATTTACAATAGATAAACATGCACGAACAATTATAGGAAATACGTCATATTTTAATAATTTGAACCATTTCTTAAATTAGATTTTATTTGCACGAAATAGAGCGAACAAGAACCGAATTTTATATTATTTATAATTATGTATAGGGTACGGCATTCCGCACACTATGTTATTTAAAATTTGTTACAGTAACGTTTCGTGTTAAGCCTTTTTTAATCTGTATAAATTTGCTTTATCTCCTATTTATTATATTAGTATCTTTAGATCTTGTTTTTTTTTTTTTTACTTTACCATGTGCTTACTATCTTATTCGATATATACAGAGCTTCTATCGTGTCTTGAGTCTGCTTCTTTTATGGCTGAATGTGCAAGACTCATAACTTATATGAGGAGAGGGGGCTCGAGCCCCCCCCCCCCCGAAATTTTGACTTGATCGGTAAAATGTGTCATAAACCACTTAAAAAAAAATTAAATAAGAACACTTAGTACATAAACAATATTTTATTTTAGGTTTAATAGCGTTTTAGTTGGGAAAACTATTCCAAGTTCTAGATTGTTAGTATTCCATACCCCGAAAATGGTCCCAGCCCCCCCCCCCCCCCCCCGAAATTATTTCCTATATACGCCCATGGCAAGACTAGTCTTAAGTAAAGGACTTTTTCAATTCTCTACCAGTTCCCAGTTGCTCTGGGTTTATATACGTCAATAGGTTTTTGCATTTGTGCGTATTGTTCAAAGGGAGTATAATGAAACCCCCCCCCCCCCCCCCGGTTATTCCCATGAGAAATTTCATAATTTTATTTAATCAAGATAATCAATTATATTTCGTATTCCACATGCAATGGTGCGACATGCGAGCTGAATTAAAAACGTCCAGCGAAAACTGCCTTACAATCTCATTTACGAGTAATGCTTAGCACTGACGAGATTCGCAAACATTAGAATAGAAACGTTTCATATTTGGCGATAACTAGTTGGGTGTTTGTCTGATGGCTGATGTTGTAGTAATTATACAGTTTCCATGAGAATGCTTAGCTGTCCTAGAATTCATGAATGATTCTGACGGCAATATTGTCGCATATGATTGCTGTGATCATTCAACTCATTTACGATCCTCATTATTTACAATAAAGGGGCACTATTACGTAATAATAAAAATTCATGATTTTTTTTTTTTTTTTTTTTTTTTTTACGGCGCATCTACATCTAGGTCATTAGCGCCGACATCCAGGGTGCAGCGAGGAATTTTACCAGCGAGCCGTGGGATGATAAAACTCCTGCCGGAGGTTGGGAATCGAACCCACCATCTCCCGCTTATGAATCCAAGGCGCTAGTCATTAGACCACGGGAGACAGACCCAAAAAAAAACAAAAAAAAAAAAAAAAAAAAAAACGTCATGATATATCTAAATATCCTAGCGTTAGCAAAAACTGCGCTGATATTTGTTCGATGAGTTGTTTTTCATTTCTTCATATGATAAGTTTGTGCGTCATAAATATTACCTAATTGCATATTCTTGGGATGGGTTAATAAAAACCCCAACGTAAACTTGATATGTTTATCAGATGTGATAACCTTCGGCTCTTTTGTTCTGACCTATTTCCTTCGATAGATATATGTAGTAAAATTATTCAAAATTGTCCATCAACCTTTCACGATTTTCTCAATATGATAATTCCATCAATGATTACAATAAATGTAAAATAATGCTGAAATAAAACTGATGAAATAGACAAAACAGATTTGCAGAAGAATAATGTATTAATAAGAAGAATTTAATTGTATTAAAAATAGAAATGAATGTCTAAAAGGTACTTCTTGAGAGCCTTGTAATTTGCATTTTATTTTTTATTTTGCAGATGGTGAACAGGAACTTGGACATCAAGGAAATCAAATTGAACTTCATGAAATTTATATTAGAGACTGACATTAAAATAATAATATTTGAGAAAATGTTAAATAACTGGTAATAAATCAAATGGAAGGGAAAATAAAACCTTAAAGTGATATGACAGAAATAGCTATAGACTTATTCAAAAACATTTTTTTGGTTGCAGACAATTTTTTTTGTCGAAAATTTTCTTCAAATCTTAATCTATCCTACCTACTACATACTGAAAATGGCGTTCGTTAAATTTTTTTTTGCAATATATGTATGTATGTGTTTGTGTGTGTGTGTGTGTGTGTGTGTGTGTGTGTGTGTGTGTGTGTGTGTGTGTGTGTGTGTGTGTGAGCGTGCGTCTATTAAGAAGATAGCGGCCATCGTTTCGGTAGAAAAGATGCCCAAGAACGTGTGTTGTAAAAAGATTCAAAATTGGTTCATTAAAAGTTGAAGTTTACTCCGGAAAAATTACCTAAATAATAATTCATAATTGAGTCACCTATTCATTACAAATGTAAAATATCAAAACTATTCATGTTTATTTTGAATGTATTTCAAGAGACTTATTCAGTTATGCAGCTTAATCTACCACCTTTCTGAGGAATGTGCGTAGCCATGCAGCTCCTGCGTAACGAACGATTTGTAGACATAATCTCGATTTTATTGAGTTATTCATAAATTTTACTCATAATACAAAATACTTTAGCTGGCACCACATACAAATTTCCCCTGATGGTTATAATATAAACATGAACAGCGTATGACTCAAAGGGTCCAGCGGTTTTCTCCGCCATTTTCGGAGGGTGTTACTACGGCAACGGGTGGGTGTATCCCCTGTTTCGCGCAGAAATTGGACACACCCCTAATTTATTCACCATTATTCCTTTGCTAGGAACAAATCCTGAATCCACTTAAATGTGAAGTACGAAGAAACATTTGCTCTCATTTCAAAACCAGATTCAATGCCCTCCAATCAGCTTCTTAACCTATCAATATTGTATTTTTGAATTTCCTGCAAAAGGGTTTGAAACAATTCTCTTCTTATACGAGGGCATATGCACCGTAAAATTAATTTACACGTGAGAAAAACTTCGTGGAATGGATCGAGATAATGAACAACTTTTTAAATGGTAGGAAGTACATGGAATATTTTGGCAAAATAATGACTGCTACAGAGTGTAGTATACAAAACTACTTTCGATTTCAAAACGGATGTCAGATTTGGTTTTAGCAAACTGTATTAAAATTTCGCTAAGGCTGGGCCCATAATATTTTGTTCAAGATTTAAAAATCTAACCATATTTCAAAGAAAATGTAACCGATTAAAATTTGGAGAGTCGATAAAGGAGTGTTCTGGAATCAACGTTGTATGCGAAAAGGTATACATTTTATTTTTATTTTGAGAGCCATTTCTTACGAGTACCTCGTGACATAATAAAATAGTTAT
This sequence comes from Gonocerus acuteangulatus, assembly GCA_946811695.1. Lineage (NCBI taxonomy): Eukaryota > Metazoa > Arthropoda > Insecta > Hemiptera > Coreidae > Gonocerus > Gonocerus acuteangulatus. The sequence continues at coordinate 51,558,902 of OX328123.1, read as the reverse complement.
TATTTTACATGGCCAATATTTCATATATGTAAAAATTTGTTTTTTTAATAGTGTGTATAAAAGAAGAGTATATGAGAATTCAAAGTTCAACCTGCTATTGAGGTTGCACTCATGACGGAATTTATGAAAAATTTCTTCGAATCTTTATCGATCCTACCTAGTAGACACCGAAAATGACCCCAGTTAAAATTTATATATATATATATATATATATATATATATATATATATATATATATATATTGAGGAAAGACAATCAAGCGGACCGCAGGAAGGCGAAGAAAAGCGACAAACAGTTCCATCGGCTTCACGCAGTGTCGAGAGCCATATGTCAATATAAGTTTTATAATGAAAAGGCTTTTATAAAATAACAAACAAAAAAGTTAATAATAAAAAAAAAACATGGATAACGGTCTGATGAAGTAGAATGGGATTTCTGTGAAATATCACCCAGAAAAACGGACCGCTGGAGAATGCCGTATTAACATCAATATATATATATGAAAGCAACCTACCTTACCTATATATATATATATATATATATATATATATATATATATATATATATATATATTTATATGAAAGCAACCTACCTTACCTATATATATAGACGCAATGCCATCAGCGCTGCCAACGGACAGAATCCCAACTACACCAGGGAGCTTCAACACCATTCGTCCGCCGATACTGTGGCTAGAGGGGAGAAAAGGAGCCCAGATCGAGAAAAATGTCATTCCCTTGGCTACCACCGAGGAAGAAACAAGTACCTGGCTGAAGAAGATGGAGATGAATCCATCGAAATATTCCGGGAAGAAGTGAGGAGGAGTACCACCGCTGGAGAAAAATGCCGTTCCATCTAAAAATACTATCCCAGCGACTAAAAATAACATCAAACATATAAAACCTTACGGCGAGGAAAATAGAAGCAGGAGGAAAAAAAAAAAAAAGACGCAATACCATCAGCGCTGCCAACGGACAGAATCCCAACTACACCAGGGAGCTTCAACACCATTCGTCCGCCGATACTGTGGCTAGAGGGGAGAAAAGGAGCCCAGATCGAGAAAAATGTCATTCCCTTGGCTACCACCGAGGAAGAAACAAGTACCTGGCTGAAGAAGATGGAGATGAATCCATCGAAATATTCCGGGAAGAAGTGAGGAGGAGTACCACCGCTGGAGAAAAATGCCGTTCCATCTAAATATATATATATATATATATATATATATATATATATATATATATATATATATATATAGGTATAGGTTATTTTTAGCAAATTATTCAAGAATGCACTCGACACTACCGA
>OX328123.1:51362728-51557397 GCA_946811695.1 Gonocerus acuteangulatus | reverse complement strand
CGCCGATTTTCCTTCCTACCTAATTACTTATTAGTTCCAACCTAATTAAGAATAAAAACGTGAAAACAAATGTCGCAAACGACTAAATTTTTTTCACATTTTTCATTGTTATGGTACAACTCGTTTATAGCCTGTATAACAGTCAACTTTCGTGCTTAATAAATACTGTCCTGGTCGTTATCGCCAGCCTTTTTTATGTTTTTATTCTTAATTAGGTTAAAATGAAAAAAAGTATAAGAAGTTTCATGAAGATCGGAGTTACCGCTCAGAATTACCACGAGTTGGACTGTTTTTAATTTGTATGTTCGTGTTACACCTTCCAAGTTTTACTGTGCTTTAAGGAGTTAAGACTACGTATTCGTACATATTACTGTTCGGGGTGTATATAACTCGAGAATTATTAATCATCTCGTAAATCAGAGGATTGACAAAGCAATGGTCCCATTATTCATCTACTTTGCATGGATTGGATATTGGCGAGATTGCTCGTCCACCTGCGTGCCATAATGATGTTGCTAACCTCAAAGAAAAAAAAATCCCTAATGGTTTTCTGTGGGGCATGTAACGTCTGAGATACTCAACCATTCATCAAACTCCGGTTCGTCCACGTGCTAACCAGTAGTATCCGTTACAGAGGTTGTGTCCGCCTCCTGTGTGAACTGCTCAATGTATAATGTAAGACTAATAGTTTAGAAGCTTAGGAATGTTGGACGGTTAGTACGTGCGAGCATATGCTGGCCCCATGTGTGCCTACTAGACACATGGGCGGAGAGTTATGGAAGGCACGGTGGGACTCCCACTCGAGTTGTCCCCTCAACCTAACAAAACTACCTCCCTTAAAAGGTTATATTTTATACGAAAAGGGTTTTATTGTATCGTCCAGTTCCAACGCACTAAACATACAATATGCAACTAGAACCAATATCAAAAAGCGTAATACTGTCATCAATTTTCACGTCATACACTTAGCCCTTACGAAACTACATAACAGTGAATATGTTACCGGCCAAGCCATGCATTCTATAGTATGCCTAAGCGGTTTAGGCAAAGTATAGAAAGTATTAGTTTTTACGACATGTTGCACACATTGCCTAGGCATTATAAAAAATGCCCAGGTATTCTATAGAATGTCTGTTGCTTATTTGGCATACTCTATACACTTTAACCTAGGTGAATTTGAATAACCTTAAAAATTGTTTTAAAACAAGCTCTTTTCGTATGGCAAACAATTTATTTAAAGCAATATATTATAGACCGAGAGCTGGCAACGCACTTTTCATGAAGTGTTTTACGCACCCTGAAATTTTGTTATAATGTACCTCTTAGGTAGATAAGAAGGTAAATATGTGTTTCCTGGACATACCTTGGAACACCAGGTACTGCGCATAGGGGAAAGGTGCAAAACAATATTGCCTAAAAGTATCAGAAGCCAACTATTATTAATGACAAAAATGGCAAATTAAGGCAATTTTCAAATTAATAATAAATAAGGCAGGCACTTTTAAGGGGGTTAAAATTATAATAATAATAATGAACTAAGTACCTAGTTTTTATTTTTAATATTAAATGAAGTGCTTTATTCACGATGCAATTTACACAGCGTCTTCAGTAAACGTATTTGAAAATAATTACAAAAGGGCAGACACTTTTGTGGGGTATAATTATCAGGAAACATAAAAATAAATGTTGAATATGATAGACTGCAATACACAGGGCGTAACCGTACGAGTGAATGGCAGCACCGCGCTGTTGTGGTTATTCTCATTGCATAAAACACTTCATGAAAAGTGCGTTGCCAGCTCTCGTACTATTAAGTGAGATTGTTATTTACGTATTTAGATCTACTTATTGCAGCAGGGCTCTGGCACTTAGAATTGCATTTTCTTTGCTCTATAACACATTCACATTTCCTACTCTGACACTTAGCCTTGCATGAGCACTTCACGAAACCTCCAACAAGCTACAAATCCTGTCTGTCTTACTTTGCCCAAAGCGCAGTAGGCATTCCATATAATGCCTAGGGAACGTATGAAGTACGATTTATTTCATACATTGCCGGCTGGGATTAGGCATTCTATAGAATGCCTGATTTTATATTTTGCCGGTAATATATACACAAATATACCCCTATGTACAGACTCACATAGCTCTTTAGACTCCCTCCATAATATTTACACTAACCATCGAATAATTAACAGGTATACGAACAATTACACCGACCCAGCAATCACGCACTTACACTATTATCGCTACCCGGGCGATTAATTGACTGACTGCATTACTGGTTAAAACAGACAATAAAGTATTGAAAATCAAGGACACAATAAAAGCTTGGATTATCGGAAAATACACATTGGCAAGAAGAGACCAAGTAGTACTGACCAAACCCATTACGACGAAATCGTCCCTACCATGTCGCACTATCGAATATTAAAAATCTCGTTTTTCAGATTCGATACTTGTAGACGACACAGCCAGAGCATAAAACTAGCCGCGGGTTGAAGCGCTCGTCGGGTGAGTTTTATTATTTAACCAGATGAGTGCATGAGTAGTATGAGGCAGAGTAGTATGACTGCGCAAATACCACCGCACTATTCTACTGCACATTGAACGCGATGGCCTTCTAGACGGCGAGGGGTTGTTGGTGGAAATAAAATAGTATGGTAGCGTGTTTGGCTGAGCATAAATTGCACTGCCCCACTCCCAAATCGTCGGTACAATTATCGGCTAATATGGTCCGTTATCTGCATTAACTGTTTCACTGGTATAGCCCAAGAATAAACGTTAAAAAATGACTATTTCATGAATCCAACTTTTAGCTTGATTTTTTTTTTTTGTTATATATTTTTACATTGTCTACAGTAAAATGACTGAATAATCATAATTATTTTGTTTGCTGTAATCAAAGATTTAATTATTTTTAATTAACATCTTATAATTTAGTATCACGATCCCTGTTAAAAGAACAAAAAAATCCACTATAGCCTCCCCTTTAAGATAATTTTTTATGTCCCTTTAAGACATAGAAATTACAACTAAAATTACCTCAGATCCGACCAAAGACTGTCGGGAGGATAGGGTCGATAATTATAAAACACCGATTCGAACGAACTTCTTGATCTTAGTGGGTTATTCTAAATAGTGTAATTTAAAAAGATTGGAATAGGATAAATAAAGATATAGTCTTTTTTTCTGACAAAATTAACTTCAGTATAAATGATGGCTCGAAATCTCAAAATGATTTCTAGTGTAGGCAGAAGCTCAATAAGCAAAAGACAATTTGTTAAAAAGGCTCTACAGGATGTCTCTTCAGGAGCCATAAAAATAAGTATAGCTTAGGGACCGTAGGTTATCCTTCCACTACCTGGGCCGCGTCGTAACTAAGGATTATCATCGTGGTATCAGTCAGCTGTTGAAGATATCGATACGTTCCAAAAATAAAATTCGGTTATCCAGAGGAAGATTATAGACCAGCCAATAGGTGCAAAAAAGGGCTTACTTTGCAAATGGTGGCGAAGAAGATTTTTTGATTTTTTAAATTGTACCTACATATTACTATGAATACAATAAACCAAGTTATTCAACATGGCCAACCCCGGGAGAACTTTTGACAGCCGAAAAAACATCTCACTCTTTCTCTCTCTTTCAAAATCGGAGGAAACTTGCGTACGAACATATTCGATACATTGACGGTGTAGTATATTGAAGAATGGTCTTCATTCTATACTTTATTTAAGACATTTCCGGCTATTCTAAAGGGGTTAGAGCAAACTTGCGTATGATCATATTCGATACATTGACGGTGTAGTATATTGAAGAATGGTCTTTATTCTATACTTTATTTAAGACATTTCCGGCTATTCTAAAGGGGTTAGAGCAAACTTGCGTACGAACATATTCGATACATTGACGGTGTAGTATATTGAAGAATGGTCTTTCTTCTATATTGGTTTAAGACATTTCCGGCTATTCTAAAGGGGTTAGAGCAAACTTGCGAACGAACATATTCGATACATTGACGGTGTAGTATATTGAAGAATGGTCTTCATTCTATACTTTATTTAAGACATTTCCGGCTATTCTAAAGGGGTTAGAGCAAACTTGCGTATGATCATATTCAATACATTGACGGTGTAGTATATTGAAGAATGGTCTTTATTCTATACATGGTTTAAGACATTTCAGGCTATTCTAAAGGGGTTACAGCAAACTTGCGTACGAACATATTCGATACATTGACGGTGTAGTATATTGAAGAATGGTCTTTATTCTATACTTTATTTAAGACATTTCTGGCTATTCTAAAGGGGTTAGAGCAAACTTGCGTACGAACATATTCGATACATTGACGGTGTAGTATACTGAAGAATGGTCTTTATTCTATACTTTGTTTAAGACATTTCCGGCTATTCTAAAGGGGTTAGAGCAAACTTGCGTACGAACATATTCGATACATTGACGGTGTAGTATATTGAAGAATGGTCTTCATTCTATACTTTATTTAAGACATTTCCGGCTATTCTAAAGGGGTTAGAGCAAACTTGCGTACGAACATATTCGATACATTGACGGTGTAGTATATTGAAGAATGGTCTTTATTCTATACTTTATTTAAGACATTTCCGGCTATTCTAAAGGGGTTAGAGCAAACTTGCGTACGAACATATTCGATACATTGACGGTGTAGTATATTGAAGAATGGTCTTCATTCTATACTTTATTTAAGACATTTCCGGCTATTCTAAAGGGATTAGAGCAAACTTGCGTACGAACATATTCGATACATTGACGGTGTAGTATATTGAAGAATGGTCTTTATTCTATACTTTATTTAAGACATTTCCGGCTATTCTAAAGGGGTTAGAGCAAACTTGCGTACGAACATATTCGATACATTGACGGTGTAGTATATTGAAGAATGGTCTTCATTCTATACTTTATTTAAGACATTTCCGGCTATTCTAAAGGGGTTGGAGGAAACTTGCGAACGAACATATTCGATACATTAACGGTGTAGTATATTGAAGAATGGTCTTTATTCTATACTTTATTTAAGACATTTCCGGCTATTCTAAAGGGGTTAGAGCAAACTTGCGTACGAACATATTCGATACATTGACGGTGTAGTATATTAAAGAATGGTCTTTATTCTATACTTTATTTAAGACATTTCCGGCTATTCTAAAGGGGTTGGAGGAAACTTGCGTACGAACATATTCGATACATTGACGGTGTAGTATATTGAAGAATGGTCTTTATTCTATACTTTATTTAAGACATTTCCGGCTATTCTAAAGGGGTTAGAGCAAACTTGCGTACGAACATATTCGATACATTGAGGGTGTAGTATATTGAAGAATGGTCTTTATTCTATACTTTATTTAAGACATTTCCGGCTATTCTAAAGGGGTTAGAGCAAACTTGCGTAAGAACATATTCGATACATTGACGGTGTAGTATATTGAAGAATGGTCTTTATTCTATACTTTATTTAAGACATTTCCGGCTATTCTAAAGGGGTTAGAGCAAACTTGCGTACGAACATATTCGATACATTGACGGTGTAGTATATTGAATAATGGTCTTTATTCTATACTTTATTTAAGACATTTCCGGCTATTCTAAAGGGGTTGGAGGAAACTTGCGAACGAACATATTCGATACATTGACGGTGTAGTATATTGAAGAATGGTCTTCATTCTATACTTTATTTAAGACATTTCCGGCTATTCTAAAGGGGTTAGAGCAAACTTGCGTACGAACATATTCGATACATTGACGGTGTAGTATATTGAAGAATGGTCTTCATTCTATACTTTATTTAAGACATTTCCGGCTATTCTAAAGGGGTTGGAGGAAACTTGCGAACGAACATATTCGATACATTAACGGTGTAGTATATTGAAGAATGGTCTTTATTCTATACTTTATTTAAGACATTTCCGGCTATTCTAAAGGGGTTAGAGCAAACTTGCGTACGAACATATTCGATACATTGACGGTGTAGTATATTAAAGAATGGTCTTTATTCTATACTTTATTTAAGACATTTCCGGCTATTCTAAAGGGGTTGGAGGAAACTTGCGTACGAACATATTCGATACATTGACGGTGTAGTATATTGAAGAATGGTCTTTATTCTATACTTTATTTAAGACATTTCCGGCTATTCTAAAGGGGTTAGAGCAAACTTGCGTACGAACATATTCGATACATTGAGGGTGTAGTATATTGAAGAATGGTCTTTATTCTATACTTTATTTAAGACATTTCCGGCTATTCTAAAGGGGTTAGAGCAAACTTGCGTAAGAACATATTCGATACATTGACGGTGTAGTATATTGAAGAATGGTCTTTATTCTATACTTTATTTAAGACATTTCCGGCTATTCTAAAGGGGTTAGAGCAAACTTGCGTACGAACATATTCGATACATTGACGGTGTAGTATATTGAATAATGGTCTTTATTCTATACTTTATTTAAGACATTTCCGGCTATTCTAAAGGGGTTGGAGGAAACTTGCGAACGAACATATTCGATACATTAACGGTGTAGTATATTGAAGAATGGTCTTCATTCTATACTTTATTTAAGACATTTCCGGCTATTCTAAAGGGGTTAGAGCAAACTTGCGTATGATCATATTCGATACATTGACAGTGTAGTATATTGAAGAATGGTCTTTATTCTATACTTTGTTTAAGACATTTCCGGCTATTCTAAAGGGGTTAGAGCAAACTTGCGTACGAACATATTCAATACATTGACGGTGTAGTATATTGAAGAATGGTCATCATTCTATACTTTATTTAAGACATTTCCGGCTATTCTAAAGGGGTTGGAGGAAACTTGCGAACGAACATATTCGATACATTAACGGTGTAGTATATTGAAGAATGGTCTTCATTCTATACTTTATTTAAGACATTTCCGGCTATTCTAAAGGGGTTAGAGCAAACTTGCGTATGATCATATTCGATACATTGACAGTGTAGTATATTGAAGAATGGTCTTTATTCTATACTTTGTTTAAGACATTTCCGGCTATTCTAAAGGGGTTAGAGCAAACTTGCGTACGAACATATTCAATACATTAACGGTGTAGTATATTGAAGAATGGTCATCATTCTATACTTTATTTAAGACATTTCCGGCTATTCTAAAGGGGTTGGAGGAAACTTGCGTACGAACATATTCGATACATTGACGGTTTAATATATTGAAGAATGGTCTTTATTCTATACTTTATTTAAGACATTTCCGGCTATTCTAAAGGGGTTAGAGCAAACTTGCGTACGAACATATTCGATACATTGAGGGTGTAGTATATTGAAGAATGGTCTTTATTCTATACTTTATTTAAGACATTTCCGGCTATTCTAAAGGGGTTAGAGCAAACTTGCGTAAGAACATATTCGATACATTGACGGTGTAGTATATTGAAGAATGGTCTTTATTCTATACTTTGTTTAAGACATTTCCGGCTATTCTAAAGGGGTTAGAGCAAACTTGCGTACGAACATATTCAATACATTGACGGTGTAGTATATTGAAGAATGGTCATCATTCTATACTTTATTTAAGACATTTCCGGCTATTCTAAAGGGGTTGGAGGAAACTTGCGAACGAACATATTCGATACATTAACGGTGTAGTATATTGAAGAATGGTCTTTATTCTATACTTTATTTAAGACATTTCCGGCTATTCTAAAGGGGTTAGAGCAAACTTGCGTATGATCATATTCGATACATTGACGGTGTAGTATATTGAAGAACGGTCTTTATTCTATACTTTATTTAAGACATATCCGGCTATTCTAAAGGGGTTGGAGGAAACTTGCGTACGAACATATTCGATACATTGACGGTGTAGTATATTGAAGAATGGTCTTTATTCTATACTTTATTTAAGACATTTCCGGCTATTCTAAAGGGGTTGGAGGAAACTTGCGAACGAACATATTCGATACATTAACGGTGTAGTATATTGAAGAATGGTCTTCATTCTATACTTTATTTAAGACATTTCCGGCTATTCTAAAGGGGTTAGAGCAAACTTGCGTATGATCATATTCGATACATTGACAGTGTAGTATATTGAAGAATGGTCTTTATTCTATACTTTGTTTAAGACATTTCCGGCTATTCTAAAGGGGTTAGAGCAAACTTGCGTACGAACATATTCGATACATTGACGGTGTAGTATATTGAAGAATGGTCTTTATTCTATACTTTATTTAAGACATTTCCGGCTATTCTAAAGGGGTTAGAGCAAACTTGCGTACGAAAATATTCAATACATTGACGGTGTAGTATATTGAAGAATGGTCATCATTCTATACTTTATTTAAGACATTTCCGGCTATTCTAAAGGGGTTGGAGGAAACTTGCGAACGAACATATTCGATACATTAACGGTGTAGTATATTGAAGAATGGTCTTTATTCTATACTTTATTTAAGACATTTCCGGCTATTCTAAAGGGGTTAGAGCAAACTTGCGTATGATCATATTCGATACATTGACGGTGTAGTATATTGAAGAACGGTCTTTATTCTATACTTTGTTTAAGACATTTCCGGCTATTCTAAAGGGGTTAGAGCAAACTTGCGTACGAACATATTCAATACATTAACGGTGTAGTATATTGAAGAATGGTCATCATTCTATACTTTATTTAAGACATTTCCGGCTATTCTAAAGGGGTTGGAGGAAACTTGCGTACGAACATATTCGATACATTGACGGTTTAGTATATTGAAGAATGGTCTTTATTCTATACTTTATTTAAGATATTTCCGGCTATTCTAAAGGGGTTAGAGCAAACTTGCGTACGAACATATTCGATAAATTGAGGGTGTAGTATATTGAAGAATGGTCTTTATTCTATACTTTATTTAAGACATTTCCGGCTATTCTAAAGGGGTTAGAGCAAACTTGCGTAAGAACATATTCGATACATTGACGGTGTAGTATATTGAAGAATGGTCTTTATTCTATACTTTGTTTAAGACATTTCCGGCTATTCTAAAGGGGTTAGAGCAAACTTGCGTACGAACATATTCAATACATTGACGGTGTAGTATATTGAAGAATGGTCATCATTCTATACTTTATTTAAGACATTTCCGGCTATTCTAAAGGGGTTGGAGGAAACTTGCGAACGAACATATTCGATACATTAACGGTGTAGTATATTGAAGAATGGTCTTTATTCTATACTTTATTTAAGACATTTCCGGCTATTCTAAAGGGGTTAGAGCAAACTTGCGTATGATCATATTCGATACATTGACGGTGTAGTATATTGAAGAACGGTCTTTATTCTATACTTTGTTTAAGACATTTCCGGCTATTCTAAAGGGGTTAGAGCAAACTTGCGTACGAACATATTCAATACATTAACGGTGTAGTATATTGAAGAATGGTCATCATTCTATACTTTATTTAAGACATTTCCGGCTATTCTAAAGGGGTTGGAGGAAACTTGCGTACGAACATATTCGATACATTGACGGTTTAGTATATTGAAGAATGGTCTTTATTCTATACTTTATTTAAGATATTTCCGGCTATTCTAAAGGGGTTAGAGCAAACTTGCGTACGAACATATTCGATAAATTGAGGGTGTAGTATATTGAAGAATGGTCTTTATTCTATACTTTATTTAAGACATTTCCGGCTATTCTAAAGGGGTTAGAGCAAACTTGCGTAAGAACATATTCGATACATTGACGGTGTAGTATATTGAAGAATGGTCTTTATTCTATACTTTGTTTAAGACATTTCCGGCTATTCTAAAGGGGTTAGAGCAAACTTGCGTACGAACATATTCAATACATTGACGGTGTAGTATATTGAAGAATGGTCATCATTCTATACTTTATTTAAGACATTTCCGGCTATTCTAAAGGGGTTGGAGGAAACTTGCGAACGAACATATTCGATACATTAACGGTGTAGTATATTGAAGAATGGTCTTTATTCTATACTTTATTTAAGACATTTCCGGCTATTCTAAAGGGGTTAGAGCAAACTTGCGTATGATCATATTCGATACATTGACGGTGTAGTATATTGAAGAACGGTCTTTATTCTATACTTTATTTAAGACATATCCGGCTATTCTAAAGGGGTTGGAGGAAACTTGCGTACGAACATATTCGATACATTGACGGTGTAGTATATTGAAGAATGGTCTTTATTCTATACTTTATTTAAGACATTTCCGGCTATTCTAAAGGGGTTGGAGGAAACTTGCGAACGAACATATTCGATACATTAACGGTGTAGTATATTGAAGAATGGTCTTCATTCTATACTTTATTTAAGACATTTCCGGCTATTCTAAAGGGGTTAGAGCAAACTTGCGTATGATCATATTCGATACATTGACAGTGTAGTATATTGAAGAATGGTCTTTATTCTATACTTTGTTTAAGACATTTCCGGCTATTCTAAAGGGGTTAGAGCAAACTTGCGTACGAACATATTCGATACATTGACGGTGTAGTATATTGAAGAATGGTCTTTATTCTATACTTCATTTAAGACATTTCCGGCTATTCTAAAGGGGTTAGAGCAAACTTGCGTACGAACATATTCAATACATTGACGGTGTAGTATATTGAAGAATGGTCATCATTCTATACTTTATTTAAGACATTTCCGGCTATTCTAAAGGGGTTGGAGGAAACTTGCGAACGAACATATTCGATACATTAACGGTGTAGTATATTGAAGAATGGTCTTTATTCTATACTTTATTTAAGACATTTCCGGCTATTCTAAAGGGGTTAGAGCAAACTTGCGTATGATCATATTCGATACATTGACGGTGTAGTATATTGAAGAACGGTCTTTATTCTATACTTTATTTAAGACATATCCGGCTATTCTAAAGGGGTTGGAGGAAACTTGCGTACGAACATATTCGATACATTGACGGTGTAGTATATTGAAGAATGGTCTTTATTCTATACTTTATTTAAGACATTTCCGGCTATTCTAAAGGGGTTGGAGGAAACTTGCGAACGAACATATTCGATACATTAACGGTGTAGTATATTGAAGAATGGTCTTCATTCTATACTTTATTTAAGACATTTCCGGCTATTCTAAAGGGGTTAGAGCAAACTTGCGTATGATCATATTCGATACATTGACAGTGTAGTATATTGAAGAATGGTCTTTATTCTATACTTTGTTTAAGACATTTCCGGCTATTCTAAAGGGGTTAGAGCAAACTTGCGTACGAACATATTCGATACATTGACGGTGTAGTATATTGAAGAATGGTCTTTATTCTATACTTCATTTAAGACATTTCCGGCTATTCTAAAGGGGTTAGAGCAAACTTGCGTACGAACATATTCGATACATTGACGGTGTAGTATACTGAAGAATGGTCTTTATTCTATACTTTGTTTAAGACATTTCCGGCTATTCTAAAGGGGTTAGAGCAAACTTGCGTACGAACATATTCAATACATTGACGGTGTAGTATATTGAAGAATGGTCATCATTCTATACTTTATTTAAGACATTTCCGGCTATTCTAAAGTGGTTGGAGGAAACTTGCGAACGAACATATTCGATACATTAACGGTGTAGTATATTGAAGAATGGTCTTTATTCTATACTTTATTTAAGACATATCCGGCTATTCTAAAGGGGTTAGAGTAGGGACAAGCTGTGTCGTCCACAATGCAAGAGCAAAGTATCGAATCTGAAAAACGAGATTTTTAATATTCGATCGTGCGACATGGTAGGGACGATATCGTCGTTACAAATGCATGGTATCGATGTGAAAATCACCACTTTCCAGGGTGAAAAAACTTGTATTCATTCCTTTGCTTTTGGACAGTGAAATAGTCGGGAGATTCGACCTTTTACAGTAGTTACTCTCCCCTTTCACTAAGTGAACTTAGATTCGACAGTTGCCGTCCATGCCATTAAGTAATTATTTTTTTTACTGTAGATAATGTAAACATATTTTTCAAAATGAAAAAAAAAATCAAGCTATAAAAAGTTGGATTCATAAAAGAGTCATTTTTAAACGTTTATTCTTGGGCTGACCTAATACCTGGGAAACAGTTAATAAAGAAAACGGACCACATTAGCCGATAATTTTACCGAAGATTTGGGAGTGGGGCAGTGCAATTTATGCTCAGCCAAACACGCTACCATACTATTTTATTTCCACCAACAACCCCTTGCCGTCTAGAAGGCCATCGCGTTCAATGTGCAGTAGAATAGTGCGGTAGTATTTGCGCACTCATACTACTCTGCCGGATCTAAAACTTATTTTTATTTATTTATTAATTTTTTTTTTTTTACTTTTATTCTGTATAAAAAAATGTTTACGCTCCGGTAATTTTCACATGGGTGGAGGTCACACGTTAAACGCTAATAGAAAATATTAGCTTGAGTCGTTTAGAAGTTTAATTTAGTATTTTTGAAAATATATATAAATAAAAAATAAATAATAAGAAAACTGTAAAAAAAGAGAAAAAAGAAATACAGTAATGAAATAAAAATTAAAATAAAAACTAGAAAGAAAGGGAAAAATCATTTATTTATTTAATTTACAGATTTCTGCAACTTAAGCATTTTATTTTTTATTTATTATCAAGACTCTCATAACGCAGATTATTCGCTCGATAATTGCAAAAATGTTCTTATTATTAAACAGTTATTTCAATCTCTTATTGATATTTCATATAAAGTAAAAACATTAATTTACAATAAAAGTATTTCACAAATTAATGTAACAGTTATAAGTGTGTACACTATTATATATTTTAAAACGTTACTATATACATTACATATGTATATGCAAGTGCACAACACATGCATATACATTGCTTTATATACATTATGTGTAACACATATCATACACATGTACATACATACGTATTATACACTCACGCACATAAATATAGGCACATATATCTTTCACGATTAAGTGAAAGTAAAATTTAATAATAAAATTAATTTAAATTAACAAATAATTATAATGAAAATTATCTTTTCTCCAATGCTACCAGATATCAGAAGTAGCTTTAGAGTCTAAAATTAAATCTTGTTGTATAGCTGTGTGTGTTATTGATGTGACATGCAAATGTTTATTTAGAATTTAGAATTATTACATATGTTAATTGTTACTTCAGTTTTGGTTATGAATGTAAAGTTAGAAAAATACAAACTCCAATTATTCTTTGTCTCGTTGTTATTAATACATAATAGCTGGCGACGAGGATAAACTAATAATGGAAGACAAAATACGTAAGTTACGTGCAATTTACAAAGGCCATATTACAAAGGCAACAAGATTTCTTGAAACAGCCCAAGAACTTACATCTGCAGAAATAAATATCAGGATTCATAGTATTGAAGACTATTGGGGAAAATTTACAAAACTTCAAGATGAAATTGAAGTTCTAACTAGTGGTGAAGTACTTCAAGATGAACTGAATTATAGAAGTGATGTAGAAGATGTATATCTTCACTTGAAAGGAAAATTGGAATTTATTAGAGACACAAACAATCACAATATTCAGATAAATGAAGCCCCATGTCACACGAATAAAGGTAAGCAACCTTTTGCAACTTCTAATATTAACTTTTCTCCCTACAATGAAGACGAATCTTTCATTAATTTCATTAAAGCGTTTAGAAGTCCTTTTTGTTTGTCAGTTCTTTAGGATAGATTTATAATGAAGTTAAAATATGTTTCTACACTTTGCCTTCTTTTTGGCATCACATTTGGAGCAGAAGTTGACGATAAAACTACCGCGGCCCCAACAAAAGCTCCTACTACGATAACAACCACATCCACTACTACAACGGAAACACCAACAACGGCAACCTACCTCAGCACCGACCAAACCTACACCTACCTCACCACCAAGCACCAAACCTACACCTACCTCACCACCCAGCACAACTACAACCTCTAACTGTGTAACTGTTATTTCTAAGGAAGGCAATCTTCATTACACACTGAAAATGGATAGTGGAGAGATCTGGCGACGTCACATAGACCAACTAATTCCTACAGAATTTAGAGGGGAGGACTGATGTGACATTCAAATGTTTATTTAGAATTTAGAATTATTACATATGTTAATTGTTACTTTAGTTTTGGTTATGAATGTAAAGTTAGAAAAATACAAACTCCAATTATTCTTTGTCTCGTTGTTATTAATACATAATAGTTATACATGTTGAAAAATAGTGTTTATTAATTGGCTACCCTCTTTCAAAAGTTCAGTTATGTCGTGCGGTATTTGTAAGTAATCACGTCTTCTACATTCTGTCAATATGTGTTTAACTGTTAGAGGTAAGTTACACTGTCTGCAAGTAGGTTTTTCAGTATTAGTCATTAAAAACGAGTGTGTGAGTAAAGTATGTCCGATTCTTAAACGACATAAGACTACTTCTTCTCGTCTCACATCCCGTGAGCTTGATGACCAAGCTTGAACTGTATGTTTAACTTAAGCAACAAACACTTTATATGTTGTATAATAAGTATAAATATATGCATATAAACTTATATATACATTCAAAGAAAACTACCAACTCTTACACGAATTAAAAGAATGAAATAAAAATTAAAATGAAAGAATGAAAAATAAAAGGAAAAAAGTAAATGATTTAAAAAAATAAAAAAAAAATTATTTAGTGAAGCATCGTAATAAGGAAGATCAGTCTATCATTTATCAAGAAACTCGAACATTAAGAGGTAAAAACAAATGTTTTCCGAAATAAAATAAAAACCAAGAGAATGACAGGAAAACTGCCTTGGTAAAAATGCAAAAATTAAAGGAAGAGAAATTGAAATAAATCAATTAATGAAGTACTGGGCTGAAAAATAATTTATTTTATGCTTAAAGAACACAACGAGCTTTGAATCAAATAGGAAATCAGTTTAAACTAAAAGGAAAATATTTTTATTACTTTATTACCTAGGTTTTGTTTTCTCTCGAATTTATTTAACGCATATTTTTAGGACGAGCACCTGGTTGTTAACACCCATGTCATACTCATACCTTTCCTATTTTCTAAAGTAAAGCCATCAATTACGATTTCTTTAGGCTGGAAGTAATGAATTGGCCATTATGAATATACAGCCCAGTAATGGTCTGTAAACCGAACATGGGCGGTGTATTGAAAATGTGTGCATACATAACATTATCTCCAAATGGCATTTATTCTCGTTAGACCGGTTTCCTAAGCAAGTGGATGTGGTATAGTCTAATGTTATACTATGTTCGATCAGTCTTTTCATTACTTCTAGGTTATATTAACTCTAGGCCAACTATTATTTAGGATACGAGCGCAGAGCGATAAGCGATAAGCGAAAAGCTTCAACGCAACGTCACTCACATTAATATTTATCTTGAGTGCAGTAGGAATGAGGGAGGACTGGCTGCGATAGGCATGAGCAACCGGGCGACGTGGCTTGCAGGTTCTAGCCTGTCGCTCATCGCTTGGCCCAGAAATTATAATTCTTCTCGTCGCTCACCCCAGACATTATATTTTGCGTGCTACATGAAAGGCTACAGACTCTAAATTTTAACCGATTTCAATGCATTTTTTTTTTTTTTTTTTCTTTTTTTTTTTTTATGAAAGCTAATAAAATTTAGAACAACTTTGTCAATTCACATTTTTGTTTTTGGTGTCCCTTGTTTATTAAATTACGTGGAAACATGTTTATAACCATCCAATGTTTATAACTTTGTAGCTACCTTTCTTATATATAGTTTTAAAATATAAATACTACCTCATTTTGTTTGTGTGTGTGTTCCATGGAGTAAGAACTCCTTGGAAGGCAGAGACAAAAATAAACATAAATCCACAGAAACGTGTTTAGCTTCCATATTTCTTGAGTCCCCCATATTTCTAGAGTTGCCCGAACACAGCCCTGGTAACAACTATCACTGCTCGGAGCACCTGATTATGGCACATTTGTGTTGAAAGGCCTAGTGCAAAATAAAGAAAAGTTGTGGGAAGACCGAATTTTGTTTCACCTTCTGGGATATACATATTTGTCCGTTCGCTCTCTCATCAGCTAAAAATGGTCCGATACGAAAAATCTTTTGTCTATTTTGGTCAAGTTCGTTAACCAGCAGAATCCGTCTTCCGAAACATGGCTTCTGGAACATAAGAAATCGTAAAACTTACTTTTTCGAGTTCACATTCTAGCAGGTACTCGAATCCTGAACGTAGGAAAACAAATGAATCCATTTTTTAACCGTTTACGAGACAAATAAATGAAACTACTTTTCTAAACAATTTTTCAATTTAAGTATTCACAAACGATAGATTCAGTTGATGCTTCTTCCAGACGTTTGCCATTCATCTAATATAAGATATTTTAATTGTGGTTGCGTTTAGACGCAAGGCAGTATTAGAAACCAAATGTATGAATAAAAACTGAAAAGTTTTCAGTATATTTTCTAAAATATCTCGAAAACGGTTACGAAATCGTGGTGAGCGGACAGTAACCATTAGAAAGCTTACTAAATTCTCTTGAATAATTTCCTAATATAATTTTCAATGGAGCGGTGTCAATCGAAGAAATAAGTGCTTGAAACTTGTGGGTTTTTGTTTCTGTTTATCTAACGTTTCAATTGGTTCTTGTTTTTTTTTTTTTTTTTTTTTTTTTTTTTTTTTTTTTTTTTTTTTAATAGCATTTAACAATAAAATGAGTATTTTAGTAAAACAAAATAAGAAAATGAGAAACAGTTGTGACAAAAACTTTGTGACAGAAGATAAAATTTTTTCCGCTTAGGATACTTCCAGTTTCCTGTTGTTGGGCCTTTAATCTTCCTTCTTTTTGAGATTTTATTTTATATGTTTCACCAAAGATCAAAACCTGCTGCATCCATTCCTTTACTAATGTCACTAGAGATATTAACGTAACCGCGTTAAGATGACGCAGTTCCTGCGAGTTGGACTTTTTTGTGTTTGCGCCTGAGAAAGACCATGTTTTTGAGTTAGCGATTCCCCACGAGGTAGAAGGTGAAGTATGCAGGAGTGTTATCGCGTCGGTCGCCCCCGAATCGATATTTTCGTGGTTAACATATCGTGAGCGATAATATCTTCTTGCATAATGTTGAAATAAACACGGAGACCTAGCATGGACTTCACTACTCCATATTATATATTTTGCCCGAAACGACTAACTTCGTTACATTACCTGAATTATTATTGCCTTGCTATTTTAGTTATGTTAATTATACTATTGAAAAATTCAATTAATATACTGAAAGATTGTTTGATAGGTTAGGATAAGAGGATGAAAAGGGGAAAGGGTGAGTGAGGAAAAAATGAAAGTCAATACGTGAGTATTTTTGTGAGAATGAGACATGATGATTAGCGTTATCAATTTTTTTTTTTTACGGCGCTTCGACAACTAGGACATTAGCGCCGACATCCAGGGTGCAGCGAGGAATTTTCCCAACGAGCCGAGGGATGAGAAAATTCCTGCCGCCAGTGGGAATCGAACCCACCATCTCCCGCTTATGAATCTAATGCGCGAACCACTAGGCCACGGGAGACTTCCGCGTTATCAAATTATTTGAAGAATCATCTCATTAGAATTTACAGACCAGAGACCCCCCAAGCTCAAAACATGACCAAGGCCCTCTACTGTCTTTATGGTTCACAACTACCTAGATCTGGTTTCTATATTTTTTGAAGGTCTATACAATTTCTTAGTGGGCACAAACCTAAAATTAACCGAATACTTTGTCTATATAAACCAGAATATTTTGGACACATTTAATTTTTGGCCCTGTAATTTATTAAGTGACATATCACAATAGTATTTCTAAAGTGACACAACTCAAAAATCGGTTTTAATCACACCGTCATAGTTAGGACTATGAAACAAATGGTAAATATCTCTTTATCAACCATCAAAACTATGTACCTACCTTCAGAGCTTGTACACCAGTGGGCACTTGTATCACTCTTCCTGTCTTAATCCTAAGCCCTCTACATAGGTAAGTGACACATTTTCAGTTGAGTTTCATTTTGAGTTGTGTCACTTTAGAAATACTTGTGCGATATATTCTGCAGGGCCGCCAAACGGGGGGGGGGGGGCAGCCGGGTACCGTTGTCCCGGGCCTCGCTAATTGGAAAAAATGTATAAGTTATGAGCTTGTAAAAAGAATGGGGTTTAGAAATATAGACGGGCGTAGCCTATATTTATTGGAATGGGATCTATATTTTTTTTTAATGTACATAAACGGCAAAACAAGTGCTGTCGTGTACATAAAACTACAAGTAATGAAAGTGACCTTTTCTGCACCGATTGACGGCTTTTATTCTCATTTCGCTCAAAACTCAAGATGAAATTAATTTTAAAATGTCCAAAGTCCTATAGCAAAGTACTAGAATTGTCAGTCTGGCTCTGAGAAGTGGGGGCCCGTGATCTGGTCCTAGGCCCGGCTATGAGATGTGGCGGCCCTGATATTCTGTATGGTTTAGGTATACAAAAATACGCATCTTTGCATCAAAATTAATCGAATGAAAACTTTAAAAAGCTTTATTGAACGGAATTTTATATACTAATAAATTTTATATACTATACAATATAAATAAAATAGTCCCGTGCCAGACCACGGCACACAATAATGTCATTATTATGGTCAAACAAAAACAGTGAAGAGCTTCTCCTTAATCGATACTACTTATGATATAGAATGTTGGAGAGAGGTCTTTAAAAACACTTTTTATATTTTATGTAATATTTTAGTTTTACATATGGAGAGTTCAGTGCACAACTAGACCAAGTCCATGTTATATAGTTTTCAGAAAATGCATATTATTTGTTTTAATTGCCGAGACGTTGTATAAATTATATTGACCAGTATAAGTCTTAAAAAAATTTGAATGAAGTAAACCCTGAACTTAATTTTAAGTATCACTGATATTATTTATGTTTAGCCTTGTTCATAAAATTGTTACGATTTGGACTTGGCTTACTTCTGCTCTGAAAACAAATAAGAATGTCTTCCAGATGTGTAGCAAGAACTGTTACAAGTGCAAAAATAATGAAGAAGATTTAAGTCTCCTGTAGAACTGAAAAGATCCATTCTTGGTCTAGTTGTGCTCTGAACCCTCCATACGTATATATTACTGACGTTAGATACAGAATGAAAAGAACTGGGTTTAATCTTCCACAGATAAAATCTTTATATTCTGCTCGATAAAATTACCAAGAAGATAAAAATATATAAAAGAAAAAATGAAACATAAACTCCTTCAGTGTTCTAGGATAAAATATCAATACTTTTTAGGTTTATTAATGAGCTGAAAAAATAGGAAAGCTAAAAGATACCAGCTTGTTATCAATTGTGGTTGCTATAAAAATGGATTTTGTAAATAATTAGTGAAGACATATTTGTGTTCTCTAATGATGAGAGGGCTGTT
The DNA here is from genome assembly GCA_946811695.1 of Gonocerus acuteangulatus. Taxonomy (NCBI): domain Eukaryota; kingdom Metazoa; phylum Arthropoda; class Insecta; order Hemiptera; family Coreidae; genus Gonocerus; species Gonocerus acuteangulatus. The sequence continues at coordinate 51,537,947 of OX328123.1, read as the reverse complement.
TATCAGTCTAATGTCCGTCCCGGCTAGAGATAAGATAGGGAGGAGCCACCAGCTAGCTACTGGGCGGGCCTTGGCAATTTATACAATACTTATAAACACTTTTCAATTCATTTATTCATTATTTTTACTCGATACTCGAATTGAATCGTTATTTTAATTCATATTATCATATTAGTTCCCCCCAGAAAAAATAACGTTAAAAAAAGACGCCAAGTACTAGGCCTCTCCCAAAAACACAGTTAGCCCACTAATAGATGTGAGTAAAATTTGAAAGTTTCAGAATTCTACATTGAATAGTTTCTGAGATATATGCGATGGAAAATCGGAATTTATCATCAAAATTATTAGGAACGTCCGAAAATCTAGAGAATTAAGATTTGGCAGGATGATAGACATTAGGATGGATGGATGGATTGGGTGTTTAAGGGCAGAAAACATCTAGGTCCTCACCGCCCTGAAGTGTAGTGCTAGAGAGATAGACATTAGGGTTTTATTAAAGGCAGAAATCGAAAAATCCTGAAAAGTTGTGTTGACACCACTCCCGGGGAGGGGGTGCCCGTTTTGTACTTGTTCTTTCGGTAACCCATCATTCCTCCTCAAGCCAAATGTCAACGGCACCAACTCTAAATTCTACAAAAAGTATTAATATCCACCAAAACAAAAAGTCGAAAAAAAGGCCAAATGTTCCAAGCCCCTCCCAAAAAGTGTTTTCCTATGAAATTTATGATATGATAGTATTGGGCCTAGTTTTAGGCCCGTAATTCCTTGTCAAGAGCCTAATAATGTCATCTCACTTGTTTGTGCATTTCCAACTTAGCCAGTTTTCGTTAAATGACGGCATTTTAAAACCAATAAAAGTTTTAACAAATATTTTAGTTACATATAAGTAAATACAGTCATATAGTGCACTAAACGTTCATCTGAGCCAAATTGGGTAAAACCGTAATTCGGGTATAAGTAAGGACCTCACCATTCTCGGGCATACTTATGGAAAAAAAAAACAAGCTGTACCTCTGAAAGGATGAAGTGATTTAAAATCCATGACACCTGACATTTTATGGATAAAATTCTTAGTATCTGAAAAATCATCGCTGGCTTAAACGAATGCCACCCTGTAGGCACGTAAATCTATATACATAAAAATCACGTGTCTGTCTGTTTTTCTGTTTGTTTGTTCCTTATACAAATCTACACCGTTTGACCGATTTTGACCAAAATTGGAATAATGGTAGGTCTTGATACGAGAAATCTCGTAGGCTAGGTCAAAAAAATCTATCAGCTGTCTGTCTGTATGTTTGTCCCTTATACAAATCCACACCGTTAGACCAATTTTTACGAAACTTGTTATACATGTATGTCTTGATACGGGGGTGTTATAGGTTAGGTCAAAGTCGTCTAGGACTCGCAGTTGGGAGGCCACGGGTTCATAACAGTTTCAGATTCGTGTTATTAGATTTTAATAATACTTATTTGGTTTCTAATTTATTTAGGCTTTTCTATATGCAGAAAGTAGGTGTAGCATGGCACGCCGGGTAACGGCTAGTAAACTAATATATTGGAACTTTCTGGACATCAGAAACTTCAGTGCTGCTGAAAAATTCCGTTTTCAAACGCAATTAACATAATGAATAAAACGCTTCATCGTCGAACAGACTTTATTTAATTTTCAAAAAATGATTTAACAAATAAGTCACTGCTGGCGAATAACGTCTTATACATAATATATTTTATTTATTTATAACATGTATTAATTACATGATTTTAAATCAATTGGATATTATTTTGGAAGCATAAAAATCAAATTCAAGGATGGACGGATAGGGTTTAAGGTCGAAAAACGTCACAAGGTTATCATACCCCAGAAATGAAATTTACAATTATTTTTTCTATGTTATGGTACAATTAGAAATTTAGAAACAACAATAAATATATTCTTAAATAATATTTGAGAATATGTAAAGGAAGTGGACTAGAACTTGGAACTTGGAACCTAGATCAGCATAACCATAGCTCTCGTACATTTTGTTGACTAAGATATCTCTTGATTCACGTCCTTTCCTCACTGCAGTCCGTAAGTAAACAAGTCTACTAATTAAAACAAATAAATAGTTTGGAATTGTTTAAATTGGCATTTATGAGATATCCTTAATCTAAAAGCAGTTTTCCCCTCCATAACCATGCATATTAATACTATTTCTCCTTCTTTTGATGTGCTTTTATAAGATTTAAAGAGATATATGGTTATTGTGTTGTCTCGTGTGCCCAGTTCTAAGCCAAGCCCACTATTCAATAATATTTTTATGCTTTTACTAGTCTTTTTTTTTTTTTTTTTTTTTTTCTTTTTTTTTGAGCGTGCGAATAAATGAAGTATTGGTTTTATTTATGAGTTCATTTGTACCGAATTGTGGTATTTTTCGGTATGACAAGTAATTTATCATCAGATAGTTAAATCTAACTATCTTGCTATTAATTTCTAATATTTAGTTTAATTGCATTGTTCAAGTTTTGGTGTGTGATTGTCTCATGTAGTTGTGCAAGAAGTTTTGCGAAACGAATTTCGTCGTGGATATTTCTCCTAAATCTTCATGATCGAACAGATAGTACACTTTCATGTGCTACTGGCTGCTTATTAAGTCCGACTCACAGGAACTGTGTCATCTTAGCGCGTTTCCATAAATTCTTATCCATGGTGTCGGAAAGCTTGGAATTAGTGTACTTATTACACTTACTTATTTTTGTAAAAACGTTAAACACCTACTCTCATGAAATCTTGAAGAAAAGTGAGGTTTAGACGCCATTACGTACTGAAAACTTACAATATCGGATATAACCCTCTCGCTTCTTCGACTTCTGCACGGGAAGCCCAGTTACAAACAACCAAAAATTTGTTCTCGTTTTAGTTTCTTGTCTTACAACCCTTTCGAGGTTTTAAGGACTTATTTCTCCGATTGACATCCCCCAATCTTTTTTGTAGAGCATTTAGTAAGCATTCGAATGGCAAACTTCCACTTGGCAAGATTTCTAACCGTTTTCGAAATATTAAGGAAAATAAGTCCCTAAAACCTTTCATCTCTATTAATGAAATATGTTATTCTAATCCTTCCTTAACTCCAAACGAAACCAAAATTTAAACATCTTTGTTTATATGAATTTCGAAAATTTAGAAAATATTTTAATTGAATCCGATGATTCTAAGTACCCAAACCAAAAGCTTGATTCAACCACTATTTTGCCACTTTTTTTCAAAAACGGTTAAAGCTATCCCCTTGAAAATGGTTTCATCCGTTTTCCAAGGCCAAGAAGCCTATAAAACGAGTACTTACAAGCATATGATGTAAGATTAACGATTTCGTTCGCGCTAATTTCGCTCCAAAAACCATCTTCCGCTGGGCAGATTCTGCTGGTTAACGAACATGAACTTTCAAATCAGACAAAAGATTTTTGTGCCAAATTTCATAAAAATAGGACCATTATGCGCTGAGCTAGAACGCAAAAAGACAAATATATATATATATATACAAATTTGAACCACCTTTATCTATATTTGGGTTCTGAAACTCAAAAGTTTGTAGTCGGGACTTGAGATCGTCCTCCGTTTCTAATGCCATTGGAAACGGGTTTGTAGAAAATTGAGTAAGCTTTCTAATGTCTACTGTCTACTTACCTCGATTTACCACCTGTTTTCGAGATATCTATCAACATACACGAAAATCCCGAAAATGCTAATGTCTGTTAACATTTATTTTTCTTCTAAAACTTCCTCAATTCAGAAAATAATTAATATTAGAACATATTAGTTCCTATGAATGTCAAACATCTAGAAAAAGTCTCACAAGCGGATTTCCTACCTATAGAGGGAGTGGAGAATGCGCTCAGAACGTCAGTAATTACTGGATGCAGGTGCACATATTTTTGTACGCAGAGCTTGCGTACCCTTCAAACATAAGTGTTGCCTTTTATGCAAGTTTAATCACCTATTGTTTGATATTCTAAATAAATAAACTTTTTATTGGCCATAAAGTGTAACATCATTCTATCTGAAGTCCGTTGGATAGATAAAATACGGAAACTAACCCCTAGTTTCATTGCTCATTGAATGTTCTCTGTGAAATCCATTAAATAATTTCGTATATTATAGAAATACTGATCTGAAACAATTATTATTTTATGCCACAAAAGAGACTTTATTTTATATAATAAAATTTTATATAATTGTAGTTTGTAAGAGAGTTGGGAGATGAGGGCCGGTAGAAGCGAAGAAAAATGTCGCTTGGCGGGTCCAGCGGGCAGTAGTCTTTTTTGGAGGGGGCCCGTTAACTTGCTTCATCGGGCCATCGCCTCTCCACCTCTATCTCGTCTACTTTAAGTCAGGATTTTTTTTTTTTTTTTTTTTTTTTTTTTTTTTTTTTATGTATAAGAACTAAAGATACCTTTAGTGATTTTCCTGAGTTTTTTTTTTTTTTTTCATTTACTATAAGATGAAGTACGTGTGATACTGAAACGGTTCCATTCAATAGCTTTGTTTCGTAAGTTAAGGATTTAAAATTAAATGACTGGTTTTATATTGAATTACGTACATGCTTAATTAATTTACTGCCTTTAAAGAGGTGAGTTACACGCTTATACAAGGTGATTCAGGTCTAAGTAGCGAAACTTTAAGAAGTCATTGCAGACATAATTTCCAACAAAAAAGTTCATTTGAAGTATGGTCCGATTTCTAAAGGAAAAGGAGCTATGCCCAATTTTCTGTTTATTTAACTTAGTCATGTTTTTTAATGAATAAAAAAGGATTTCTCAAAAACTATTCAAGATAATTAAATTCTAATTATGCCATCATAAACAGAAAAAATTTACTTTAAAAATACATTAATTTAATTCACTAAAACTAGTATTAAAAGATACTTTCTGGACGTCCAATAACGCACTTCTGTTTTTATTAATGAATCAGAGTTTATTCGCGATTTTTTTCCTCAGCCCCCTAACGGACTACAGATTCAATACTTACATGAAAACTTCTACATTTAGTAAGCATTAAATCCATGCAAATAAAGTGGAGGTTTATTGAGAGATAAATTGAAAGATTGGCTCCCTTTTGTCAAAAAAATGTGGAATGTAGTTTTGTTACTTTCAAATACCTTGTGTGAAAAAATTAAAAATTATTCATTTTTTAATGTCCAAACTGTGGGTATCCATTGTCCAGTCCGGAAGCAATAAAAGGTAACTGAATGAAATGATTGGAAAAGTTTTTCATTTCGGAGATCTGTTACATTTTTTGTTTAACAAATTTTCATTGATTTATCTTTTACATGATGTTGTTGGCACTAAAATATTTGCTAATATATTTGAAAATTTGCTAAATTTGCAATTGGACCTTTATGAACTTGGGCAATGGATCCATCCACTGTCTAACAGCACTGCTGCTTTGTGCAGGACAGCAATCCGTCTGGAACCATGAATCTATGTGACAGCGGAACGTCTTCCAATGCAATAGGTCGGTCGTATTTAAATCGTGTGGAGGTTTAAAAATATGTTGAAACAATCCTGTCAGGAATCAGGATTGGCTAAAGAAGATATTCGTCCAAAATCCCGAACCACACGTTATCTTGGAACTCATACTGATTGTAGATCTCCACGCGGCATAAGGATTAAAATGAAACCAAGAATGCGAATTGGGACTGTTAAATATTCCATTCCGTGTGAATGTGGTTTTGTCTGTCCACAAAATGTTGCGGCCGAAATGAGGATTAACGTTTTTCCTCCCACAATGTTTTGCACAATTTTTAGTTTTATTTCAAATTTTATTTGAAAACATTTCAAACTATGTGCAAATTCTGGATTACAATTATTCAACTACCCTGCAATTTTTTTGAATTCTCCGCTCAAAATTTCTAGTCAAAACTGGGTGCCAAATTAATCATGTAAAACATAAAGCAATGAAAAATTGAAAAAATATGAAATGTCACAGATCTCTCAAATGAAAAACTTTTCCAATCATTTCATTCAGTTTTACTTATTTCTTCCGGAATGGACAATAGATACCAACAGTTTGGACATTAAAAAATGAATAATTTTTAATTTCTTCACACAAGGTATTTGAAAGCAATGTTGGGCAAAACTAAAAACTAAAACTAAAATTAAAACTAAATTCACTTTTTGGAATAAACTAAAAATTGCAACCCAAAAAAAAAAAACTAAAACTAAAATTTTACTAATAAATGGATTTTAACTAAACTAAAACTAAAACTAAATCTTTGGGAATTGACTAAAAACTAAACTAAAAATTTATTTTATTTTAGTTTAGTTTAGTTTAGTTTTACTAAGATAACATGAATTAATATAAATCATATGTTATTTCGATAATTAAGTAAATTATTAAAACTAATAGAACTTCCTTAAGAATAAAGGCCTATTGATGCTGTAGAGCCTGGCATGGGTAGAGCCCGGGCCTCCACCGGGGCTTAGTAACCGAGTGGTGATCGGGCCCCGGTCGGGCCTGCGTCCATGCTACTTCGACAGTTCCGTCCGGGCTGTGGTCGTGTCTTCTATTTGTGCCTTAAAAATGTGCTTCATCCACTTGCCATATTTCTACCTTTAAAAACTTCTATGTCTTTCTATATTGATGAATTGCTAAGAAAATATAATATGGACGAGTGCAATCCTGTGTCAACCCCAATGATACCTAGTCTTAAACTCGAGCAAAATTCAGAAAAAGTTCTTCCAGGATACCCTTATCAAAATCTTGTAGAGTCACTCCTTTACCTATCAATTGGGTCAAGACCAAATATTTCTTATCGAGTAAGTTTTTTAAACCAGTACAACACGTGTTATGGACATGATCACAGGATGGCAGCAAAACAGATCCTCCGTTGCCTCAAAGGGACCATAAATCAGGAGTCTAACTTACCGATCTAAGTCCGAAGAAATGTGAGTACGTTTTCAATACATAATTGTATTGACTTACTCAGCCTTCCTCAAGAATGAGGATTAAGAATTATCCGCTTCTGTGTAAGTTGGCTACTGTCAGTTTCCTGTGCTTTGTGATGCCTAATCTATCCCATTTTTTCAAAATGTTGTTGACATTTTTTAATACTAAAAAAGCTGTTTATTTTTATTCAAAGCTTTCCAAATGTTTGTAGAAAATGCGCTAAGATGACGCAGTTCCTGCGAGTCTGACTTTTTAACTACTGATGCACTATTTTGATCAATACAGGTCAGGATATCACCAATTCTTTGGAGAATAAGACACTGTGGCTTTTTCTCGTAATTTGAAAACATATGTTCTTTGATAAACTAAATTAGTAAACTAAAAACTAAAACTAAACTAAAATCACAAATTTAGGTATCTTTTACTAAACTAAACTAATCGCATTACTAAAAACGGAGTCCATATGATTAATAATTATACAAATCTAAAAATAAACTAAAACTAAAACTAAAAATACAACATTAGTTTAGTTTTAGTTAGGGAAAACTAACGTTAGTTTAGGTAACTAATGTTAGTTTTGCCCAACACTGTTTGAAAGCAACAAAACTACATTCCACATATTTTTGACAAAAAGGAGCCAATCTTTCAATTTATTCCCTAATAAACCTCCACTTTATTTGCATGCGTAAAATGCTTATTAAATGTAGAAGTTTTCGTGTAATTATTAAATCTGTAGTCCGTTAGGGGGCTGAGGAAAAAAATCACGAAAAAACTCTGATTCATTGAGTTCAATAAGTGCGTTATTGGACGTACAGAAAGTATCTTTTAATAATAGTTTTAGTGAATTAAATTAATGTATTTTTAAAGGAAATGTTGTCTATTTTATGATGGCATAATTAGAATTTAATTATTTTGAATAGTTTTTGAGAAAACCTTTCTTATTCATTAAAAATCTTGACTACGTTAAAAAAAAAAAAAAGAAACAGAAAATTGGGTATAGCTCCTTTTCCTTTCGGAATCGGACCATACTTGAAATGAACTTTTTTGTTGGAAATCATGTCTACAATCACCTCCTAGAGTTTGTCTACTTAGACCTGAATCACCCTATATAGATATTAAACACTCCATCCAATAATTAAATTGATATCACACACTTAGGCCGTATACAAACGGAGCTACTAGTTAGGAACTCAATCAGATGGTGACTCGGGTTACTGACCAGTTACAGACTGATTGGTGACTTTGGCTCTACACCCGAGGCTACTCATTACGCACCAAAATCTCCCATGTTCAGTGATATTATGGATGTAGTATGTGAAGTTACGACATAACTTTGACAATTAAACATATACTCACTCAATGTAAAATACGTGAAACAAACTCAACATCCCACACGACCTACCAAGAACTTCTTATTTAAATATTTAAAATATATATATATACACACACACACATATTTTTTGGGTCTGGTAAGTGCCTCTCTGTCTATTATGAAAACAGTATCACTGTTTTTCATTTAACATTTGCTATCATTGGGTTCTTGCAATATTTTGTCACTTTGGAAGTTGCATTCACGTTGTCTGGAAACGGCACAGGAGTCTATTTAGCATACCAAGTTGTAACAATGGTACATTTAAACGCTCGCACACATACACACACACACATATATATGTATATATATTGAATCAGTGACATAACACAATTTTTGTAGGATCGAGACATAGTAACAATATAAAACGAATGATTGCCTATGGCTGAGATTGCCTTATTGACTTGAGAGAATTACTTCCAATGTTATTTTAGGGAATCGCATAAAACAAATTTTTATTTATTTATTTTTTTTCATTTTTTGCATACGCCTTAGGCCTTACGGCCACCGGGCCAACTCCAAGCAATATCAATTTTGTTGAAGGAGCAAAAAACCTTACCACAGCTGTAAATTTACATTTTAGCCTGGAGTGTAGGTTAGCCAAATGTCCAGTCATTTTAGCCTGGAGTGTAGGTTAGCCAAATGTCCAGTCATTTTTTTTTTATTTTATTACGGCACATCGACTGCTTGGCTATCAGCGCTAAGCTATCTATAGGTTGCCACTCTTTCTAAACATCCATGGTGAATCAAGGAATTCATTAAGCGAGCCCATTCCTGAAAAATGTCAACCTATCAAAGGCGGGACTTGAACCCACATCTTCCACATGAGAATCCAGTATGCTGGTCGCTAGACCAAGGGAGTATCAAGGTGGACATTCTTTATTTTTTTTTTACCTCAAATTTTAGCTATATTGCCACTTTAGAAATTGATACAAGACCATTTCGACTTACGCAACATCCTTAAAGGATACTGCGCAACAATCTGATGTGGTTATTAGTGTATAACAAATATGTATGAGGCAGTAGCGCCCCCTGTGACCCCAGCTTATCAATAGATTCCTTCCAGTCACTGATATGGGGTTATCACTGACCCTAAATACCCTGTCCTCACTAATTAGTCTAATCCTGCTACTATCTGGGAGATGACTTGACCCCATTGGACTTTGTCCAGATTAACAGCCAATTGTTCAGAGAGAACGGAGAATTCTGTCGAAACTAGCTGTTCTTGCAATCAAGCGAGTACAGTTTAACAAGGCGGGGATAGCCACAGTTCGGCCATAATTCTTAAATAAACTCAATTACTTTTGAAAAACAATTTTGTATTTATGGCTTTGTTTCTGGATAATTCGCAAGTCTTCGTCAGACAAAGGCTGAAAATCAAGGCGTATTGTTTACAAAAATACAACTATTATTATTAAAAAAAGTTTCATTACGCATGAGCAGCAAAACTAAGCACATACCTCAACTTAGTTTAAGCCACATAGATGAATAATCTTCTTAAAATTACCTACATAAATACATACAAAATAGATATAAATAGTTTTACTTTGTGATATTTTTAACGGTGGCCGTGGTGGCCGGTGGTTTAGCGGTGGCTTTTCTTTAGAATAAAGAAAAGGCATCAGCCTTATCCTGGCTAGAAAAGGGTGGTAACCTAAAGATAACCCGTACCAAAATTCGTAGATAATAATAATGGACCTTAACATTTAAATAAATAAATAGTTTTATTCTGATTTCATTCTTATTTTATTATATTTTTTTTAATTTTTTTTTTTGGCCCAGTGGCCGTAATTGGTAAGGCGTGTTCCCTCCTTGCCTCGGGTCGTAGGTCCTTTGCTCACTATGAGTGATGGTTTTACTTTCAAAAATAGAAAGTGTATCAGCCCTACCCTGGCTAGAAAAGGGTGGCAACCGTCGAAAACTCGGCGAAAATTAGATCCGAAATTTGTTGTTTATATATGTACATATATATATTATATATATACATATATATAAATTATATATATATATATATATAATATATATATATATACGGCTGATTCGATTACGGAATTGAATATGGGAGTAGGCTGTGGGATTGGGTTACTTTATTACCCCCAAAGAAGACAATTCCCGCTATGTTTTTCTGTCCAATCCCCTAAAACGCCTATGCACTTTTGAATGTAGAACAGTTTATTATCTCAATATGTAAATTTCGTATAAAAAGCCCTCACTACGTTTATCAAGACTGTTGAATGACTCCTTATCTTAGGATTAATTAATTCCGTTTCGTTATAATTAAAACAAATCTTCTTTATCTAAAACAATTCTTCTTCTTTTCCTTACCAATGGTGCTTAAGCCATATAGGTTCTTCAGCTTTTTAGCGCGGTTCCTCCCTCCCCCATAGGGAGGAACCCCGCTTATAAGGTTGATACAATGAAACGATCCGGAAGTGCCGACTAGAAAATTTTGCGTTTCAGAACCCCTAGAAACCGAAAATAACGGTGGTTCAAATTTGTATATATATATATATGTATATATTTATTTATATATATATATATATATATATATATATATATATATATATATATATATATATTTGTCTGTTCGCTCTCTAAATAGAAGACGAATGGTCCGATTTTGATGAAATTTGGTACAAAAATCTGTCGTCCAATTTGAAAGGTCAAGTTCGTTAACCAGCAAAATCCGCCCACTGGAAGATGGCGTTTGGGGCGAAATTCGCGCAGAAAAAATCGTAACGCTTACGTTTTTGAGTTCATAAGCTTGTAAGTACTCGTTTTATAGGCTTCTTGGGCTAGGAAAACGAATGAAACCATTTTCAAGGCGATAGCTTTAACCGTTTTTGAGAAAATTGGAAAAATACTTTTTGAATACCGTTTTTGGTTTGGGTACTTAGAATCATGGGATTCAGTTGAAACATTTTCTGCATGTTTTACTATCATTAAAACTAATATGTTGAAATTTTGGTTACGTTTGGAGTTAAGGAAGGGTTAGAATAAAATATTTTATTAACAGACATAAAAAGTTTTGGTAACTCTGTATATTTTCCTTAATATCTCGAAAAAGGTTGAGAATCTTGGCAAACGAAAGAATACCATTAGAAAGATTACTAAATGCTCTACAAAAAAGGTTCTGATAAAAGTTTTGATTAGGCGATGTCAATCGGAGAAATAAGTGCTTAAATCATTAAAGTAATGGATTTTGCTTATTCGAACTGTTCTTTTTGTCTGTTTTTATTCCTTGTTATTTTTTAATTGCTTATATTTGGATAATGTATTTTACAATAAAACAGATTAGGCAAAATAAGAAAAACAATTCATTGTTAGAAACATAGCTTGCCAAGAGAAAAAGATTCGATGGCGTCTTTTGAATATTTTCAATTGCCTTTATGCTGTTGGTTTTTTTATTTTATTTTTTAATTGATTTTATCTGTAGAATTATTACTATAGTAAAAGAACACAGGAATATGTGAAAATTTTTGATATTTTCCAATTCATTGAAACGTATGAAATGAAGTATCGCTAGAAGAGGTTTCTAGGGTCTTGCGGACCCGACCCTAACCCCAGGTATAGCCATAAAACCCTTTGAACAAAGGCCGAGGAAAATAATATCTGTTTCTATTCTATGCTTTTCAAATGAGAATAGGGATATGAACAAGAACCGGGGTCTCCCGTGGTCTAATGGCTAGCGCCTTGGATTCATAAGCGGGAGATGGTGGGTTCGATTCCCAACCTCCGGCAGGAATTTTATCATCCCACGGCTCGCTGGTAAAATTCCTCGCTAAACCATAGACGTCGGCGCTAATGACCTAGATGTAGATGAGCCGTAAAAAAAAAAAAAAAAAAGAAAAAAAAGAACTGGAACCGCGCTAAGATGACGCAGTTCCTGCGAGTCGGACTTTTTTGTCGTTCTTTTTGTAATTTTTGTCTCTTTCCCTTGGTTTTTTATTGCTTTTTATTTTTGTAATTTCTTATGTTGTATTTGTAAGGAAAATGTATGTGTGTGTAAAACAGGATAGGTAAAATGAGACCAATTTTCTGTTGTCAGAAATAATAAAAAGTTTTGGGAACTTCGTATAATTTCTTAATATCTCGAAAACGGTTGAAAATCTTGGGAAGCGAAAGGTTACCATTCGAAAGCTTACTAAATGGTCTACAAGAAAGGTTTTAAAGAAAGTTTTGAATAAGCGATGTCAATCGGAGAAATAAGTGCTTAAAACTTTTAAGTAATTGATTTCGCTTATTCGAACTATTCTTTTTGTCTGTTTTATTCCTTGTTATTTTTAAATTGCTTATAGTCAGATAATGTATTTGACAATAAAACAGATTAAGTAAAATAAGAAGATCAATTTATTGTTAGAAATGTAGCGTTTAAAGAGAGAGATCCCAAGGCTTTCCAAATGCCTCTGAGCGGAGGCCTTTCTGCCCGACTTATGGTATAGCTGACCCATACAGGTATGATTGTAAATCAACAAAGACCTTTCAAGACTGGTTTGTTTGAGATTTCATTTGGATAGGTGTTTCGCTATTGATCTAAACAAAGTAATAACTTTTTCTATTCTATGCCTTCATAAACACTAGAGATAAGAACGGAACCGCGCTAAGATGACGCAGTTCCTGCGAATCGGACTTTTTCATGTTTCATGGTTTAATTATTTTATGAAGTGGTTTGAAATAAATAAACACATGCTTTTAAAAATACATATTATACTTACAGAGATTACTTTGATGGTTTTTGTCCGTTAACGTAAATGAGCCCATGTGGTAATGTGGCTAACGCACGAAGGATGATCTCGCCTAAATCACTTGGAATCCAAGTTTGAATATACTATAAAAGTAATATTGATGGCATGCATTTACTCACCTCTCCCTACCTTCAACCTTAGATTATTTGTGTATTTATTAAACGATCAAAACAAGGTAATGAGCTCTTTAGTTCTTTGTGCAAACAAAGTCAACAATTATATTCCATCCTTACCCTAGGAGGACATAAAATTCTCCTCGAAGAAAATGTGAGACTGCCTATGCTACTGACACCTTCTCATGCACTCTCAGGATGTACAGGGGGTTCGAGGAAATCAAAGCAGAGAGAATTACTGGCCGAGATTGGCGGATTTGCGATTGGGGAGTTACACTGCTTCACTGATCGCTCCAATACAGTAGAAGGAGTAGGAGCTGAAGTGTGGGTGGCAAGCAGAAGAGAAATGAGGATATCGATCCCGTTGGGGAACTTCACTAAATTTCCTTGGCAGAAGTCATTGGTGTAAGGACATGTGCAGAGATGTTGCTGCAACGTGGCACATCTCGTGCGAAAGTCAATGTATACACCAAAAGCAAGGCAGAAATAGCAGCTATTGAGGGCACCTGCATTAGGACCAAGATTGTGGATGAATGGATGCATTTGGTGATATTTTAATATATTATCGATGTTTGTACTGTTTGGGCAAATCGAACTTTGCCCAAAGATAGCGAACAGACAAAAATATACCTCTTTGTGTATAGTTCGCCCCTTTTGTATCAGTTATGAGATATAGGATTGTACCAATTTGACCCCATATTACGGTAAAACGCCCTTCATAGATCATAAAAGTTTACGCAAGAAGGAAATTTTCTTGGGTATGGCCAGACAGGACTTGCAGGAGATTTTGGCGACTCCGCCTGGACACTATACGATGAATAAGCTGATCCATCAGGTCTTCAAATGTTGTGGGGACTTGATAGAAAGACTATTCCTACATTCTGGAAGCCTCAATGAAGATGTAATCAGGAGGTGATCTGAGGTCAGACAATGTCTGAAGTTCATCAGGAGTTAAAGGTGAAGTTGACCATCTTAGGACTCGCACATTAGGACCAAAGACCGATGTGCATCCCGTGAGGCGGATGTTATGATTCAACATCTAATCTAATCTAGGATTGGTAAAGCAGTAGTCTTTTGTATTACACTACTTTAATTATTACTTGCCTATTTCTCTCACCGAATCAAGACCTACATGCGTGCTAAGTTTGATCAAAATCTGTTGAACTGTGTGGATTTGTATAAGTAACAAACATACAGAGAGACAGCTGGTAGACGTTTTGACTTAGCCTACAACACTCCCCGGATCAAGATCTACCTGTGTGACATGTTTGGTCAAAATCGGAGGAGCGGTGTGGATTTGTATAAGGAACAAACATACAGTCAAACAGCTGGTAGACGTTTTTGGCCTACCCTGCGAGACTTGCCGGATCAAGACCTACCAGGGTTGCAAGTTTGGTCAAAATCGGTCAAACGATGTGGATTTGTTTATAGATATATATATATATATATATATATATATATATATATATATATATATATATATATATATATATATATATTATACATGGCCTAAATGTTTCGTGGCTTATCTTCGCACCTTTTCTGGGACACCCCGTGATACGGGGGTATGAGTCACTATCTTATCTAATGTTGTTATAAAATAAATCAACATAATTTTGTCCCTACATATGTACCTATTTTTTTCTGCTATAGAAATGTTATTTTAGGTCATTGGAATTTCTCATAAGTAAGTAGGAAAAATACGTAAAAATAGCAGTTGGGGATCCTTCATACATTAAGATTATATAAAATTTCATCTGACTCATACCCTCCGAATTGCTAAAGAGGTGTAGACTTTCATAAATAAATAATCTTAAATGCATATGAATATTTCTTTAAACAATCAGCTACAGAGTACACCAACTACATGCTTAGGTAATTAAGTACTTCATGAGTCAAATCAAAATAAGGGGAAGAAATGGGATGGTAGGGCTTCCTCCTTAATCAATGCTGCTCTTTTGTTGAAAATGCGTTGATGATTTCAAAATCGTTAAAATTTACAAGGAGCTATTTAGAAAAAGGTAAAAATGTATTTCTTTCCTAACGTTATGACAATTACAACCGAGCACCTGCACAATGTATATTATATGTTAATATGGCCGAAGTGTACGCTTTCTCACGATGAATATTTATAAAAACCAACCAGTAAATTCTTCAACAGTTATCTTTCCCTCTTGCTTATGGGAGTCTACCAAATATATATATTTTCTGAAGCTGTTATTTTCACATATCTTCAGATTAGTGAGAACGCATTAATTATTAAATGGTCAGAATGTTTTATAATATATATTAATGTTCGTCATCGATTATTTGATGTCTTATATTATTATTTGATGTTCGAAAGCCTCTTGGGATGTCGAGACATAATATTTCTTCTTCTCCGAATTATTATACGCAAATTTGATGGTATTCGGGGATCAGTGCGGAAAAAAAACTGTTTCTACCAAACTTTGGCCGAGGGTGAATATGGTGTAAAATAAATAATGGAACTATATTTAAATAATTCCAAATAATAGACCCTACCATAATGAAATAAGTATTCTCCAAATGAATTCAGTAAAAGTAAATATACAGTTTGGTGGTTCAGATTGTTTAACGGACTTTAGTCTCGATGGATTCTCAGAGACGTAGGTTCTAATGTCCTCAGAGGTGGATTGTCTAATTCGTCGAGATGCACCTCAAACAAGATTCCTGTCCCAAAATAGATTTTAAGAAATTATGACAAAAATGACTCGCTGGGAATGTCCAATCAAGTTATTCTATTCCAGAAAACATAGATTGAAAAATTGTGCAGGATATATGTTAGAAGTATTGTAATCATATCATTCAGATTTCAAAATGCAATTTTTTTTTACGGTGCACCGACATCTGGGCCATTAGCGCCGACATCCATGGTGCAACCGGGAATTTTCCCAACGAGACACAAATTATTAAATTCTAGCTATAAGAAGCTATAGATTAGAAGAAATATTTAGATAAATGGTAATATTCGAATAATTCTACATATCAGCAAAAGATAAGATAAGCTGAATGACAAATACTGAAAGGAGCAGAGTATTCTTAACCAAATTTCAGGGTAGTAGCACATGGACGTTTAGATAATCTATACTTATTATAGCAAAATAAACTTATTTCAGTATAATATCTTCTTTATATATATAAAACCACGGACGGTGATGACAGCGAAACACGTGATCAGTGCGCGTTTTAAAAAAAAACCTTAACTCTATAAATATTAGTAATATTTAAGATACATAAATATAACTTACATCATCGTATATATGGATTGAATCATTTATGTGGTTGTATTAATATATATAGGGAATGAATGTATGAATTTCTGTGTACGTGCGCATGTAGTATTTAAAAATATAATGATGAATTATATTTTAACAACTTAAGATGCTGTTTTAGTTATAATTATATTTAAATTTCTATAAATATAATTATATTTATATTTCAAGGCATGTAACCTATATATATATATATATATATATATATATATATATATATATATATATATATATATTTACACATCACAAAAGGGGCTAAAATTAGTTTATTTATTTTATTTTGAGCTTCGCAATTTTAGTGATGAGCTCATGATAAAGGAAGTGTTTTCAGTCTAGTAAAAAAAAAAACGAAACAAAAAAAAAGACTAATAAAAAAAGAACATCAAAAACTCAATTAAAAAAACAGATAAAATAAAAAACAACAGCAGGAAGAATTAAATAAACTAATTTGAGTATCTAAATATACTCGACTAATTGCTTATTGTTACACACATATATATATTTAATTATTGATATAGTTGTTTGTTTTTTGACTCGACAGAGAATATTTTTTTGCTATAATCGCCATAGGCGGCTCTAGACAAACATTTCTGGGGGGTCTAATTTAAATGGGCTTGCCGCCTTGTCTGGGGGTGTAGAATCAAATCCGAACGAGGCCTCTGGAAATCATTAAAAAAGTATTTGATAAACTAAGAACTTACATTAATTAGAATTTTTCACTATTAATTTGCCTAAACATTTTATTTTTCTAACTTAACCGAAAAATAGTGTGAATATTCATTCCCTTAGCCGCCACTGATAATCTCTAAAGTTGCTAAACTCACAAGAAAATAAATAAATAAATATTTTTAGAGTTTTTAACGAAAATAAATGTAGTCTCTTGGTACATTCTTTTATATAGGTACACATCATAGTGAATGTGAGTGTTTAATTTCTTTCTTTGTTCATTCCTTGCCGTCATTCTTAAAACTACTTAAAATATTCTTCATCTTGTTTGTGCAATGAGAATTATTTGTGTTATTATGAATTAAAGGTATGAATTAGTTTTTGGAAATAAAGTACACAAGCCAAAAGATCTTACGCTTGTAGATACATAAGCGTAGACACTACTATATCAATCATAAATTACAAACTGCTAAAGTTAAAAGGTTAAACCATAAAATAATTTAGTTTTATTTGAATTTAATTCAAATCAGAAGTATTTTTTATGTGCAGTAAAGCAAGAGAACTACAATTTGTAGAATAACACAAGCTCTTTAAAAAAGTTACTAATATTTTACGTATAAAATGCAAAATTTTTAATAGCTCATATATGTTTACATATTTACACGTACTCATAAAGCCAACATATTCGAAATAAATAAGACATGTAATTTAAAAAAAGACATTGACTTTTCACAATTGCATTTTGTAATTAGTTTATCTTCTCTGATACTACCAGAAGCTAAGATTGCAAAATTTAACCTTCCTTCCATGACGCGCACTTTAGAATAATCTTTGACTCCGAAGATAGATAACACAATTAATTTCGATAGTTAAGGAAATCCAACCGCATTGTTGGCTGATATTTGATAGAAAATTACTAATAAATAAGAATTTTACATGAAGGAAATGTACAGGTTGAATGAAAAATAGCAAGGAAAATATACCTACATTGCTCGTATTTTAGCTTAAACATCTATTTATTGATTAACACAACGCAACCCAACAAGGGGTAGATTTATTTTGTAAAAAAAGGGGTCCGTCTCGCTGGAGCTGCATAACTAACCTAATTCCCTGGCAGTGTGGTCAGTAAGCTTACCAGAATAATAAATTTAAAAAAAAAATATTCCGCTGGTTTATATTTGTTATAAACAGCTGATTCAATTTCTACCTTTTTATATATTTTTGGGTGGAGAAAACCCCGACTTCTAACAGACAAATGTTGCTTCTTTATTTTTCGTTGCATGCTCGTTTCGAACCCAAACAATACTTTGTTATAGGAAAATTAAATAACATGACCACAAACATATGTTTGTGTGTGTGTTAAGTTTTTAGGCAGAAGTTCAATAGTTAAAACTTCACTAAATAATGTCGACAAATTTATTTCCTCGCTACATGTATCGCACCTTCTTGGTGCTTCTTCAGTTACTTCGAAAACGAATAAAACTGCATGATAAAGTAGAACATTAGACAGCGTTGGCTTATCACGCTATCAAAAATAAACATGATTCTGATTTGAAAACATTCGGATATTAGGGAAATAAATAAATAGAATGAAAAGAAAGATTAAACAAAATATCCACAAAAAAAAAAAAAAAAAAAAAATAGTAAGAGAATGGTAAATAAAAAAACTAAAAAAACATCTGAATAATATTTTTATTACCTTACTTGACAAACTATGAAAAAAAGGTTTTAATAGCGGGGTGAGGGGATTTCAATTTTTGAAACTATATTCCTTCTGGAGGTTAATTTTAAACATAATATGTCCTTTCAACCCATGACTTAGTAAGTGGCACTATTTGGAAGGTATTTCTCTTCATGTTGAGGCTGTAAGATTTTATTTTTTCTTCTTCCCCTGAAGAGGGACCGAAAAGGTGCGAAACATGTAAAGAGGAAATGAATTTGTTGACACTACTTAGTGAAGTTTTAATTTTTGATCTTCTGCCTACAAAAATAATTCAAAAAAATTGAGTGTATGGTCAGTTTAGTATTAATAATTAAATTTTTAAATTATGTACGCTTATTCATAACATTGATTTTGGGAACGGATTATCTATAGGTGACCAAGTTTTGTTTTTTCCAGGATTTGTCTTGTCACTTCTTTTGCTCATGCCTTGACATTCTTGGTCAACACCGGTCGTACGAAAAACAAATAAACAAGTAAAAGCATTAAAGTTCCTAAATTTATTATATCTCCAACCATGAGCATATACCTCTGCAACATGGCGTAAACTGAACACCTTGTTGAGTTATGTCGCTCCTCCGTGTCGGAGGTATTTATTGTACTCAAATCAGTTAATTCAGTCATGGCTATTGTAATGGTTTCTTGTTGAAGAAATTGCTTAGGTGTTTTACATTCATGTTGTTATCTCTGTTTCATAATCTGTTTGTCTTACATAAAAATAATTTTTTTTATTTTTTATTATTGTCTTGCCTAATACTCATATATTGCAGTGCTGATAATTAAATATCTTCTCTATACAAGGATTAACTGGTGCCCTCTGAAAGCGAATACCCGGACCGAACCGCTGGGCAGAAAAAGCATCCTTATCGTTCGAGATAAGCACGGACCCAAGATAATGTCGAACAGATAGTGTGACCAGAAAGCGGAGAGGTCTACCAAGATAGTCTTGGGAAACAGCTACTGATAGCCCGCATGCCCCCAGCAAGAAAACCATAACCAATCTCTTTTGGTTCTCAGTTTCATGGGAACAAAGACAATCAGAATTGGGGCTGTGAGGATCGTAAATTATGATATTATGCGGAGAAGGAAAATGTAAATATGACTTTATCGTGTAGATAGAACTTTCTGCATGAAAATATCGTCGATACAAAAGCAAACTAACGAATATGAAAATCACCACTTTTCAGAGTGGAAAAGTATTCATTCATAAATTTTTTTTGGACGGTCAAATATTCGGCAGATTTGACCTTTTGACAGTGGAATACTTTCCCTTTAATAGAGTGATCTAAGATTCAAGAATTTGCCGCACATAAGTCCAGCAGAAATTAGTAAAGATTGACAATGAAAGATGCATTTTAGTGCGGTTCCTCCCTCCCTCATAGGGAGGAACCCCGCTTATAGGGTTGATACAATGAAACAATCCGGAAGTGCCGACTAGAAAATTTTGCGTTTCAGAACCTCTGGAAACCGAAAATGATGGTAGTTCAAATTTGTATATATATATATATATATATATATATATATATATATATATTTATATATATATATATATATATATATATATATATTTATATATATATATATATATATATATATATATATATTTATATTTATATATATATATATATATTTGTCTGTTCGCTCATTTCTGGCTTCCCTGACGGTCCGATTTTGATGACATTTGGTACAAAAATCTGTCGTCCAATTTGAAAGGTCAAGTTCGTTAACCAGCAAAATCCACCCACTGGAAGATGGCATTTGGGGCGAAATTCGCGCAAAAAAATCGTAACGCTTACGTTTTTGAGTTTATAAGCTTGTAAGTACTCTTTTTATAGGCTTCTTGGGCTAGGAAAACGAATGGAACCATTTTCAAGGCGATAGCTTTAACCGTTTTCGAGAAAATTGGAAAAATATTTTTTGAATACCGTTTTTGGTTTGGGTACTTAGAATTACGGGATTCAGTTGAAACATTATCTGCATGTTCTACTTTCATTAAAACTAATATGTTGAAAGTTTTGTTACGTTTGGAGTTAAGGAAGGGTTAGAATAAAATATTTTATGAACAGACAAGAAAAGTTTTGGGAACTTCGTATACTTTCATTAATATCTCGAACACGGTTGGGAAATCGTGGTAAGTGGATAGAAACTATTTGAAAGCTTTCTAAATTCTCTACAAAAAATATTCTAAAACTATTTTTGATTAGGTTATGTCAATCGGAGAAATAAGTGCTTTAAACTTCAAATACGTCTGTTTTGTTCTTAAGAACGGGTTTTTGTCGTTCTTTTTGTAATTTTTGTCTCTTTCCCTTTGTTTTTTATTGCTTTTTATTTTTGTAATTTCTTATGTTGGGAAAATTTTGTGTGTAAAACAGGATATGAAAAATGAGACCAATTTTCTGTTGCTAGAAATAATGTAAATTTTGGGAACTTTCATTATCTCGAAAACGGTTGAAAATCTTGGTAAACGGAAGAATACCATTAGAAAGCTTATTAAATGCTCTGCATAAAAGGTTCTAATGAAAGTTTTGATTAGGCGATGACAATCGGAGAAATAAGAGCTTAAAGCTTTAAAGTAATTGATTTCGCTTATTCGAACAGTTCTTTTTGTCTGTTTTTTATTCCTTGTTATTTTTTAATTGCATATAGTTGGATAATGTATTCGAAAATAAAACAGGTTTAGTAAAATAACAAAAACAATTTATTGTTAGAAATATAGAGTTCCAAGATTCCAAGACCTTGTAACTAGCGGGAATGTTTCTAGTGATGCCGACCCTTCCAGGTAAGATTGTAAATCCTACCTTTCAAGACTGTTGGAACCAAAACAATAACTGTCGGGGTTCGGTCACTGCTACTTTTATCGTAAAAATGGTTTTATTGTGCCGACGTTTCGGCTTGAACTTCAAGCCTTCATCAGGGCTGTAAATACAAGTAGGACATATTTAACACTAATATATGCACATATCTATGTAAATATACCTAACATATATATATATATATATATATATATATATATATATACATATAATATATATATATATATATATATATATATATATATTTATATATATATATATATATATATATATTTATATATATGCATATACACATACACATATACACGCACACATATGTACATATATATGCCCACATACATACACATATGGGGTATGTATTATTAAGTAGCAGTGACCGACCCGGACAATCCCTACCTTGCATCATCAACGGTCAACGATCTCCTCTCAACAAAATAATAACTGCTTCTATTTTAATCTTTCGAAATTAGACTAGGGATAAGAACGGAACCGCGCTAAGATGAGGCAGTTCCTGCGAGTCGGACTTTTTTTCATATTCGTTAGTTTGCTTTTGTATCGACGATATGTCCGTTTATGTTTACAATGGGATATAAAACCAATTACAACCATAACATTAGGTAAAAGATATTTTTCAGCATTAGTTATTTCATTACTTAGGATTATTATAATTATTTTTTCTTGATTGCGCTTTATTATTAAATCTTGACGAAGCTCATTTTTACTTGACATTTTCCAATTGAGGAGTAATTCTACCATGTGTGCTCAAAACCAAAGTAATTTTCTCCAATCGATGGATAACCAATAAATCCATATTTTTCGAATCTTTGTCTTAAGTTTTATATCATATGTTAAAGTAGGTAACCAAAAAAAAAAGGAAGATTTCATTCTTCGAAAACAAAATGGCGGTGCTGAGTCTGACGAACGGAAACCCTCTTTTTTCACAGGCAATCATTTTTAATCTAGAACAAAAACCTAAAATTATTTTGAAAGAAGAAGGTAAAATGTAGTAAGGTACCATGTAGGATTTTTAAGAAAAATTAATTTTTTCGGAAAAAAAAATCCTTAAGTACTTTACGTCATGAAATCGTTATAATTCAATGAATCGAAAAAAATTACGTTTTTTACTAGCAAAATCATTAGGAATCTTTAGATAAAATTTGAAGTTGAGCGGGTGAAAATTGAAAGTGTATCGTCCGATTTGAAAAACTTATTTTTGAGAAAACAAAAGTTTAATGTAACGAAAAGTTTATTTTTTCCCCTTTTTTAATTTTGCTTCATAGTTTTTTTTTTTTGTAATAAAGATAAAAGAAAATGATTTTTTATTTTGAAATGTATCGGATCTTAGTTGAAAAATCAAATTTTTGGCACCTTTTAAAACTATTCCGGCAAATAAAACCTCTTGGATATCATATTTGAGTATATATAACATTGTATTTTATACAGTGTTCATATATCGTCTGATTTTTTTTTTTGAGTTTTAAAGTATTACCTTTTTTTTTTGTTTTTATAAAGTTGTTTGTTTGTGGCATTTTTGGGCGAAGGAACCCCACGGTCGTCATCGCCCTACCGTGCAGACAGCTACACAAATTACTCACCGCATGCTCACGAGTTTTATTTATTTATTTATTTTTTTTTTTTATTTTTTTTTTTTTTTACAACTGGTACTCTTTTATTCCCTATCTTTTTTCCCCTTTATTCTATTTTTTCAGCCATTTGTCTTTTCTATTTTTAGTTTTTTTTTTTTTTTTTTTTTCCCTTTTTTTTCCTTTTTTTTTCCCTTTCTTCCTTTTTTTTTTTTTTTTTTTTTTTTTTTTTTTTTTTTTTTCCCCTCCCTTCGTTTTTTCCACCTTTCTCCCGGCACTTTTAGTCTCTTTACCTGAACATTCATATTATTGCTTTATTAATCTAAAACTAAGTTAACAGGAAATAAATTAATCTAAAATTAAAAATATACACTAACTAAGTCTTAATAGCTAAAAAAAAAAAAAAAAAAAACAAAAAAAACAAAAAACAAAAAAAACAAAAAAAAACAACCTAATGTAACACAAAATATCACAGAAATGAGTTAAGAGGTAACAAATGTATCACAAGGAGAAAACAGTTGGTTCTCCGAAAAAAAAAAAAAAAAAAAAAACTAAGGATAGATAAATAGGTAGAAAAGTAAAACAAATAAATAGAGATAAAAAGACACCTAGAGTGATAAAATAAATAGCTAGAACTTATATATACCTATTATTCAAGGATTTAAACTAAATAAACACATATACCTGAACAATCACAGTTATTATATGAGACGATTAAGTCCAGTTATTTTTAAAAATTTGAGCACCTTATCAACTGCTGCTGAATTATTACCTAGTGCCTCCTCCATCTTTCTGGGTATTCCAAGCCGTCTTAGCACCATTGTATATTTGCGGCATTCTTCAAAGATATGCTGTATACTGAGTAGTGTCCGACAGGTAGCGCATCGAGGTGGGTTTGTTCTGGACATGAGATAGGAGTGCGTGAGACGAGTGTGACCAAGCCTGAGTCTCGCCAACAACACTTCTTCTCCTCGGTTTGATCTGGCCGATGACGCCCAAGGGAGGCAATCTCTCTTTACCATCTTAAGCTTGGTAAAGCCTGCTTCGTTCCACATTTCCTGCCACCGTTGCTTAATTGTCTTTAACAGCGGTGAGGCGAGTTCGCTTGCCGTGAGAGTGGTGGGTGTTATAACTGGCATATCGTGCGCAGAGGACGCTGCTCTGTCTGCCATCTCATTCCCTTTTAATCCTCTATGCCCAGGGGTCCAGACAAGGTGCAAAGTTTTGCCTAAGTCACGCAGCATGGTGGAGTATTGCAGCAGTTTGATGATCCCTGGATTGTCACTGTACATGTCGTGGATATTCATCAAAGCGCTTCTGGAGTCGGTACAGATCACTACGTTGACCTCGGGAACTGTCATCCCATGATACACAGCCGCTGATAAAGCAAACAGTTCCGCGGAGTAAATACTGCTGATTCGATGTAATCTAAATTTGTACTCATTTTGTCCATCTATAAAAGCGCATGCGGAGGAAACACCAGTGTGTGACCCGTCGGTGTACATCACTCTCTTGTTGCCAATTTTGTCCAGTAGTTCATGGAGTCGATACCTCAGTTCGATCTCACTTGAGTCGTTTTTCCGTAGGGCCAAGAAGTGAATACAAAGTTTTTATAAAGTGAATACATTTTAATAAATACTAATCTTTTGTTGTAGCTTCGAATAAAAATATAATAATCTTTTTTTTTGTAAAATTGTATTGGGATTTACATAATACATAAAATAATATTTAACAAACAAATAATACCTACACTTTTTGTAAATATAAAACCAATAAAGTTCAAAAAATGGGGTTTTGGATTAGATTCAATAAGTTAAATAAACAAGAAGATAAGTTGAACATTCAATGACCTACAAAATCACCAGCATTATTATTCTTGGTTAATTTATAAATGCAACAATTGTCTTTACATATCCAAACTAGGTTCACACACAGCTATGCTCGTAATGATCAAATTTGTACTTAGGTTCTTGTTTGTCCTTGAATTTCTGTTATTTATGAATAATAACTTTTTTTATCTTTATTTAATGTCCCTTTATTTGTTATTTGTTGTTTTTAATTTTTTAATAATGATATTTTATAAAATATCTTTGGGAAATGATATCTGGTAAGTATTAAGGAAATACTTCAGTTTACAAAAGAAAATTATATTCTAAGATCATTGAATAAGTAGAGTCTGATGTAAAAAAATTGAATTTAGCTTAGACAAGAATGTCACTGCTTTGTGTACGGAAACAAACTTTCCATAATGTGCTAACAATTTTTGAAGAAGTAGACAAACTATTTATAGATTAGAAGTAAATGTGTTTGCCTTCCATAGATTTCCATGATATTTGTTTTCAGTAGATATATTTAACCCATTGTTCATTATCTGTTTCAAGATAACAGAGATATGGAAATAAGATAATAATATATTTAACTTATGGATCTTTGTTTCCAAAAATCATCTATTGTGTGAAGGAGAATTGTGCTGACTATTCTTACTGTTCACAAGAAACTGTCAATATCACAATCGTAGCGAATGAAATATTTTCAGCGCTGAACACGAGTTGATTGTGGAGTAAATTATATCGGCCACCTGGCCTCCTTCTTTAAAATATATATATATATATATATATATATATATATATATATATATGTATATATATATGTATATATACTTAAAGTAATTAATTAAATTAAGTATATATATACACATAATACTTAAAGTTATTTGTAATTTATACTCCTAAGGAATAAATAAGCTTGTATTATATTCATGGGAAATCGATTCCAGGAAGTATTTACCGTAAAATGAGCTTATATATTTTCGTTTCCAGTAAAAATTGCAATACGTTTGAAATACATTATTAGAAGTTTCTATTCTAAGCTTTCCAAATCACGCTAAGGAAAGAATTCTATGTAAAAACGCTAAGATGATACAGTTCCTGCGAGTCAGGCATTTTCCTAATTTGAGAAGACTCAAAAATTGTGATTTCTTTGATTAATATTACGCCACAATTTATTTTTATCGTTATTACAATTTTGTTTAGAAATGAAATTACTGTCTGTAGTCGTCAATGAACCTGAAAATAAAGCCCATTCAAATATCATAAGCTATATATATATATATATATATATATATATATATATATATATATATATATATATATATATATAAATCACGTGTCTGTCTGTCTGCTATATCCTTATACAAATCCACACCGTTTGACCGATTTTGACCAAACTACGCACACATGTAGGCCTTAATCCGGGGATTGTTTTATCCTAGGTTAAAATCGGCTAGTACTCAGAGTTCGGCGGGTTCGAAACTGTAAACCCAAACAGTTATTTATTGCGACAAACAGTTTTGCGCATTGGCGACAAACTCAGACAGTTACAGATTTGCGTTATTAGATTTCAATATTACTTATTTGGTTTCTAATTTATTTTTGCTTTTCTAGATGCAGAGAGTAGGTGTAGCAAGGCACCTTGGGAATGGCTAGTTAATAATATTTTTTTTTTAAATTTTCCTCATTTCATAAGCAATTCGCAATAATTACGTTACTGGAATATTAACTTTGATCATTTTTCTGACTATGCAAAATATCTTGACACATTACTTCTTAAAATGGAAACGACAACTAAAATCAATTGACAATGTGATTATGTATTGTTTATTAATTTTGCAAGTTAATTTTAACTTTAATTTAAATATATATATATATTTACATTTCTGAAAGTTATATAGCGTGTTTTGTTTCGAGAGAGCAAGAATGCATATTTTTTTCTGTAATGGCTGTTACAAGTGAACCCTCCCTTCTCAATGATCGATCTTCATAATACAGTAAATTTAAATGCTGCTTAGCGTGTTTCATGCAAGAAACAAAAATGACTGCCACCGGGATGAATATTTATAAACAGATCAGACTGGAGTTGGTTTCAGGAATATTGCTGGACCGATTTCGGAGACTACTAGCTTCTAATTTCTTTTCTCATTCAATTTTATATTGCTGTGTAAGTACAAAAAATATCTCCAATCCTTCTTGTAGAATCACTGAATCCTACTGCGTATAACATCCCAACTTCTCCACAAATTGCTGATGTTCACTTAACATCGATTTTAGTCTCTGGGAAATTAACTTCGTAGCCGTGCAAAAGATCATTTGCCATTTTTATTTGCGTCATGGAGGTCAATTTCCTTATAACATGTCTCCACCATGTATAGAAATTATCTGAACTTGAGAGTAAATGAAAATTATGATTGGAGTTTCACATGGAATGCACCATATGGTGGACAAGGTGAATAAAGTAACGGACACTCGTAATTACGGTATTTATAACTTTCTGAAAGACACGGTAGGTTAGGCCGGCTACTGTTCTACATTATGGCTAGAACTAAAGTTTATCATTTATTAGTGAAAGATAGAATTATATAAATAACCTTTCATATTTATCAGTGTAAAACTGATATTTGAATCCGTCATTCGGGATTTTTTTTCCATTAGCTTTGTATAATTTTTTTCTTTACGAGAGCATAAGAGAGTTAGCTAATTCGATTTTGTTAAAAAGGTCGGTATCCCCGGAAAAATGTTGTTTCATTTCGTTAATTCTGGGCCTTAGGTCCAAAGAAATCTATCAGGGAAAACATATGAGTTCAGCTCTTAAACGTTATTTCATCAGCCTTTTAACCATAGTCAGATATAAGTAGTCAGAAAAAAACACTAGAATGGCATGTTTTTTTTTTTTTTTAATTTTATTAATATAATATTGATTTTTTTTTTTTTTTACGGCGCATCTGCATGTAGGGCATTAGCGCCGGGTTATGTATCGGTTCCCACCCTTCCTAAATATCCATGGTGGAGCAAGGAATTCTTTCTGCAGGGAATATGTATATATATATATATATATATATATATATATATATATATATATGGATTATATATCGTTATATGGATTGTAACACAAGAGTCATTGAAGAGCGATCGATTTTTTTACACTATCAGATATCCTGAATATTTCTATCAGTTACTTCTCATTAAATAACCATAAAGATTCCTTGTGTACTTAGAATAATGACTAGATATTATTACTAATGTCCCCTTACACATTATCAGTTGAGGCCGTTTTACTACCTCTGCCAGAAGGCACTAATTACTTCGATACATGGGTAGGTATGATTTATTATTTAAATTTTAACATCCATTGTTATTAACTTAGAATTATAGGACGTGTTATCTATATCCTCCCAGGGCGGGGGTTACTACCCTTTTCTAGCCAGGGTAGGGCTGATGCCTTCTCTTTTTTCTAAAGACAGGCCACCACCCCACAGTGGGAATCGAACCCACGACTCTTGGCACGGAGTTATGATTTAATAAGGCAGATAGGCTTATTTATCTGATCATCATATTGTAATGGTTTAGGATCCGGTTTACATAATAAAAATCTTTGATAAAGTTGAAGGTAGCTCTCAGAGCTAAACAATATTTCATAATTTATAGTAAGACTATCTTACACAACAAAAAATAGCAAATTTCTAAATTATGAGAATATTCCTTTTGTACGTGCAATGTAATAGTCAACGATTCTGATATTGCTATGTGTATTTATTTCCTATGATTTATCATTTTTCGATGGTACCATCTTGTAGCTTATAAATATTTGAAGTTTCCAGAATCAACCCAAGGAAAGAATTTTATAGAAAGACGCTAAGGTCGCACGAATTTTCATCGTAATTGTAATTTAAAAAAAAAAAATGTATTTAGAGGCTCGGTTACCACTTGCCCTACTAAAACGTTTGTGTGCAAGATGAGGATTGCTATTATGTATCGTATACTAGTTTTCCAGAAAAATAGTAAGAAAACTCACTTTTTTATTTAGTAAACATGGATACGCCCTGTCTCTATCTCCCATGACAAAAAGTCAATATTTGAGGCTCAATATCTCGAAATCGAATACCGCTTTTCCAGAGCATAAAGGACACTTTAATTAATCTTTAGGCAAATTTATAAAAAAAATAGTACGAAAATGAAAGCTTAATTAATTTATTTTAGGTCGTTTATTTAATTTACTTAATTGAATAACTCGAATAAAATATGGGGATATCTTTTGAGGGTTGTATTTTAGAATTTTAAGGATTGCATCTGTTCAAGGATCACCTCCGAAGGCCTTGAGTGAATTTTTGTATAAAAATTCAAAGATTGTTTGCACCAGAAAACATAATCAATTCTAAAAAATAAGCAAAAACGCAAAATATTGAGAAAAGTAATTTATTTAAAGGGCTGTAACTTGGCTCCATATGGACCAATCGAGTTCTTTGAGGTTCCAAAAAATTTGTATTTTTGAGCTCTGGAAAGGCAGCTCAAAGGAAATAGTCGTTTATTTTGGTTAACGACTTGAATAAAAATATTCTGGTGTAAAATGTCCTAAATTATTTGTTTTGGAGGGTTAGGCCTAAACAAAAAGTGTAGGGATATTTCTGACCCCGGATTCGGATTCAGCGACCCCAAAAACATATAGAAAGCATGGTCTGCTCCCTGGGTCCAAAAGTTTTTTTATTTTATTATTTTTTTTTATGTTGTTGTGTTATTATTGTTTAATTTTGCCTAATAGTATCACCAATACAAGATAATGACGATACTGGAATATGTTAATGATCATTATAAACAATTGTATACAGAACACTGGCCGAAGTCGTCGGCACACACACACACACACACACACACACACACATATATATATATATATATATATATATATATATATATATATGTGTATATATATATATATATGTGTATATATATTTGTAAATAAACAAATTCTCTGGGTGATTTCAAACGGCAAGCTCATTAACCAGCAGACTCCGTCCTCTGTTCTACGATATGAACTTTAAAGAACGTTTTATTATACAATGAGACCACTTGAAGAAACTATAGGACACATTTCATGACGTTCCTATTCGAGGACACCCCAAAAACGGATGGATCCCATTTATATGTATTATTTCTTCAAAGGTAAGTTGTGCAATGGAATGGTTAATATAAAGTCTGTAAGTGAACCTTAAGGCTAGTATGCTGATGATCAGGTGGAAATATTTTTTTATGACAAGAATGAAGATCTGATCACCAAGCAGCTCTCAATAGTCTCAAAAGAAAAAAAATAGTTAATTTCTATGTGTTATTATTTGCATGAAAGAATAAAAGATTTCCGTAGTTTTTATTTCTAAAACGGCTAGCAATCGTGGTAAATGGAAAGTAACCATTCATAGGCTCATTAAATTCTCTAAAAATGAATTTAGACTCTTCTTCTAAATTCCATACACTTTTCTTGGTGAATTGTACTCCGTTTTTTATGCATTGCCCTTTGACACTGAGTATTATAATCAAAAGTTATCGAATAAGTAAAAGTTTCGTCTAAGTGTACATTGAGTTAGTAAATATTTTATAGTCAATGTCTTTTTGAAGGGATCCTGAATCGGCATAAGATATGAATGAGGTATGAGATAATCGTGAATGGCCTATTCTCAGCCAGTAGAAGACAACATTCTCTTATTTTGCCTTTCTTTCTTGAAAACCATTCACTTAATGTAGTTATATAAGGATTGTTACAATTCTTCGATATTGTCGACAATCCATAGGTTTATAAGAAACATGTTTCACTGTATAATATACTGTTTGACACAGTTTTTTCTAAAAGTGATTGTCCTTACAAGGGTGTGCTATCTTTTATATCTTCGTGCCCTGGGATCCATGGGCGTATATAAGGGGGGGGGGGGGCTGAGGGGGCTGCAGCCCCCGAATAAATTTTTTTTATCA
This sequence comes from Gonocerus acuteangulatus, assembly GCA_946811695.1. Lineage (NCBI taxonomy): Eukaryota > Metazoa > Arthropoda > Insecta > Hemiptera > Coreidae > Gonocerus > Gonocerus acuteangulatus. The sequence goes on along the minus strand of OX328123.1, from coordinate 51,506,927 downwards.
TGGGACTTACTAAAAGAGGTCTCCCTTTCATTATTAATATTGAGTATATGTTTGTTTTGTATTCTCACCAACAAACACATATTCACACACACACACAAAAAACAAAATATATATGTGAATACAAATTTCTTTCCATAAGACAATAAGAAAGAACCTTCAGAATAAAAATGCAGGCTGCGATTTAATTAACTGAATAACTACCTTTGATTTGTGAATGTTCATAAAGATTGGGGAATATCAAACACAGGAGCTACCGTTAAGAGCCACAATGACAGGTTATTAATATCGGAGAGTCCTTGAGTCAGGATAAGGTGATTTTAGTGATAAGGTTTTAGGTTTTTTTTTTGTTTTTTTTGGTTATTTTTTTTTTGTTTTTTTTTTTCACTTCGGCTCAGGTTTGCTTCTAATCATCCAACCCTAAACATGCTTAATCATCACCAAAAGGCCTAATCATCAGTTGTATTTATTATTTTATTGGTTTATTTTGCCACAAGGGGGATTTGCACTTTGATGTATTAAAAGTACAATTCATTCATAAACCCCCAGCAGTATCAAGCGACGGAACTATAGTTCCGTCGCTTAATAAGGGTACTATATATTATAGTACTTTTACTATATATAGTAAAAGTACTATTATTATTCAAATAAAAGGTTTAATTTTTTTCCTAAGCAGTTGCAGACTGTCTAAAAATATTCACAATTCTGTAATAATATATAAATAGTGTACTTATTATACAAATAATATAAGATGTACACCGCCATGAAGCGGAACTCTAACATATATATTATATATTTTACATTTATATATTTAAGATGTAGAAATATTTTTTTGTAAAGATATTGACTCCCTTCAGTTAATAAATCGCGTCAGTCATGTTGGATTAGCAAGTTTTCCGACTTCTTGCCGAATGTCAGTCTGTATTTTAATTTTTACCTGTCCCTCCATTAAACAGAAGATTTTAAGAAATGAATGGTCAATATTAAGCACACAACTTAATCTGCTCTTAAAAACTTATTCTCTGAACGAGGCCATGCACTGAAGGAAGGTTTAATGTAATATTAGTTATAGATCTAGAAATGTTACTTTACGTTTTCATTAATGCCAATGTGAATGGTTTATTTAATTTTATCTGATTATCCTCTGAAATATGTGTCGAGTATCGTACGCACAAAATAGCATAACCATTGATAATCCTTCCAGGAAAATATTTTACAGGAATTACTAGTTAAAATTATATACGAGTAGTAGGTAATTAAATTAACATTTGATGTTTTCCATAATTTTTATTACCCTGAAGATAGGATACATGATGATTTCAAGAAAATGTTTAAAATTTCTCTCATTAATGTACCTCAATAGACATCCCGAAATAAAAATTCCTAACTTTCTGGTGCGGGCGGTAATGGAGTCCTTTATAAAAACAGTAAAATGTTTAATGTGCCCAGAACAGACATCACTAGTACTGTATTTCATTTATAAAGTTCTAGAAATAATGCTCCTTGTAAAATATCGAGCGGATTAAATAACCTATACAACATAATTTGCCTTCTGAAAATGAATAATTGAAGTTTTATACTGTTGTAGACTAGTTTTTTTTTTTTTTTTAATACCTACATTGTTTATGTTTAATAGCAGTAGATTGCTTATATTCACGAAATATATACATTTTTCCAATTAATGTATTTTGGTTTCCAAATGCGAAATCCTTCTTCTACTTTTTATATTATTTATTTATTTATCAACTTTCTTTAGGATCTCCTTTGATATAAATTAATGATGTATAATCATATTGTGAATGATGTTTGAAGCAGCCACTCATGCAAGGAGCTAATAGTTGAGCACTAATGGTTTAGCGATGAAATATATTCCATCCCCACCCCTCCCCTGTCTCTCTCCCATTGGTTATGTGCACTATCAACACCCAAGATCTACACGGAGACGGCGGACCGGTTCGTATAAGTGATCCCTGTCAATAAATATTCAACATGAGTCCCATTCGCTTTGTGACCGAGCCAGGACCGATACCATTCGCGTTACGTAAATAAGCGACGCCACTCAGGGCGGACACTTGTACTGTGACAACGCTATCTGTTCGTGATGTAGCAGGGGCGCCACTACAACACAAGGAGGGAACGGACGATAAGTTGGCAACGCTGGGGCCGGGGGTTAAGATGGCCGCGCTGCTGATAAGGAGGAGGTGTGGTGGGGGTAAAGCCCTCCCCCCTACCAGCTGCCCACTACACAGCCTCAGTCCCTGTGCTACCGTCATCTGTGCAACACCGGTCCTTCAACCGGCTTCTTCAACACCATGCTTTCCTCCACTTCTTCATGGTCTCCAACTCTACCCAGAACATGGTAAGCCCAATATTACTATTTATCATTCTAATTACATAAACTTTAATCAATAAACAGTCATAATATTCCCTAATTAAACTTATTATTGAAATAAAAATGATGAATCATCTTTCAAAAAGACCGGTTTGATAGATATAGGCTGTAGGTACAAGAGTTAAATTTGTACACAATGTATTCTTCCTCTTTTTAATAAAAGAATACAAAAAGTCAATGAATTTTTAATTGTGTAATATTGATATTAATTTATTTCTCTGTCTGAAACACTTGTTCTTTTAGGTTGTGTCTTTTATTTCAAAGGTTAAGTATTATATTTTTCTTGGTAAAGGAAGAAAATACTCCACAATATATTGATTTTAGTTTTTCAAGGTAAGAAATTTTAACAAACTGGTTTAGAATAAGCACAAATTTATAATTATATAGGCGATTTGCCCTTTGATAAACAGATATAAAAATCAATTAAAATTTATCATATTACTTCATTAGCAGAAAAGTAATAGACTTCAATATCTTGTTGAAAAATAAATGTTAAATCAACGTGTTCAACGGAACAGAATTATTTGAAATAATTTACAAGTTGCGACGAACTTGTTAAATCATAATGTTCTACCTATATATTGTTTTTTTTTTTTTTTTTTTTTTTTTTTGGTTTAAATCTTCCATGTAATTATTTGCTGACATGGGCGTATATAGGAAATAATTTCGGGGGCTGGGAATATTGGGGGGGGGGCTGGAACCATTACCGGGGTATGGAATACGAACAATTTAGAACTTGGAATAGTTTTAGGCAACTAAAACGCTATTACACCTAAAATAAAATATTCTTTAAGAACTAAGTGATCTTATTTAATTTATTTTTGGCGGGGTTTATGACACATTTTTAACATCAAATCAAAATTTCGGGGGGAAGGGCTGCCCCCCATGTTTGCTGAAGAAATATCAGAACAATACTTATTTTTTATTGCACAGGGAAGAACATTGTTTGGCTTAGCAGTCTCTCGGTACCTTCTAATAGGTTTTAAATATATATATATATATATATATATATATATATATATATATATATATATATATATATATATACATATATATATACACACACACACACACATATATATATACATGTATATACACACACACACACACATATATATATATATATATATATATATATATATATATATATATATATATATTAATTGTGTATATATATATATATATATATATATATATATATATATATATATTAATTGTGTATATATATATATATATATATATATATATATATATATATATATATATTAATTGTTTTTTCAAATATTGGAGTGATGATCGCATTGAAATAAAGTAAATATTGATTTCGTTTATTGCAATAAATTTTGTTTTTTAATTTTGCCTGTAAACTTTATACGGTAAAATTATTTATGTTTTGAATTATTTATAAGAGATAGTGCAAAAAACGCTGCATTATTGTTGGGTTAATTAATTTTACTAGGTATCCTATGTATTTTACCATTCCTAAGTTATATGATTTGTAGTTATCCCCAAATCGAATATTATCTTAATGATCTTATTTGTCTTTAAATTTTGATAAAAGCCTCTTACAAATTCCGTATTAAGAAATGCAATGCTAATTAAGATGTAATGTATAATATACATCCTTTAGATTATAATGGATTCTATTCCATAAATGATTATGGTATTCATGGTATTTCCTATGGTATTCGTCAAATTCGGTAGGAAATACCATGAATTAGATTGTCATGATGAACCTTACTGTAACCTCCCCGGAAAAGTCGGCGAAGAGATACGTTAACACATCCCTCCAATAAGCTCATGATTTTCGTTGAAATTAGATAAAACGTTTTTTTAGGTATTTATTTTTTCATTCTTTTTTCTTTTTTTTTTAAATTATAAGATCCACTATTTTTTTGTTCTCTTTCCCCTAAACCTCCAAAAGAGATTCCTTCAACGTGAATATACACCTGCTGTATAACGAATAAAAAAATATGAGAAAATACATTATATATGAATCGCCAGCTTGTACAAGACCAGCCTTTGGTAGTAATTTTTATGTACAAAAATTTATTATTTTTTTGGTAATTTCTATTATGTTTTCCTTTTTTTCTGGAAATTTTTATATAAGTTGGTTACAGTCGAAAAAATATTTATTCGTTACGAAAAGACGTCAAAGAAAGTCAACTAGGAGGGAAAGAATGTTATAGATAGATTTTCATCTTAATTCGCCTATAAGGCCTTAACGAATATATATATATATATATATATATATATATATATATATATATATATATATATATATATATATCTGTGTGTGTGTAAATAATTATAGTATTCAGCGATCCACTTTATTATTATTGGTTTTATGCACCGCATCTTTGGAGAATTGAATGTTTTCCAATATCGCGATCCACTTTAAAATTCCTATTGAATTTAGAAGGATTTTAGTTAAGAAAATTTCTTAATATGTTTAATTAGAAATTTCTATCGCTCTGCGATTGAACGCTAAGTGCCTATGTTAGTGAATTTTCACTATTTACAAATAATAAGGCTTATAAGAAAAACTAAAAGTGTATAAGATCCGATTTTAATGACTAGGCTAAATAAGGTGGCGTGGAGGTTCCGCCATGGTAGCAACTCCTGCATGATCGGCACGTGTCCGGCTAAAGGCTTCATGTGGTGTAGGGATTTCGTAAAAACTATTTACAAATATACTAGACAATTAAATATTTTAATCAAAAAAACTGTTCATTACGGCCGCCAATTTCTAAATATGTAATGCATATTACAAAAAATATCTCAATGAAGCGCAACTTGACAACTAAACTTATATAAAAAAAAAAAAAAAAAAAAAAAAAAAAACTCGGCCAACCTGTTCGCCATATTGTACCCTACAACTAGTTCTAGTAAGAATGTTCCTTAGATGTTTTATTATTAGCACTGACAATAGAAGCCACTGAATGAAACGGGGCAAATAAAACCTCCGGACAAGATAACGTTTTCAGTTTGTTGTACTCCCCCCCCCTCTCTCTCTCTCTCTCTCTCTCTCTATATATATATATATATATATATATATATATATATATATGTGTGTGTGTGTATATATTAAATTAAATTAAGAAATATAAGCCCGTAACGGGCAGATACTGTAGAGGTCCTTATTCATGACCATGAGGAACTTTAGGGAGATAACTTGGAAAGTACTGTACTCCGGTCCCAGGATTTTCTCATTCGCGAGTATCCATGTATTAATAATTAAACTCTGAGAGGGCCAAGGTACGGTCTTGGACCCCGGATCCAACCCTCGAACATCGAAACTAATGAAATCGTGATATTGTAAATATTTTCATCTAAATTAACCTTTACGAATATATATATATATATATATATATATATATATATATATATATATATATATATATGTATATATATAAAACCTACCTTCTGAACACCGTAGTTCCGTGGTTATCTATTTCCGCACTACTCTAAGTAAGCTATGCTGTGCTGAGTTCTGAGTCTCAGTGTATATATTTGTATATATATATATATATATATATATATATATATATATATATATATATATATTTATATCCCTGTATGTTAATACGATAGCCAATACAACTACCAAAACGTTTTCATATCCGAAACTTTGTTTAAACATTAAACAAAATATCATTGCTACGTGCTTAGTTACTATAATTAGTCATTTTTCCGGAGTATTTGATGACAATTTAGTTTGAAGAGTTCTACACGTCTATTTTTAGGGCTTTTGTCCGTGGGTTGTTGTTGTTTTTTGCTCATGAGTTGCATACTATTACGAATAAAGAAAAAAAAATTCCAGCTCTAACAAAAACAGAAATTTATTCGTGAAATGGTAAAAACAACGCCAAGAAGGAGTTTATTACAGGGATTATTTTGAGGAATAGTAAAATAAGGAATTTCGACCAAAAGTAGAAACATGTCTACTTTTGGTCGAAATTCCATATCTTGGGGAGAGGGTTATCATCTATATTTGGACTGATAAGGTTTGTTTTCAAGGAGTAGAGTCTTGGGAGATTCCATTGTTGAAAAATAACTGTAGAATCACTGTGAATGTGTCAACTTCATCCAGTTAAAATATAAAAATGAATATTACAAGTTCTCTACCAAAATAGTTTGTTGGTTTTATTTCTCCTCTTGGAATTTATATTTTTCCTTTGGGTTTCCCCAGTTGTTTTCTTATTAGTTTCTAAATTACACAGATTTTTTAGGGCAGGTTATCTACTAGTGAGCATATTTTTTCTAGTCACGGTAGGGATGGCGAAAGAAGAGCCACTTTGTTGGAATCGAACCCATATTCTTAGACGCTTTACATCGATTGGGCTTCCATTAAATTCACTCATTTAACACACATATATGATTAGTGTTCTTATGTATGTATATATATATATATATATATACACACACAAAAAACACTAATCATATCGTCGATACAAAAGCAAACTAACGAATATGAAAATCACCACTTTTCAGAGTGGAAAAGCATTTACTCATAACTTTTTTTTGGACAGTCAAATATTCGGCAGATTTGACCTTTTGATAGTTGATTACTTTCCCTTTCATAGAGTGAAATCAGATTCAAGAACTTGCCGTACATAAGTCCAGCAGAAATTAGTAAAGATTGACAATGAAAGATGCATTTTTTCACATTCGTTACTTTGCATTTGTATCGTCGATATCACCAATCAAATATCAAATAAGACTTGCTTTTTATTTAGAGAGCAATAAAAAGTCGCAATGGAGACATAGCTAACAGTTTGAAATATTTGTAGATTATTTCTTAGTTATGAGTTACTGGTTCTTGATAAGTATTGTCTTTGTCTTGCAGAGACAAAGAGAGAGAGGATGGTTAGAAGGGACAGATAATGAAAGAAAGGGCTGTTATCTTGTTGAAAACAGTTTAATGTGTGCTCTACAGTAGCGCAGCTGATATTATTTCAATTTAGGGCGTACTTTCCTTTTTAATTATAGGCTGGTACGTACATATTTACTATAGGTGTGTACGTACACACACACACGCATATATATATATATATATATATATATATATATATATATATATAAAGACCGCCGGCTTTGTTGGGACTACTCATTCGGCCATAATATGAATAATAAATTATTTATAATAATATATATTATTTTTTATTTTTTATGGGTGAATCTACTGCTAAGGCGTGTGTATCCGTACACACGTTAAAGATAAGAAATTTTATATATATATATATATATATATATATATATATATATATATATATATATATATATTTATATATATATATATATATATATATATATATGTATATATATATACAGGGTGTTCAAAACTCGATTGACACCCCCCTTTTTTCCCACAATTTTTGAAATTTAAAAACGAAACTTGGTGGCTCTTAACGTGGTCGCGTGAACTTTCATTGGACCTAATGCACGACCCCTCAACTTTCTTCAGTTCTTCTCCAGAGACCCTAACTCTGGAATCTCTGGATTATTGTAGAGAATTAAATTTTAGGTCGATTTTATATTTGTAATTTTTTCGCTAAAGCGCACCAATGAGTAACAAATTGCCAAAAACCGAGAAAACCCTTGTTTTTCGTCACTTTTCTCCCAATAACGTAGAAAGTATGCCCGTAATGAAAATGTAGTCGATAGAAACGTTGTAGAGGATTAAATTTACTTCCCAAAAAGTACCTTTAAATGCCTAAAGTCTTAATAGGAATGGAGCAAAATACAATTTTGTTTTCAGAAAAGTGTATTATCAACGTGATCTACGCATCATTAAAACTTAATAAACATTTCCTAAACCATTTTTGCTCCACCTAGTTTTGGATTTAAGAACGTTTGAAGAAAAAATCAAATTCAATTACTTTATAAAGGGATTAAAAATAATAAAATATTAAATTTAAATGAATAGAACTCACCTAATGATTAGAATTCTGTATTAATTATTTTTGTGTTGGACGATTTTTTTTTTTTTTTTTTTTTTTTTTTTTTTTTTTTTTTTTTTTTTTTTTTTTTTTTTTTTTTTTTTACGGCGCCTTGACATCTAGGCCATTAGTGCCGACATCCAGGGTGCAGCGAGGAATTTTCCCAACGAGCCGTGAGATAAGAATATTCCTGCTAAATTAATCTAATTGTATTTTTTGAGAGTGATATCGATGGATATTTTCTCTCTTCAGGATATCAATACCCACGTCTCATTCGCCTCCAATCCTCCCTGCTTGTGCAGGGTGTGGTTGGATGGAGCATTGTAACTCCAGGTCATCCTAGAATCCTTCCAAACAAGGAAGTTATTCGGCGGACAACTGGGGGCACCTGAGGCGTGGTCAAGCTACCCATATCAAGTTACATTATATATATGATTGTATACTGTGTTTTTAATAAATAAAACATAATAATACATATTCTTGAATATTAAAAGATGATGGTGACCGTTGGGCTGGTGAGATATTATTTTCACCGGGAGGGAGAGACGAAGGAAGTATAAAGAAATAATGTTTGACATGTAGGCTTAATAAAAAGTATGCATGTGTATAGGTCTCCTGGTGAACACATGCGTGTCTGTGCCATGTGCTCGCCCGCTGGTACAGCTCAGCGCCATAACCGTTACTCAGATGGAGAGTCATTTTACGCCTGCGCTCGCCACTTAAACCGTTCTTGTCTCCCGTATAGTTTACGAGTCTTGAGTAGCCGTAATATCTGTCTGAATTGTCCATTAGTTTCATGGCATTGTTGGAATTCTTACGGGTTGTTTTCAGCTTTACGCTCAATAGGGAAGCTTATAACGAATATATAGTACTTCAAGTTTTAGTCATTTTATTCAGTATGCTAATTTCTGAAAATAAGAAAAAATAATTAAGATATTTACAGTTTATTCACCGAAGTTAAGCAACGTCGGGCGTCGCAAGTACCTGAATACGTGACCCTCCACGTAATTTTGGTGTTATCAAAGGATGGCTACCTGTAGATAAACCGGCGCTAATTGTTTTACGGCAATGGTAGCTAATAAAACTACATTCTAAAGTAAAAATTGTTTATATTGCCAACGTTTAGGCTTGAATTACGTACTAATTACAATATACATAAAATTAAGTCATAAATGTTGAAAGCAGACGATAAATATCTCTCAAATTAAATACTTAATTAAAAAAATTTTACCAAGTTCCTAAATTTTAAACAACACAATTAAAGTCATACTAAAATTGTACGCATTTATTAATATTGCTACATTTTAAAATAAATAAAGGACATAAATTTTGAACGTTCCAATTGATATATATGTTTCAATGAGTATTTAATCCACAATCGGAACTTAGCCATTTAAATTCTTCAATCCTTGGATTAAATGAGTGAGGCTTCTAATGCAGCTTAAAATGAATAAATTCGATTCTCTATTATTCAAATTTATTAATTTTGATTGTGATCGCTCGGTGTTATTTAAATATATTATGTTGGTAAATTCTTTGATATTTTTCTTTTCTGTTCCCAAATCTATCCTTTCAGGCCTACTGAATAAAAACGTTAGCTGGTAAAAGAGATAGTATTTTTTTTTTTTAATTTTATTTATTTTTTTATATTTACAACAATGCATAAGATGCATTTCCAGTACATTATTAAAGATTACATTGTCATGTACATGATTTAAGATGCTGCACAGTTGCAGTACCCTCTAGACGGATATGTTTTTCTATTTTACACTAGCTGTTACCCGGCATGCAATGCTACACCTACTCTCTGCATCTAGAAAAGCCAAAATAAATTTGAAACCAAATAAGTAATATTAAAATCTGATAACACAAATCTGTTCGGGTTCACAGTTTCTAACCCTTTACCTCCGAAATGTGAGTCCAATACGATTTTAACCTAGCCTAAGACACTCCCCGGATCTAAACATACATATGTGATAAGTTTGGTCAAAATCGGTCGAACGTTGTGAATTTTTATAAAGAACAAACATACAGACAGGCAGGTGGTAGACGTTTTTGACTTAGCCTATGACACTCCCCGGATGAAGGTCTACCTGTGTGCCAAGTTTGGTCAAAATCGGTCGAACGGTGTGGATTTGCATAAGGAACAATAAGGAACAAACAGATAAACAGGCAGACACGTGATTTATATATATATATATATATATATATATATATATATATATATATATATATATATATATATATATATATTAATTGCATCTTATAGAGATTTACTTTATGCCACTTGCGTTTCAATCAGCGAATGGGCTGGGAGGATAGAGAAAACATAATTAAATGAAAAATGAGCAGTATGGGTATTTAGAAAGGATATAAAAATAAAAAATAAAAATAGTCTACTAGCTTTTTACCCTCTCCATAATGACTTCAATATCCCCTTTATCCAATCCCTGGCCAAATCAGTCTATCAGAAGTTCCATTCCAATCTCCTAGGCCATCCAAATCCTTTGATAAATTCTCTATCCTCTTTCCAAAATCCCCATAGAAGGCTGAAGCGGAGGTGGCCTAGAGACAATTTGCTTTAACATCTGCAGAGCACAAAGTGTATTATATTTTCATTTAAAATTGTTTACAGTTGTTTCATTATTATTTTATATTATCTTTTTATTTATTTTTTCTTTAATGCATTACTATTGTGGGTTTTGTAATTGTTCATATTCCCACATCAAGCCTCACAATGTCATTATAACAGAACCAGCAATATTACTAGAAATATGTTAACTCATATTGTTGTAATAATCAATAATAATAAAAAAAAAAAAGGTTTTTACCAATAAGACATCCCTCATTCACAAAAATGATAAGATATATTTCTTGTCAAAATACGGAAAAATTATTGGAATTCGGCAAATCTAATAATATTTAGATTTTATAGCCAACATAAAAAAGGTGTTCCTGTAAGCTTTGCAAATTGAATTCTAAAAGAAGCTTTGAAATGTTGAATTTTAAATTGCCCATTCATTAAATTCTAAATGAGATATTTCCATTCTAAATTTAGATGGTGTTATATAATATGAAGGAGGGCTGAGTTGGGAGTGGCGAGCCGTCAGTTCCCGGGGGATTTTTATTTTTGTTGCCCCTAAATATTTTTGGGTCTATTTCCATATCTTATGCATGATATTTGCATTTTATGGAGGTGGATTATATTTTATTTTATGTTCTACCTGTCTTATATGCAAAAGCGATGCCTGTTGAAAAGAAACGACTGTGATTCCATAGAAATTGGGTGATTTTTTAACATACTTTATTTTATTTATGTATAAATAAATCTCTCCTACCAGATATTCAGCTGACGGTTTTTTTCTTTTTGCTAATTTGGTAGAGTCAGTGACTTCATTTTCTTCTTAGTGGAATTCTCGTTGTTTAAATTGGGCTATTTTACTGGTGGTAGAAAGCTATACCAAGTTTCAAAACTAATTGTTGAAATTCATCATAATCGAGCCGAAGTGTAGTCTCATTAATGGAATCGTTGAAACCAATTTAATTCACTTTAAAAAAATATCCATTTTTAGGGTTTCCTCCTGCCACGGGTTTGCCCCTGAAAGTATTTCATTCGTTGTACATCACGTTTTCGGTTAACAATAACTATTTCTATAATTATCTTTCAGCTGGTCTAAGCTACCGGTCACTTTCTATTGCCCATCCTGACAGAAAATCTGTAGAAATAGATATCCAGTTACTTTGAAGTAATTTTCGCGATTTTAAACAGTGATTTTGCTACTTTCGAATTAGCCTACAGGTTCTTTTCAGGATGTCTATTACTTATTTATAGGGTATCTAAAGTAAGAAACCATATTAAATAAATATAGCAATGAAAAGTTAATATAGTAATGAAAAATATTTAAAATGACTGCAATCAATACTAAAAGTAACTTTTTTGGACTACTATATTTATATAATATGGTTCCTAACTAACCCTTAGGTAACCTTCATTTGTAAGTAATACTTTTAGGCTTGTAAAGCATACATAAATGAAAATAAGCAGAATATATTTCAGCAAGAAATATTTATTAATAAAAATGTTAATTTTATAAAAATCAATGGTAATTGTGAAGTTTAGGGGCCTCCTCGCCGATTTTTTTTTTGTCCGGTCGTTCTATAGCATATTTATATTTTACATTCATTTTGCATTATGGGCATAGGTGCTATGGGTTTCCGCTCGCCCAAGAAGATATCAAAACTCTAGTCAATCCAACTCGCTAAAATTAATAGAATTATATTAATTTTTGCGAGTTGGATCGACTAGAGTGTTGAAGGTTACTTTCCTACCAGCAACGACCAATAGAAATGCTAATGAGTTATGCGCATGCGCTGGATCACTGTTACAATCACTACAGATACTTCACAAGTAACTGAATGTGGTCTTCGGGAAAAGACCCAAATCTTTAGTTTTTCCTGCAAGTCAGACTTTTTAAAGATCCAGTGCCCGCTTTTTCAAATTATTGCCCTGGTGCATTATAAGAACATTTTACTGACTCCTATATTTAGTTCAATATCTTACTCTGATTAAATATAGTTATACCCTTGATCCTCTTTGATTGCTGCAATAATATTATGCATAAGTAGCTATATGAATATGCCTTGGGAGCTAGACCAAATGCAGGAGGTGACGGGAAGCCATACGCCTGATTGCGGGGATATCTTTCAAGTGCTCGTCACTAATTCAATCTGACTGCTCCGACTCCCTCTAGCCTTCCAACGCATACCTTACTTAAAACTATCACTCGTAGGGCTCAAAGTCAAATAGCAAAGAAGGCAGTAACGCAGGAGCTCCATACTTAAGCACATTCCATAGAAGAAGGGTAGTGTATTCTTGAACAATTTGATTAGTATAACCTATAAATATATGTATATATATATATATATATATATATATATATATATATATTAGTTTTGCTCTTTGTAATTAACAGCTGACTAAATATACATCAGAGGCCGCATGATCAGCGCTCCTAGTGGCAGCAGCAACAACCAACGCCCGAGCCCCTTAATTAAATTCGTAATACAGATAAATTCCCTACTTCTAATGAACCGATTTAATTTATTTTTTAAACTCATCTTTCTCTTTAGATACCTACGCTGTATTTCGTTACAATACACGAGAAAGAACAGTCAGGTTGAGGAAATTAGTAATGTAAGTTCGCCCCCCCCCTCCTAATGAATCCATTTTGTTTACTTTTAAAATGTATTTCTCTCTTTAGGCGACCAAAACGAATACAGAGTTTCGTTGCAATACATTACAAATTACGGCGGATATACCATGTTTCAGAACCAATTGTTGAAATTCATTATAATCGAGCCGAAGTGTAGTCTCATTAATGGAATAGTTGAAACCAATTTAATTCACATAAAAAAAAATTATCCATTTTCGGTAGGGTTTCCTCTTGCCACGGGTTCGCCCCTGAAAGTATGTCATTCGTTGTACATCACGTTTTGCGTTAACAATAATTATTTCTATAATTATCTTCCAACTGGTCTACACTACCGTTCATGTACTACTGCCGCCCTGATCGAAAATCTGTAGAAATAGAAAGTTTCCCCCTTTTAAAAAATAAAGGTATTTAAAGGAGGATAGTAAAATCGTAACTACATAGCGGATCGGTTTAGACTATATCTGATTATTTTTTGCTATTTAAAGAAGCAGATATTCTGATTAAAAAGAATGATCTAGTTCGTTAACTATCAGAAACTTCTTCTTTTTTTATAATGAATCAATTTAAATTTTAAAGTCCATTATTATTTAAATTAATTAATTATATATTATCACAAATATATAAACTATAAAACAATCATACACACATTACGTTGCTATGGTTACCTGGACACGAAGACATCAAACTCAGTACTGCCGTCGACTTACAAGCAAAACTAGCCAATCAAAGACCAACCTTTGACTTCCATACTGTGACTTCATCGGACAGTTTGCCGCCAATGTTGCGATGCTCAACAATGAAATAAAATAAATAATTAATTATGAACGCCAAACACTATTTTCTATAGTTTTCTTTCAATTTTCACCAAAAAATGGACAGTTCCGGTAGGCAGATTCTGCTGGTTAACGAACTGTTAACTGGTGTTAATAATTAAATATTTTTATAATCTTTAAAATCTACGAATAAAACCACCTTTAAGTGAATATTTTTATTTTCAAAACCACAATTTTTAGCCGGTTTCCAGCAAAATGAAAAAAAAAGAATAGTTTGGTGCCTGGTGCTCCACTGACTTGAAGCACTTTCCATATATCCCTGCATTCAGTGAAGTATCCCTGTATTCAAAACTTCCCATCTATATTATTTTTGGTAATTCTCAATCAATTATTAAAAAAAAATTATCAACAGGCACGAGATGTTTGGAGTTTTTGAAACTCAAAACGGTTGAGAAATCTTGGTAAGTGGTTGGTGACTATTGGAAAGTTTAATAAATCCCCCTACTAAATAGATTCAATCAAACATTTTGATAACTCTGACGAAGAAACGGTTCTCGAAGATTCGGAAGTTGCTATTCTAAAAAACAATCACAGGAACTGCGACATCATTCTTTTACTCTTTGCTTAACGACATGTTGTCCGTTGATTTTCCGTTTATTGTTCAATCATTTTATTATTGCAGAAAAAGAATTAATCTCATGTTTCTTTACTGAAGTAAATTCATCTCTGAGAGAGATTAAGAAAATACATTAAATTTATTCAGAATAATTATAACGTCTTATAACATGTAGTATGTAATCTGTGTTACTCAAGTAGTTCATCTTTATTCATTCTTGATTAAGGCCCTCTTTGGATTCAGAATATTTCTCTGGAAATTCCTATATAATAAAGTCCAAATAAAAGGCGTAAACTCGTTCTTGAAGGGTCAACGTCTCTTTTAATCTAAAAAGAAACTAGTGCGTGGGCCGGGAGAGTCAAACGCCTACGGTGGTAGGCTTGTAGTTGGCGGGCGAGAGTCGCCTTGTTTTTCTAGCATCGTGTCACAGCATTTTTGGAAACATTCTAGGATTTGCATAAAACAAACAAGTCAATTCGTCAATGATTCATTTGGAGTAATGCTTGTTCGGTGTTCTCTCAGCGTGATTCATGTGCAGTAACGTTTGCACTTAGCGTCATCTTGCAATAAGTGTTAGAAGAGGGTACAATTAGTAATACTTATTCTTATAAAGCCTGATACGGAAGCCAGTCCTAAGGCAAATCAACATACTCTGTGTGTGTATATATATATATATATATATATATATATATATATATATATATATATATATATATATATATAACTAGAATTCGTTTTAAGTTTCTGTTACTCCAAAACGACAGATTGCGTTCACATTTCGCACGTTTACGGGGCATCCAAACTAACATAGATACATATCGGTTGAGGTTGGAGTAAAGAAAGTATTACAAAAAAAAAAAAAAAAATCAATCAACAGACATGAAAAGTTTTGGACCAGTGCCAAATTGTAGTAATTGAAAAGTTGTTTATTCGAGAACATAATAAATTGCAAACTCAAACTATTCTCAGGTAAATTTCGATGGACAATGTCTTCAGAAAGCTTAATGTTTCCAAATTGTTAGCTTCGTTTCTGTCTAATATTTTCCAATCCAGATAAGTACATTAGATGGAAACGTATTTAGATGAAGCAGATCTTGCGAGTCGGTCCTCGTGTGTGTGTTAATTATTTTCGAGGTCTCTTCTTTCAGGACAATTATTCTTGTTGACACGGCTTGCCATTCAATTATGTCTACTTAAATACTTATACTAAATCTTATGCATATTTGCCAGCCCTTATTTTTACGTTTTTGTATTAACCCTGGATTGACACCGTGGGGTGAAAAATACCCCACACTTTGTTCAATGGCGAGTCTCTTAATTTCTGTAAATCATAGAGACTCCGTCCTTCTTGCTAAATAATCGGTAATGCATTATCTGGTATAAACTAATATGGTAAAAATGCTGTTTCACGCCCTCAAAACCGATTTCTTTCAAATTTTGTACAATAACGTATTTTGATGCACTAAACACAAATACGTTAAAAAAAACCTTCGCATTTAACTAGGAAAGAAGTTATTAAGCACTAAAGTTCACTGTTATGCAGGTTGTGTAAGTATTTTAACCCTCGGGAGCGCGCGCTCATTTCCTAACACGGGAACGCGCGATGTATCTGAGAGATACAAGAGGAGTTAATGTCCAATAAATACGTACTAATCCATTAAAATCGTTTATATTGTTCTCATACAATATTTTTTTCAATTTTAATAATGCAATATATTGCATTGGATGATTTATAAAAGTTTAATTTAGCTAAATTATTAAAATATTCTTATAATTATTGTAAGGATAACCAATGAAGTCTTTTTGTATTTAATTTATAATTAAGAAACATACAATAAGATAATAAACAATCTCTTTAATTGAATTAAATTACTACATATTTGGAAAACATACTGCTATATAAAAACAGACTGCTTTATGAAAACATACTGATATATAAAAAATGTTGTAACTGTTATGGTGAGTATACTAAAAATAAGTCAAATCAGTAAAACATACAAACATTAAAAGAATAATAGAACTATATACAAATAATAATTCAAAAGAAGATTTTCTGAAATAAAAAATCGATAGTATGAAGCTCAAGGAACACGGGGACGCGCGATATCTGTGAGATAATACTGTAATTTTAATCCTCAAATGGATATTTCAGACATAATCAGGCATTACCTAACATGCAAAGGACCAAATAGAACCTAATAGAGACACCATTTTTTTAAAAATCGTTAATAAGAATTAATTACCTGGGAACGCGCGATGTATCTAAGAAGCACAAATAGGGCAAAATCAGGCTTAACCTCATCCGACGGGCAACAATTAAAAAGTGAAGTGACGGTAACAATGAAAAAAACAGCTAGAAGTGACGGGAGCTGCCTCTCTCTATCCATCATAGCGGATTCCCCTGAGACGTTGCGCCTATGTATCTACTGGATACCGCGCGTTCCCGAGGGTTAAGGTTAGTCATATTGTTTTCAGGATAATTATTTGGTGTACGTACAATATTGAGTTTTAGAATTTCCTAACTATTTTGTAAATTTGACTTCGTATTTTGCAGATTTATTCCTGTTTGAATTTATTTGATGATGTTCCTCGTCTATACATTGTTTTTGTGTAAAAAGCAAAAGAAAAACTTGAAATTTGATTATTTTAAAAATGGTCAAAGTATGGGGTAAAATTTACCCCACGGTGTCATTAACGCAGATGTCAATAGCAGTGTCAATCCAGGGTTAAAAATCAGTAGATACGATGAGAAAAATGTGTTTACTCCTGAACATAATTAAATATTTTTATTCTGTACATATATAAATGAGAAAAACTATTGATGTTAATTTTGTATTTACGTAGGTCATTTAGTGTTCAATAATGAGGCGTAAACATACCATGTTTCTGAGATATTGATTATTAAATAATAATCGTACCCGTTTCATACTTATTTGTCCTTCTTTAGTCATATATTCTTCAGCGAAGTATAGGTATACAAGGAGTCCAAAAAAGAAACCGGTCAATCTAATAAAAAAAGAAATCTTCAATCGATGCAGGATGAAAAAAAAAACAAAGGAAAAAATTCCTTTGGCATATACAGTGGAACATGGTTTATTCGAACTTCGATAATTCGAAATCGTCTTTAATTCGAATATTTCTCTCGGTCCCTAGAATTTAGGGCATAAACAATGTCAAAAAATCGTAGTGAATTCGAATAATATTTTGGATAAATCGAAGTTTTTACGAGTCTGTGCCTCCAATGGAAGTGGACAGAGAGGCGGTCGATCTTAAATCTTTTCAAAATATTCTTCCCTCGGGTAAGAAGGATAGTAAGATACGGATGTAGGAGTTCCGGGACAAGAAGCGCGGCGGTCTCATAGTCTAGTTCTTGGGCTCTAGGATTACTGCAAAGTGGTGGGTCGCGCTTCCTCCCTTCCAGGGGTTGTTATCGTTACATCCTGTAGTTTTATCCTAGAATTCCCTCTCACCATTCCTCCGATCTTCATTTCTTATTCAGTTATAAGTCAGTCAGTGCCTATATCTGTTGTATTGTTTTTAGCTTTGAATTTCTGGTGTACAGTGCAGTTCAGTGAGTTGTTGATTTAAGATGTCGATGCCTAGAAGTTATAAAACTTTAACATTGTCAGAGAAAATAGCTGTGATTAAAGAAGTTGAAAAAGGAGTAAAGAAAAAATCTGAAATTTGCAAGGACTTTGGAATTCCCCTAGCACTTTACCAACTTACCTGAAAAATAAAGAAAAAAATCTTGCCCACGAAAATGTTTTTTTTTTTTCAAAACAATAGACCTTTATTTTTACTTTTTTGATAAATGATGTATTACTTATGTACGCAATCATCAATTCATGAAACGTTTGTTTTTCTTTAAATTAAATGTATTTTCTTTAAATTAAAAAATGTGAAAATATGAAGTTCGATTTTTTAGCCCTTTATTTTCAAAAACTTCTGTAATTCCAATTTTGGATAATTCGAACTTTTTATCGGTCCCTAGAGGTTCCAAGTTCTACTGCATCTCGTTTTGCTTCATTTTCGAGAAAAACTTAAAAAAAAAAAATAATAATTATAAAAGGGTTTTAAAGCATATGCTTTTAACATTTTTTATATAGGCCTCGTGAAAGACTTGTCTTTTTATAATTGTTTTTAGTTTTTTTGAATTTTCTCGGAAACTGAGGAAAAACGAGATACAGGCCAAAGGATTTTTTTTTTCATTGTTTGTTTATTCCCCATTGATTCCCGAAGGCTGGCCTTTTACTTTGGGGACTTCCTGTATGTTGCTTAAAGATGTTGATGAGATGATGAGTCGAGAGACAGTAATGAAATCAATAATAATAATCGTACCCGAGGCCTAACTGTATCTGCAAGTTTATGATAAGTTTTCTCAATAAAAGCCTTCTATGGTTTTTTATAGGAAGTCTAGTCCAACAACTAGAGTGGATCAGTGTGGAATAACTACACTTTTTGAGAAAAGTATCGATATACAACACTTTCATCTCTTATGATGATGTCCGATAAGCGAATAGTTAGTGGCTATTGATAAAAAAAAAACACACACACACACACCCACTAGATAATATATAGAGTGCGTATACATATTTACAGCTCTGCAGTAAATTTGTTTCAGGAATATTGGTTTAGAAAAGACTATTCTGCCTAAATACTATTTCCCATACAACAAGAAAAAATATAAGACTGTAAAAACCTGTTTTGAAGGAGCTAAATTTTAGCCTGATTTTAGGCCTGAAAGAAATTTAAGCGCTTTGAGGTAAAAGAAGCTCCTACATGTCCAGGTGAAATTCGTCAAAGAGCATCTGACTTGAGTAAAGAAGCTCCTACATGTCCAGGTTAAATTCGTCAAAGAGCATCTGACTTGAGTAAAGAAGCTCCTACATGTCCAGGTTAAATTCGTCAAAGAGCATCTGACTTGAGTAAAGAATTTATTTTTATTTTTTATTTAAGCTCTTTTTTTTTGTCTTCCTCCAGGCCAGATGCCAGGAAATTTATGGTGAAGCGTCCGTCGATTATTATAAAAACGGGTTTTCTGGAGAGTTGGTCGGACAGGATCTGCTTAAGAATGCCTCTTGTCCAGCTGCTCTAATACAACAAAAAATAAAATATTAAAATAACTTCTCTGTATGTCAGCGCATATTTGTAGACGCCAATTTGAAGTAAACGGAATGTCATTATTATCAATGGACATAGTTCCTTCGCAAATTTATATAACGCTTAAATACTAATACTTTTATTTCATTTATTTAATGAGGAGTTTGAAATGCTTGGTTACTTGTAGAAGTATTACTTAAGCATTATTTACCATATAATGAAATATCTTCTTCACCTATAAAAATTTAATTCCAAAAATAAATTCCTACAAACTTTTAACAGCTGTTTTGCGAGACCGAGGTCATTTATTTAGCTTCAGTACCCCCTAAATCGGAAAATAAATTATGAAGAAATAATCAAACAAAAAATTACATTGAATTTATTATTAGTATTATTGTTTATAAGTGTTAGGCTTCTAAAGCCCATCCTTCATGATGGTACCTGCCAAAGTTGGGCATTATTCAATAAATCTCTTATTCTGTTATCATTCTAATAATTTTTTATGGAAAAAGAATTTACTCATGGATTAAGTAATTAGTTTTATATTTTTTGAATAGTTCATTATTTTTCATTCTTTATTTATTATTCATTGAAAGTAAAGTTGTTTGTGAAAACAAAAAATAGCAATTTTGTTCTGCAGGCGTAAAAAAATCGTCTTAAACAAGAGCTTTAATGTGGTCATTATGAAAAAACTAAATCAATTGCCTATCTTTCTATATATTTGATATATAATTTGCTTAGAAATACACATAATTGATTCAAGAAATCCATAGTAACACATAACAAATTTGTGTTGTTCAATTTGTTATTTATAACTTAATCAAATTAAAAACATTTTACTCGTATAGACGTTTTTTATTCAATAGCAGTTTTCATTCAAATATGTAAATCATTTTTATTAATGTCAATTGTTATTCAATAATGGATGAAAATATTATTCATTATTGATAATGAAATAACAGTTCATTAGTCATTATTTCTGAATATTTTTTGCTCAACACTAGTGGTACATATAACCAAGCATTGTGATCAAAAATTTAATTTCCTTATACACACAGACAGAGGTTTGAAAATGCCGCTAATATGCCTGGAAGCCACTGGCTATTCAGGAGATGTCTTCAAATGAAATTGTATAGTTAAGTGTTCTTTAAGCAAGATAATATTCTGTTTCTGTACTTGCTGCTCTCTTTCGACAATTCTAAAAAAATAATAACAAATATCAAATGTTTGTTATTAAATTTTTTGTAAAGATAAATGAGATTGAATTTTAATAAGTAAGAAGGATATTTCAGATAAATCAAATAATAAATTACTACTTTTTAAATAAGTTTATCTTTTAGGATAATATCAACGTGTATCCTGTGTAAATCACTTTGTTAGTCTACCCTTTCTATTCAGACACTAAGCACGTATTTAATTATTAGTGCATCGTTCCACATTGTACCGTACGGTTTATCCTATTTTGTCGTTGAATGTGAAGTACTGTTAGTATCTGGTAGGAAGTCTAGTAAGCACATTTTCTTACATGCACAAAATTTTAATGGTAGTATAGAGTATTTCTCTGAGATGCACTTCGATGATAAAGGTTTTCTTAAATTTCTCTCTAGAGGAATGTAAGAAAGTAAGATAAAAAAGGAGTGAAGTGCATAATGAGGTATTCCGTAATCGCTAGTTGCACAATATTTACTGTGCTTGCAAAAAAGTCATAATGCACCTCACGGCCGTTTTTGAACATTATGACTTTCTCTATCTAGACACTAATGGCGGAGACTTATCGCTCTCTTCTAAGTCGTCCTTCGCTTTTAAGGTTTCGATTTTCCCTAAGTAGTTGGGATAACAAAAAAAGCCTATGGGGAGAAAAAAAACTGAGAAAAACCTTCCTTATTTCTACAGAATTGAAAACGACCCTCCGACTCTGGAGTTGCTACAGGGTCGTTAAGGGATGTTTTTCAGGTGTTTATCGTCTCCAAGGATGACGTGACCGGGGCTTTAGGGATTGCTGAGAAAAGAGAGTGGGGTTGTTTATGCCTACAATCGCATCAAAACAACATGGAACTCACCAGAACAACACCTCGCCTAATGGGAGATTCTCTCTATTTCTAGCTTCGAGAGAAATTCCAATGGCAACCAATCGGAACAGAAACTTTGTCTTACCTGTGTAAACTTGGTGAAAGTTATTTGTTGTTCTGTTGAATATATTTAGGGTTTTCCGTGTGGGATTGGGCTCAACGGAAGAACAAGCATTCTAAACAGATACCACAAAGCAGTGAATGAAAATATATGATTCACATGTTTGCTCTTCCTGACAATTATTGTTTTACAACCATAATTATGGTTATGAAGCAATAATTGTCATATATAATAGAATATTAATTATAATTCTACAACTTACGGGTTATATGAGTGCTTAAAAACAGTCACAGAAAGCAGGATAATATTTTAATTGAACATTTTTAATGTCGAGAAATCCTTATAGTAAAATAAAAAGATTTCCACTTACTGACGTGGCCCTACAAAAATTTAAGCTTAATTTATTATTCTCTGGAATAGGTACCTTCCGTATACCACAACCTTTTTTTTTAAAATATGTACAAAAAATTGCGAAAAGTCCATGTCTGTTGATAAAATGTTTTCTTAGTAATACTTCCACTAATCCAAACGGGGTCAGAGGAGTCAACTTTCAAAACGGGACTATAGTACTTCTTTTAGAGGTACCCAAAAAACGTTTAAGCTAGTATAATTCTTTCAGGAAATTAATATTCACGAGGCCAGACTAACAATTATTTCATTGTGTTTGATGAGATTTAATTAATTTCCCCCAAAAAAGAAAATTGTTGCTGTGTGAAAATAAAGTTTTACAAAACAAAAAAATATTTTGATGGAAAATTGGATTTAGCCCATATTGAAAGTCATCTTTCTTAAAAGTTTTCTTAAAAACGTGTGAAAATGTCGCTTCGAAAATTGTTTCATTCGATTCCCCACCTTATAAAAAGTGAACCTTTAATGCTAAATATTTGCCGAAATATTCGAGACAATGTAGATTTTGCTGGCTAACTTGGCCTTGCCTTTTGTAACAAATATTTTTCATAAAAATTGGACTATTATTTGAGATCGTTGAGCACAAGCAGGCATATATATATATATATATATATATATATATATATATATATATATATATATATACACAATTATAAAATAAAACATTCTAATTTCTCTTTACATTTCTCCTTAACACTTCTGGATTGTATCATTGATCGACATCATAAGCGAATTTTCCTGGCTGCTTTTTCCGAGTGACCAAACCAGACAAAATATTTTCATAAAATATGTCTATAATTTAAACAAGAATATATATTCCAAGGATTGTGTTTGTCCCCATGCACTGTGTGGGTACTATGTGAAGTGGAATGCTGGGAGTAGGGTCCAATTTACATAAGGACTTCAATCAAACTCAGTTAACTCATCAATTAACTGGGCTATTCCAATTAACTCACAAGCCAGGCCCTCATTCAATTTAATGTAAGCTATATCATCCTTCCAAGCGATGAGAGCTATTTCAGCCCTGCAGGCAAAGATGCAATTCTTGTATCAATTAATATGTTTATGTCCTCCGTTGCGCTGTAGTTTGAAAAAAAAAAAAAAAATGGTTTGAGGGTTTATTTTTAATCTTTTCGTTATCAACAAAGTTCAATTCTATACAGATTCTAATTAGCACATGTAATTGACGACTTGGTTCGTTCCTAAAAGAGTGAATTAGTACCGTTAAATGTGGTCACATTACCACACTTTGGTGAAATAAGTAGGTACAAACCAGAGTTGGGCAAACGTTAGCGCGCGCTAAAAGCTGATACCTCTCCGCTAATTTAGCGAAACTGTAGAAAGCCAGCGCTAATCTATTTATGAAATATCGTAATTGCTAATAGCTTAAGCTATAGTTACAACTTGTAACTATAGCTTAAGCTATTAGCAATTAGGATATTTCATAAATAGATTAGCGGTTAGCGCACTGCCGCCGCTAACCGCTAATTATTAGCGCTGGCTTTCTACAGTTTCGCTAAATTAGCGGAGAGGTATCAGCTTTTAGCGCGCGCTAACGTTTGCCCAACTCTGGTACAAACCTATATTGCTAGGATATTTTCATTTTTTTTTTATTATTATATTTATTTGTATATAGGTATACATTTGTCTCTTTGACAAATTTGGCCAAATTTCGACCGAAATGTCCACCAAGCGTTCGCGCTGGCGGGGTGGCGATGCACCAAAAAGAAGACTGTATGTTATACTGTACATTACACAGGTTTGTCGGATGGACCTAAAGCATATTTATGTCCCTGAATATGAGTAGAAGGCTCTAAACGAAATTTATTTTTTTACACATTCGACAGTCATGCAAACTAAAACACATAAAGTTTGAAGAAAGGAAGTATCACAAGAAAAAATGTCCGACCCGCAGGAACTGCGACATCTTAGCTTGCCTACGTTATTATTTCTAGTGTTATTTGAAAATCTTACAATAGAATCAGTTATTTTTTTGTCTTAAACTTTCTTGAAAAATGTAAACACTTGTTCAAATTTAGGGCTTGAAGCGAGACCTTAGGCGCCACATCAGAAAACTGATTTCCTACGAGGAAATTATTCTATTTAAACAAAGATTTCCAGAATGTGATCGCTCTATTAAAAATTAAAAATAAGAATCACATATGTAGGACATTTAATGATCTTTCGAACCCATGCTAAAACCGATATATCCGAAGATCTCAAGAAAAAGCTAGTTTTCTTCATTTTCCTCGACAACAGTTAGAGGTGTGGTCTTGAAAGTCGTTTTATTAGATTCCCTACGACCTATTACTTATGAACGTATACCTGAAAGCAAAGTAATGCTTACATTACGATTTTGTTTTGCACAAATTTGGCCAAGAAAATCATGTTCCGGTGGAGGGATTTTCCTGGTTAACGTACCACAAGATACAAATTAGATTGTTAATGTAGTGATCTATGAGTTCTGAAAAGTGGAATTTTCTGGATTCCGATTGGAGGGGGAAAACGTGCTAAAAATGTAATCAACAGATTTTCGGACCATTTGTAATGTTCACTTAAATATCTTCAATTGGTTTTGAAATCATGGTAGACGCAAGGTAACCATTGGAAAGCTACAAAGGACACAAGTATAAGAAGCTGTGCTTCAAGTTTCGTAAATATTGGTTTTGTTCTAATGAATCATTTTTTGAAAGCACTTTTGTCCACATTTTGAGGAATTCTGATTTTTTTAAAAAAAGTGCGTATGACCTAAAACAATAAACTTTATATAGTGTTTACATTCCTCGGAAAACAAATATTTTTCTTGTGCCTAATTCTAATGTCTCCATAAGCTTGGGACTCACGTTTTAATGAGCACAAACAAAAATAAGAAAACGAGCTTAGCTGTTCCCAAAAATTCTCTACTGGTTATCGGAGAAGTGATAGGATTATAAATTCATTGTAAAGTAAATTAACTCCATTTAAAATAGACTGCCTTTAAAAAGCATTAGGTTTCATGAAGTAGCATTAGTATTCCTTGTAGTACATACAAACTAATTACATTCAGCTCTTGTCTGAATCTATTGTCTCGAAAAGAGAGTAAGCTTTCACTAAACACTTTTTTGTGAAATCCTTTTAACTGTTTCAATGAACGAAGGTTTCTGTTTTCTAATAGAAAAACAAACATTAATGGTGCTAATTACATATATATATATATTTCATAAATTACTTGTATTGTGTAACTTTCGACTTACGTTTTAATCTTAACAGTACATTTTTTAATTACAGGTTGTTTTCACAGCATTGGCAGGGAGATTAATTGCGAAATGGAGGAAATTTATAAGGTAATTGATAAAATGATATATTAATTTCTAGTTCTAATTATATCTATTAGAGTATTTAAGAGACATACATTTATTACACATATTCTATATCTCGCACACTCACCACCCTATCACGGTGAGACCCCAAGAATTGGTATACCTGTTAATTATGAACCTGAATGCATCAAGTTTATGATATATTTTGGCAAACAAACAACTTCTTACAAAACCTACTTATATAGATGAGATTTCCGGGGTAAAACCAATTTTTCTTTCGGAGTTTTACACGGTAAATAAACTCCCACGATGGAGGGTTACTCCAACGTGGAAAACAGGATGGATTTGGGTACGTCTATTGACTTTCCAGTCTATTTTCCCTGGATAATTTAGCTACCATGAACAAACCGTGATTCTGTGTAATTCTGAAATTCCGTGATGAGCAATACTTAACATTCGCCTTCAAGAAAACCTACTTAAACAGTGTTTCATATCTGTTTTTTTCTGCTAATTGTACTCTTGGTCAGAGAATATAATAACCGTGGTTAGTTTTTATGACCTTCCTGTAGCGTAGCGTTCATGTAGTGAGTGACCTGTGTGGAGTGCATTTTGTTTGTAATAAAGTTTAACTTCATCCAGCCCGAAGGCTTTTTGCAATCCTGAGTGCCAAGCAAAGGGTTCGCAAAATAACTGCTAAAGATATTCCCACAGCACCATATTTAAAAAAAAATACATTTGAAACCTATTATTTTCTTAATATTCTTACAACTTCATGGATTAAATTAAGAAATCAGTTGGTGGTAACATTCATTGATGTAATATACTTTATATCTGAAAGTATGGATTAAATAAAAGCTTTTGTTATCTTGTTAAAATCTGGTAATATTTAAGAAAATAAATAAAGAAACGAAGTTGTGATAATACAATCTTACATGAAATGAATTATTTTGTTAGCACCTGTGTAATTAAAACGTAAGGAATTTTAAACTCTCTATTGATTAGATACTAGAAGAACATGTAATAAAGATATTTTTGGATTCCTCTTACATTTGATTGTTATCCAATTTTATTAGTTTTTTTTAGCACTTTCCTCCGAACGAAAGTAGCTATTGAGGTTGCACTCATGACGGAATTTTCGAAAAATTTCTTCGAATCTTTATCGATCCTACCTAGTAGAGACCGAAAATGACCCCCGTTAAAATTTATATATATATACATATATATATATATATATATATATATATATATATATATATATATATATATATATATATATAGTTATATATGTGTCAGTTAACACGATACAGGCCAGAGTTTTTGTTTTTTCGCCACGAAACTTGGTATGTATTATTCCCCAATCAAACTATTGAACGAGTTCGTTAACCAACAGAATCGGCCCATCCGGAGGGGGGGGGGGGTTTACTCCGGAGCCAAAGTAGTTATTTGCCAATACCGGCCATAATTTTTGTTATATTTCAACGAAACTGGGTATTTGTTGTGGTCAACTGAAGAGAAAAATTTGTTGTAAAAATAAACTAAATCGGTTGACTAGAAGGGGGGAGTTTACTCCGGACAGAAATTACTAATTTGCTAATAACGGTCGTAATTTCTTCTGTATTGTAACGAAACGCGGTATACGTCCTGGGTATCTCATGAGAAAGAAGTGTTGTAAAAATGATCTAAATCGGTCTATCGGAAGGGGGGATTTACTTTGTACTATGTTTGGATTGAATTGAAACAGGTGCTATTTATGTTTTTATTTTATTTATCTATTGAGGTTATTTTAAGCAAATTATTCAGGAATGCAATCGACACTACCCAATTCTGAGGAAAGTGCTTAGTTATGCAGCTCCTGCGTGACGGACTTTTTAAATATTACATTATTATAATACATTGTTTGGGCCAAATATAATCTGTTTATTAATATATAATATTTTTAGCTAAAAGTATGATTGCTACCTCAGAGCTATTGGAAAAACGATATACTGCTCGGCAGCCTAGGTCTGCAAGATAAGGACACCTGATTAAATAGAACGCGGGAAGTAGAAATCCAGACCCATTTTTAGGTTTGATCAAGAAACCAAATAAGTAACTAATAAATATTTACCTATTGTTCATTTGAATGATAAGGTATTAAAAAAACAACAAAAGGAACTCAAATAACCTTGGAATGTAAAATAGAATATAAAAACTCTCAAGGGAGAAAAGCTCAAGTAATATGCTAGGAATCTTTATAGCACGAATTCTAAGATAGTGTAGTTCTATACTATGAGTTATTCATGAATTGATAACTTATCAAATTACTAGCTTTCAGCAGTTTTAATAATTTATCCTTAAATTGAAAACATTTTAGTTTTCTCTTAATTAATTACGAGAAAACCTATTAAATTATATATTTTATATTCACTTCTTTCATTTAATGTTGACGGTTTGTACGCTGCCAACAAATTTCTATTTAATTCATAAATGTCTAATGTAACATAAATAAGTGCACTGTATTCGAATGATTTATTGAAAAAAATATTGCATAAAGATTTTTCGCGTTCTATTTATTGAGATTTGTTTATAATTTTTATTTTTTATGGAAATTGCTTCGTCCTCTATTTTAAAATTACATCAATTGAAATCATAGCGGGACGATGATGCAGGACTATTTTAGGGAGTTTGACTATTTTAAAATACTGGTCATTTATTAAAAGTGTATATATATATATATATATATATATATATATATATATATATATGTATATATATATATATATATATATAACATGTATACATACATTCTTATCACCTTTTAAGATAAGATAAGTTAGATTGCCACATTTTCCTGCCGAAATAAGGATGACATCTCCTCTTTTTGAATTAAAAACCATCTCTGGTTATCAGATTTACAGATATAAAGTATTTAAATAGTATATTTTTTTTTATTTGCTAGACAAAAGGATATAAATTATTTATTACCAGAATCTAACAATTTTATTTTCTTTTGTATTAAATTCATGTATGATCGATTTTACTCAATACTATGTGACGTGGACATTGTACGGGAACCTTCACCTTAGCTCAAGTAGGCTGTATTACTTGTGTATTGAATATTTTGGCTCCTGAAGCAGTACCTAAAATATGGTAATTATGTATATTTGATTTTACCAACACCATAAAACTGTTTTCTTGCTCTACATTGTTTAGTGAGAATAACTAATATATAAGATGGGGTTGACGCCAGTTTGCTTTTGTGTGCTTATTATCATGTTTGTTGGAGGGCAGGCCATCTGCTCAAACAATGCCGTAGAAAACAATCTTCTGCGCCTCATTTCTAACAATTATAAACTTTCAACAAAAAATGTCTTCGTTTTAACATTTGGTTTTTCTTCCTAGTTTTTTTTTTTTTTTTTTTTTTTTTCAAAATTATAAATTGCTCTTGTGTATTATTCAGAGATTTCAGAATTTTTATGCTGTTGACTGGTTACTGTTTTAGCAGTATGTGTTTAATGTATTAAAATAATTGGTTGTGGATCACCCCCTTCCAGTCGGATTCGTTCTTAAATTTCTTGCTCTTTAAAACGTTTAATTGTTTCTTTTTCTCTCAAATTCTACTAGTTCATTGAAATTATTAAGAAATATTTATTTCTCTTATATAGTTTTTAAATCAATTTTTAGAAGAACGAATTCGCAGGGCTGAGAATTTTTCTCAGATTCTCCCGTTTTATGATCGGATGCTTGACCGCAATTTTCTTGGTGGCTGAAAACGGCGTCGTAACACCACATTTATGCAAATTAGGATTTGTAAATATTAGTTATTTTTACAAAGAGTAAGTAATGAGCAAAAATTATAATATTTTTAAAGATGAACATTTTCATCTTTAATATCAATGATATAATTAATCGATTGTATTTTAAGTACAATGAGTATTGTGATGCTCCCTGGAAGGTCTATGCTTGAGAGAGTGAGGGAGCATGCAAGGAATGTGGTCTGTTTTAAATCCGGGTTGTGTGGGGCGCCTATCAGAGCATAAATCTAGTCTAAGCTGTGATTTTATAAGACAGTCGCCTACTCATGAATTTTTTGTATATGGTGTGGATGTAAGAGAAAAGAAGCTGAACTGGAACTAAAGGGTAGTCTGAATAACAGAAAATCTGATCAAATGTATTAGCTAAAAATCCCTAAATTCGTTTTTGACACTTTAATTCTGTTATATTACTTAATTTTTTCTCACCATTTTACATTTTGAAATTAATTTTTTAAACACAACCACACACTTATAGTTCATTTTGTGCCCTCCCATGTATTTTGGTCAAGTGCCCATAGAGCTAGTCATTTTTTGATTCGTACTAATATAATCGCTTATTAATCAGGAATTATAATTATTTTAATTTATTAATTATTATTTAAATAGTAAAACAATTCCAATTAGACAAAAGATTTTTATTTTTTTATCATTATAAACACTTGTTTAAAATAATCAATATAATATTTTTTATTTTTACTGTAATATAAATTTGTAAAGAATGTTCATTTATTTATTTTTGTGCTGTACTTATTTAACATTTATTGCAAGGTCATTATTTAGTTGTATTTATTAATTTATCTGTTAGCAATCAGAGCGTACAATCTCATACATAAGATACATTTTTTTAAAGATACCTTCTTTATGTTATTTAACGTTTTTAGTTTAATAATGGATCCATGCTCAACTATAAATTACATTATTCAAATGTTATAAGTTAAAACTATCAGAAGTTCAGTAATTAGCAAAAAAAAAAGGTACATTTTTTTGTAGGTGTTCATAGTTTTACGATGTGTAATATATTGACTGCTGTGAGTATTTCGTACATATCACATGGTAAGTTTAGTTTTTGACGTTGGTTGTTGTATGTGTTTCATGGTTAGTTCAGTGTTACATGGTTTGCATTTAGGTTTTCCTGTTTAGTATCTACGCGTGTTAGATTCGTGTGTATCCAACATGGGCGTATATAGAGAATAATTTCTGAGGGGCTGAGACCATTTCCGGGGTATGGAATACTAAAAATTTAGAGCTTGGAATAGTGTTAGGCAACTAAAACGCTATTAGACTTAAATTAAAATATTTTTTATGAACTAAGTAATCTTATTTAATTTATTTTTAAGAGTTTTACGACAAGTTTTTACCGTCAAATCAACATTTCGGGGAGGGGGGCTGCAGCCCCCCTTATATACGCCCATTTCTTTTCTATTTAGCCTGTGACTGGATTTTGCCGTTTAATTTTACGATTTAAAGGTTAGCTTATCTCGTAAGTTCTTCTTGAATAATGTCTATTACACATCTTCAAATGTGAACGATTTTGATTAAAAATGGCGCCATATAATACAGAACGAAATAGAATAAGAGGTATAATTAGAAATTCAATTAATGGCAGTTCAGGGAGTCTGTTAGTA
Source organism: Gonocerus acuteangulatus (assembly GCA_946811695.1). Taxonomy (NCBI): domain Eukaryota; kingdom Metazoa; phylum Arthropoda; class Insecta; order Hemiptera; family Coreidae; genus Gonocerus; species Gonocerus acuteangulatus. The sequence goes on along the minus strand of OX328123.1, from coordinate 51,475,638 downwards.
AAATTGCAGAAAACATTAATTAAATTTTTAAAAGAAATAAGATCATTAAAACGTTAAAATAAAATGGAAACTATAAATTACAAAGTACAACATATAAAATGGATGAACCGTTGGTAGGGTGGGCTGAGGGGAATTATATTAGATGAGAGTAGAGCGGCTAAGTGCTTCGTTAAATCTATTTGTGTTGGTGGTGGCTACCGTATAGCTACCAGTAGGCTTAGATCAGAAACTAGATATTTCAAACAATACTCCTTGCTTCTCCCCTTATAGTAATTTCGTTAGTTTTATCAATGAATATTTAAAAATATTTTTGAGAAACATATTTGGGTCTAAAAGATTGTGTTTGGGTCTATTTATAAAATGAAAAAAAGTACTATTCGTAATCCAGGAGCTGATAATCCAAGCACATACCTAAGTAAGTAAACGTTGCAATATAAGAAAAAAGATAGCAGTGTCTTCCAGCTCCAGGGCACTTAGAGCACTGCAGGATGTAAGATGTGCAGCGTGCATTCTGCCACCGTTGCACAGTGTACAGATGTCTATACCGACCATCCCGATTCGGTGCTGGCGTACCTCTAGTCGTGTCCAGTAGTTCTTCTAAAGATGCAGACAGCTAATTCTCTGGGCAGATTTCGTAGCACCGGTCCGTTTGTGATTAGCTTCTTCCAAATATTACCCGATGCAGCTTTGCGGTATCCTTTAACAACAGCTATGTGCACGACGGCGTTATTTCGGATTAGGCCGACGCGTCGGTGTCACTTCGCGTCGCCGACACGTTCTGGTGACACTCTCGTCGCGACGAGAGTGTCACCAGTACTGATGGCCTCTACGATTGCGCCTTTCTTAGACAATTTGTCGTTTCTTTCATTCCCAGGGACTCCCATGTGGCTAGGAATCCACTGAAGTGCAGCAGTACCTTTGGCTTCTACATTTGAGAGCTTTTTATGTGTATTATTTTATTTTATTATTTTTATTTTTTTTGTTAAACAGTAATTTTTAAGTCAAATGCAGGTTTATGTCTTATTGCATATCTACCAAAGCTTTATTATTGTCATTCTCGAGTATATTTTTACGTGCTGTCCTGATTCTCTTACAGGTACATCTTAGTACATTATATACATTTTATTGTTGTTGTCATTTATTCTACTGTAGGAATTTTCAATTTCATTTGGGCACGTCCAAGTTATTTTTCCTTGATCTTTTTAAACATTTTTAATCTCATTAGCACGGAATACCGGAATGTGCAATAGTTAGTTAGTTCTAGAAAGATAGTAAGGGTCTCGAGGAATGTATACGTTGGCCGTGACAAAAGATGACAGACCAAAGAAGGGTGGGGATGAGAGGGTGAAGAGAAATGTGAGGAGCTTATTTTGAAAACGGCCTCAGACAGCTCCTATCTTCCCGGTGGACAGTTTTATAAATACATCCAGCTCGGCTCAGGGGACCCGTGGGTTCGTTCGTCACGCGGCGAATGTATTCGCTAGCATTGGCTCGCTTGCATTCATCCAATAGTGTAGAGTCGAATAAGCAAAAATTATTAAAAATTATCATACAGCGTGACTCACAGGAACTCCATCATTTTCGGACGTACCCATATAATGTTTCTATTCGGTTTCATTTTGAGCGTATAGAAAAGAAACTTTTGAAATTTCACCTTCAACAGAACAAAGCCGGTCTTCCAAAATCTACTGCCCGAAACTATTTTGCAGGAATACCTTTATATATATTTTGACATATTTTATGATATATTTTGAGGTATTTAAGAAAGAATACGATAAGTCCAAAACTGCTCATATCTTTTTTTTTTTTTAAATCGATTAGTTGTTTTAAGGTACTCCAAATCAAGATTTCCCCTCTTTCCTGAAAAAAATTTATCACATTTTAAGTGTTTTTTCTTTTTAGCCACTTCCCTTTCAAGATGTCATATCAAAGCAAAACCTACTTTTTCACGAATATCTTTTTATTTAGCAATTCCCAAAATGTACCATTTGGGGTTGCAGTCATGAATGAATATTTAAAATATTTCTTAAAATCTTCGTCGACTCTACCTGTTATATACCCGTTATGGAATTTATGTAGTAGTGTAGATAGCCGTCGAGGTAATAAGCAGTTAGGGAATAGTTAGGATTCGGCTAGGAAAAACATCAATATGATTTTTGTAAAAATGCGTATTAAGGACGTTTCGGTTATTCTTTGGTTACCTTCGTCAGAGATGAACGTCGGGTGGAGAAACAACATAGTTAGAAGTTAATTGACCATGATGAAAATATAGAAAGAAGCTTCTTTCTTTATAGATTAACGAAATTTTAATTACAAAAACTACACAGTAGTTTTTGAGTAGTGATGAAAAGTGGCCCATTTTCAACTGAAAGGAGAGAGAGACACATTGACAACGCTCCTACATCCTATAGCTACAGCTGGAGGTAGAGTCTAGGACTTTACCATTGACATGAGTCCCGATTTAATCTTGACTTTTAAATGTTGAGCTCATTCTAACCTTCCTAAGCGTCTATCTTGAAGCAGAAGAGGTTTTGTGTTGGCCAGCTACTATTTTTTGCAACAACAAAGTGGCTCCTTTTAAACAAATATTCTAACAAGAAGCCATCTTACATTTCACTGAAAAAGCACTTCTCCGGTGGACGATACCTGCCGATAACCAAACTGGATATATCGTTTTAGACAAAGCACTTTTTCTTCACAAACACTGCCAAATTTCTTCCAACCGTATCATTTTTTTAGACAGTATCGTGCGAACAGACACACACAAACATATATTCATATATCTGCTGTAACAAAAAAATAACATCCTTATAAATTTAACAAAGAGAGATGTCAAACATCAGGAATATGACGTCAAAACGAAGGACTTTCTATTTTAGCATTTTTTGTTTTTCTGTTTTAACAGGTAGAAAGCTTTGCCAATCTCTATGATGGATTCTTTCAGCGCCTTTTTCGAAGATTAGGATATAGATATTTTACAAATGTTTCGTCTTTAATCACGACTGAGTTTTTTATTTATTTATTTATAGAATTTATTGATTTTTTAAACAGTTAAAATGAATATGATTACTCATATAAATTTGTAAAAGCTGTGGAAAAAATATAATATAAAAAAAGTTTCAGTCAGGTGATCAAATAAATATTGTTTTTAATCAATTTTTGTAGGTAATAATCACATGAGGCTCATGCCTACAAATCATAATGATGGACAAAATATTTTAAAATCGTGCCTGTCATTAAGTAATATACAATTATTATTCAAAATTTGCTATTGCGGTTTCCACTGAGCGTTAGAATCATTTTCAAAAACAATTGATATTTCCATTTCATTTGCATAAATTGCATAAAATTTAATAAAATAGGTAATGCCTAAAACAATTCCGGTTGATAAATGTTTTATTCTAAGAATGGATCTTGGCACTCCTTGCAAAAAATAATTAATATAATATAAACAGTAAATGCTCTGAAAAATAATTAAAATTATTCGTCTTGTCGTTGAACTCTTTTATTTATTTTTATAATTAAGAACAGTCTTTCTATGAGAGTTTAGTAGAGTTAATATAGAATCTTGCTGGCAGAATCTAAACCTATGGATATGTTTGAACATTGTCTCAATTATTGTTCCTGCTTAACATAATTCAAGGTTGGTATAAATACAGCTCACTTATATAGTATGCTGATAACAATCATGATAAATATGAAGCCGTAGGATATAATAAACAGATTTTATCTTAAATAGAATTTTTTAGCTTAACGTTAACTAAATTCTTGTTTCTATTTAATGTACCTACATGTGATGTTGAAAGCTTAGGGCAGAATCTCATAATTGTTTCATTGCCATGAAATCAACACTTTCGAAATCTGAAGTACCGGTTTTTTTCCTACTGAGTTGGTCCTATTACGCCTAAGTCAATCTTGGAAAAAATATTTAGTGGGGTTTATGAGCATTCATTATGCATTTGTTGCGTACTCTTGTTGGCTTCGAAGAAAGATTGCTTCCTAAAAGAAGTTCGTTTTTAAGTTAAACATTTCTATGAAATTTAAGCAAAGTTCATCCTTCTACTAGAGAATAACCTACACTCGGAAAGCCCTCCGATTCTACCACGCCGCCTTCTTGCACAAATAGGCACACGGGAGTGGCCCCGTCTTAAGGAGCCTATAAATCCAAGACTCTCATAAGCAGTACTATCTTTCTTGTAATAAATCAAGAGGCCAGCTATTAGGCCTTAACAAAGAGGCTGGACAATGGTGCCTTCGCTATTCATCCTCTAAGCTTAATATGGACATATTGTGCTTTGTCGCGGCTCTTGAATTCAGCGATGGTATCTTAGGATACTTTATATCTCGTGATGAAGTATCGGCTAATTGTATGAAAAGGGATAATTCAGTATTTTGTAGCGATAGGCATGTTTCTTGGTTATGTTCAACAATACATTAAAAGAGGGCGCAGTTGAATCTTTGAATAGCACTCGAATTTGTTTCAAAGTTCTATCAGGATAGACATTAAAAAATGAATACCAATAGAAATAAAAAAAAGTCTGCAAACAATTTTTTTTATTAGCTGCGTGGCATATGTTAGCTGGTTTTTTTTCGTACTGAATCCAAAAATTTTCGCCATCATGTACCGTTTTAAGGGCAAAAAATGAGGGGTGGGCACTTGGAAAAAACCCAAAAAACACTATTATCATATGGACATGTGTAGGTATTTTAAGACTTGATTTTAGGCATTTTACAATCCTATCCCACGCCCTGCTTCCCTACCATCTCTCTCTAATGTATTATTATTTCCTATGACTTAATATGAAAGTGAAAAAACATATGCAATTTATAAGATTGAAAATCTTGCATAAACTATCGAATTTGAGGTTTAAAGCTGAATGAATAACAACACAAGCGATAAGGATTTAAAGAAAAGTGTCTTGCTAAACAACTAGACGTAATGCAATTCTTTGAGTTTTTTTTCCGGTTTTAGCATTAAAAAGTCCGGGAAAGTTAAAAAATTACATGCACTTGTTTGGTCACAAACAAGTGTAATTAAATAAAATTGCGGTATTTTCCGTTTAATGATTGCCACATAATTATTTAATTTATTACACGCTTATTTAATCTAAAAATAAAAACATTTTACGTTGTTAATATATTAACATATGACAAATTAAGTATTAATATTTTATTGATATTGGTACTACCAATTTGGTAGGCGATAGATTATTTTACAGCAAGGCTTCATTCAAGATGTATGAAGATTTCAAGCAATCTGAAAAAACACAGAATTGTTAAAGGCTTACTACATAAGAAAAAAACAATGTATTTTCTACTGAAGTTAGATTATGGTATTTTCTTCTTTATTTTTTTAATAAAAAAAAAAGAAGAGATGTATTTACATGTTAAAGATTTTCAACAAGTATTTTCTGAGGTTTAAATTATTTCCCCTCTTAATTGCATATGATCTTCACCTCAACCATCTTTATTTATATGCTTATTAATTTTCTTTTACACATTTTTAAGGTTTCGGCCTCAGGGTCATCCTCTTAAAACTTCAAAAGGGCTTGTCATCACTGTAATATTGTAGCTACTACACTTTTTCATTATTCAAGCTACAGTACAGTCCATGTGGCCGCAACATTCCACCATTTTGAAACAGATTAGCGAAGTATTATGAGGATGGCCCTGAGGCCGAAACCTTAAAAATGTGAAAAAGAAAATAAATAAAGATGGTTGAGGTAAAGATCGTAGGTATACAATTAAGAGTGGAAAAGAGATGTGGATATTAAACAAAAAAAAATAAGAAAATTGTAATAAAATTGAAATGGCCAACGTCACCGGTTCCCATTGATCACTGAAGGTAAGCAACGTCGGGCGTGGGCAGTGCCTGAATGGGTGACCGACCACGTTGGCATTATAAAAGGGTGGAAACCTACAGACAATCCAGCGCTAACAGCCCATGTGTTGATACTCCTCAAAAAAATAATTGACTCCTATCACGGCGAGGACTGTTAGTTCTAAACTTGTCAAAAATAACTACTTTTACCTCATAAAATGTCTTCCCCGATATTTTATGTCTAATGAGCAACTGTTGAGGGTTGAAACGATTCATTTCTCTAAAGCTAGTAGCTGCTTGGCCTTCGGACGCCTGAGAGCATGGCTGAAGACGGCGTATCTCAGCTGAAATATTACCGTACCATTTGTTTAATCATCAGTTATATCATGAAGCTTGAATGCTGATGTCAATCTGCGTCATCATTTGTCATATCCTCACAGGCATCTCTCTCTTCATCCCAGCCTCCTCTCTACAGCTCCTCATAATCATATTACTAGGAGGATTACTGTCTAGGATAGAAAACTTCTTTAGGAAACTGCAATTAATTATTTTAGATCAATTCTCTTTAGCATCTAATTATTTTATATCGTTTTGCTTTTAGGATTTTCAACAATCCGCTTTTGAATTCGACCAATGTTCTCAATCTAATGATTTCATCAGGCGTCAAGGAATAGTTGGGATTCGGCAGAAAACTCAGAGGTGTACGTAGGAAATAATGTCCTATATTAAGACGGTTTTGGAGCGCATGGAATATCCCTAAAGATAGAAAATGTTAAATATTTTAGTGTAAAAAAGCAAGTTTTGAGGTCCTGCGACACCAAGTAAACCAGGGTATATTTTTCGTTTTTATACTCTTTTTTTTTACACGGATTGTTCTTGCTAAAACGGTAGAATAAACTAACAAAATTTTATTTATTACTGAATAATTTGACTACTTCTATGATTTGTTAAATCTTTATGCTACCATTTGTATTACCACTTTTAATCCCACTCACAACCATTAACCAGCCAACTAAACATTTTACAGAAAAAAATACATTATTTTTTCTGAGCTTAGTAATCGTAGTTAATTTATTTTTACATTCTGCAGCCGCCTCAGCCCCCCCCCCCCTCCCTTATATAAGAAAACGTAATATTTTCAGAAAAATCTATATTTCAAACGCTTCGGCAATGCTCTTTGGAAGCCTTCACCATCTATAAAATAAATATACACAATTACAAACAGGAATAATATTAAAGAAGCAGCCTCTTAGCCGAATTCCAACAATTTCGTGATTTCTTATAACCTCAACGGCTAACTATCCACGCCTGATTAGAGATTTCATCTTCTAGTGTCCTACCTTTAATAGACTTTAATTATTCTAATGGATCCCCTGAAAGGGGGAAATTCAGGCGGCCGGGGCATAGTACTAGCCACACTATCTCCCTAGTCCTATGAGCAAGAGTTATCTCTGCATTTTTTTTTTTATTCTTCTTCTCATTTTTTTATTATTTAAACTTAAATCAATATTATTAAATATTTCGAAAACGGTTAAAATTCGTCGTAAAAACCTGGCCACTGAAAATACAATAAATATTCTACAAATCGTTTTCTAACGTACATTTCGACAGGACTTTCTTAGTCGTAGAAAGCGATGCTTCAAGTTTCCAAAGTATTTCTTCTGTTCCATTCAACGAGAAAAATTTCCGTGTTTCCACATGTTTCCTAATCATATCAGATCCAAGCATTAACTGGAAAGATGCTGAGATGAGGCCGTTTCTTGAGATTTTCCATTATGATCCCTATCCTCATTCTTTTACTTCATAGCAGATCAGCCGGACTTCAGTAAACTATCTATTTCTTAACGGAATTTTTATAGTCGGGTTCTGTTTTTTATAACTGCTTAAAACTTCAGTAATTATGATTTGAATCATGTAAAATTTTAAAATATGTTCTTTATGATATTTTCATTTCTAGGAGTTTTCTATTTCTGAAAGGAAACAGTGAACACTAACATTTTTAATGTATTATGCATAAGTAATAATATTATATTTTACCTAATAATACTCCTATATCATCTTTGACACAACATTATCTTAAACAATATATGAAAACTAGACTCTGCATTAACTATCTCATGCTAACCCATTCTTCATGATATCATAGTTACATTATTTTTTTTTCGTTACAGGAACGCAGCATAGACACGTAATTGGTGAGTTTTTAATCATATTATTATAATTTGAGTTTATTCAGTGGTTATTTAATATTTATATTTTGCTTTGATACGTAATAACTTGTGTTCAAGATTTTAATTTTATATTTAACTAGCTGTTATCCAGTGTACCATGCTACACCTACTTTCTGTCTATGACGCTCCCCGTATCAAAATCTACTTGATACCTAGTTGTCTATACCCAGATATGAAAATCGGTCAAACGATGTGAATTTGATTTAGTTCATAATGATACCGGCCAGCCCAAAAGCACTTCATCTAACAGCCGTCAGAGGCCAGTAGTAGTCGATTCAAAATGGCCGTCACAATCTGAATGGTTCAGTGTAGCCAATTTTTCTTGAACAAAACTTTTGACCTTTTGACCAAATTTTGAAATATGACTATTTTGACCTAGCCTAGGAGAGTTCACGTTTCAAGACCTACCTGTGTGCCAAGTTTGGTCAATATCGGTCAAACGGTGTAGATTTGTATAAGGAAGAAACAACTAAATAAATAAACAGAAAAACAGACAGACACGTGATTTTTATATATATAGATATAATGATTTACATTTTTTTTGTTATCTCGCTAAAGCATAATGATTATTGGTATCGAGGGTTCTGGGAATGAATAATGACTCCAAAAACAATTTAATACTAATATGCACCATGAAATATTTTGAGAAAATTTCATATGCCTTATTAAATAATCTTAGTAATATTACATTAATGAAATGTTGCACAGTAGAGGTTTTCAACACACTACAGAACTCACGATAAGATTTGACATGCATTACTTACTCTCTCTCTCTCTCTCTCTCTCTCTCTCTCTCTCTCTCTCTCTCTCTCTCTCTCTCTCTCTCTCTCTCTCTCTCTCTCTCTCTCTCTCTCTCTCTCTCTCTCTCTCTCTCTCTCTCTCTCCCCTCCCCCCTCCCTCTAAATATATATATATTTATATATATATATATATATATATATATATATATATATATATATATATAGACACATATACAGATATGAGGTAAAACAATGAGCTCCGAGAGTAAAAGCAACTGCCCCGTTTATTTCTGGTAGCATGCAAGCTGCTCTGCTAGATCGATATGGCTTTAATAACTTCTCAACTTGATACCCAGCTCTAGTTTCTTCATTTACTATTTATATACATTTTCAATTAGTTGTAAATTACCAAAATAATTTATGTCGTCCAACACATTTATTGGTATTAATCATTCTTTGCAATAAATAATTTTTATTTCACCAACTAGTTTGCAGCTGCGCGTAATAGTGCATTTTATTTTTACTCATAAATAGTTGTACATAGGATAATAATTATAATTGAATGGTCTATTTTTAGACAGCTAAAAAAATTAGGATTTGTACTTATTAGGTTTTTGCTAAAGGCCTTGACAGCTGACGAACCAAAAAAATTATTGGGAATTGAAAATCATACCTCTTATGTCACATGATTTCATTGTGATCTTGATTCATATTATATTGAGAAAACTGAATGTAATAGACTCTTCAGCGAAGCGAAAACATTAGTAAAGGGTAATTAGGTCGACTGTCAATTAATGAGAGTAGCTATAGAAATAATTTAAAAAAAAAAAAAAAAAAGGCCTAATAATTTTAATAATGGCGACGGGTTGTACCTCTCACGCAGAATGAATACCAGCCTTGACAAGTAAGGACTATGTATAAGAAGGCCAGGGTTCCGGGTCTTGATGACATTATGTCTCCACCTATCTCACTCACAATAAGTGCACCAACTGGATGATTCTGGCTGCAATGCGAGAGAAAATTCGTGGTTTTGATAACCGGACCAATACTGGGTATACACCGTTAAGAATGAAAAATGGAATGAACCGACATCGAATTTTAAATAGAAGACCGATTATTACTTAACCCTGCCAATTGTTTGTGCGTTAAAAATAAATCTCTCGTGAAGTCTGTAAATGAACTGTTAATCACAACTGGTGTCGATAAAACCGTAATTAGGTTTTATTTAAATAAAATCCAATTTAATTGAACTTCATTACCAAATTGATCATGGATTTCTACTTGTAATATCTGTTATTATTCAACCTATCTCTATGACACTATATATTTTAACCATTTGACGTGGAATATTTATAATATGCTCTCAAAAATTTGAATTTACTGGCCTCGAATAGAGAGTCAAACATTGTGTTTTCATAGTTTACAAAATAACGTAACTAAACGCCATTCATTTATCAACCAAGCATATCGTCGATACAAATGCAAAGTAACGAATATGAAAAAATGCATCTTTCATTGTCAATCTTTACTAATTTCTGCTGGACTTATTTACGGCAAATTCTTCAATCTGACTTCACTCTATTAAAGGGAAAGTATTCCACTATCAAGAGGCCAAATCTGCCGAATATTTAACTGTCCAATAAAAAGTTATGAATAAATGCTTTTCCACTCTCAAAAGTGTTGATTTGCACATTCGTTAGTTTGCATTTGTATCGACGATATCAGAAATAATAAAAATGTCTAATATATTATTAGTTAAAATATATATTAAAAAATAAAGTTATGAATCATTTGCATTGTTTTCTTGCAAATAGCATAATTCATTAGATGTAACAGCAACAAAAAAGATTACCGTTTTATTCAGGAAGTGTAAAAATAATGACAAAATAAATCTTTAGCTAAATTTAATTAAAATTTTTGATACTTATTTCTTATCAGTAATGCTGACAATCTTTAATTATTATAGAATAGAATAGAATAAAATTTTATTTGATAAAGATTTACAATCTTGTACAAATTATACATATATAAATATAAATAACTTTTTCACCCACATGAGTCCAGTTTATCATAACTCTACAATGACTTGTAATAAAAAAACAAAAAACAAAAAGAACTAAATAATGATACTTCATTGCGTTTCAAATGATTTATCTTTACATTTTCAATAAAACCACAAGAAATAAGAAAGAATAACTTAAAAAACAAAGCAAAAAAAAAACAACCTTGATGAATAGTAGAAGAAGAAAAGGAAAAAAATAAAATAAAAGGGGGGGGGGAAAGCAATTAATTTAACTGGCCATAAATATCTTTAGTCATAGAAGTTGATTGGTGTGTGGTTCATCATTGTTTAAGGAATCCAGTGAATTGCATGCTGACATTATGAAGCAGTAGATCTTGTTGAGTTTCTCTGTGTTATCTATTTGAAGTATCTCTTGTATTTTGTGTACATCACTTGGCGCAGAGAGAAATGATCTTAAATATTTGTGTCTGTTTTCTATTAGGTTTTCACAGTAGAGAAGGAAGTGGAACAGGCTGATAGAGATAACTTGCTTACAAAAAGTGCAGGTTTCCTGGGCTTTTCAGTAGAAAATCTTTAATTATTAAATCTAACAGATCTTTCCTACAAAAAAAAATAAATATTTCGAGCCGAGTAGAATTTTAAAAGACAAAATAATCGATACCTTGGAAGTCGCAGCACTGTCGAAAATTGCTTTATTACAATTCATAAATTACTAATGTTTTTGTCAAAAAAATATTTTAGTAATTTATCTTCCATATATATTGGATGGAAAAATAAATAACCATTCGGAATACAAATATACAATGAAATAAATAAATAAAATTTTCATGACCCCTGTTCTACTATCGATTGAATACTATGGAAACCTTCAAACTTTAATGAGAAACCGAAAAGAACTATTCCTAGTCACAGCCAGTCGCCTGTAAACTCTATTTTATATTTCTTCTCTATTTATATTATTTTTTCAAGTTGTACATTTTTATATTTATTTGATATATTTATTTCCTTATCATTACCTGTACAGTAATTCCAAGATGTCAAGGAGTGACACCAACTCTCAATTACCTATAAGGAGCTGTTGGCCGAAAAATAAGTCTCTGTAAAATAATTAATAGAATATTTAAAATACCTTACACTTTATAATCTGTTAAAATAGCTTGAGCATTGAGTGTATATTTGTATTTTTTTAAATTGATTAATGTATATATTCGGCAAAATTAAATTTATTTATTCTATGGGTTTGTATGTTTAGTGTAATAGGCGCTTTTGTGAGTGTTTGAAATCATTATTATTTTGTAAATAGAATATTAGGTTCAGATCATGGTTTAAGCTTAGATCCGATATATGTTAAAAGGATCTAATAAAATTTGTATATAGCATTTTTAGGTTTAGTGTAGAATATACTTCCCGAATAAAGAATGATTTCAACAAAACTGTAACTAGTCAAGATAACAAAACAAAATTATTGAATATCAATAAATTATAAAAATTGTTCCATCATATGTTAAAAATGAAACAATTTTCAATGATACTAATGACCTGGGTAGTCGAATCACCTTAATAAAAACAAAACAAAACAATAAAACTAGCAATTTCGTTGTCATGGAACATTACTTAGAGTATCAGCTCATTAGTATAATAGTAAAACAAACTTTAACCGCTGCAACATTAGCAATTTAAATCTGACCTGCACTACTTAGAGTCTTTTGTGCTCTTAATGCGTGCTTGCGTTGGAAACTGTCGGCTATTTTCATGAATATAGAATTACATTTAATTTATAAATAGGTGTGAACTTATTAATTTAAACTATGTGGCTTACTATAACAAAACAAAATCTTTACCACTTCCATACTTAACCCTAAATTTAGAAAATTGGTATTTCAAAAGAATATTGAAGATAAGTAGAATTCTATTATTTTTTTATTTACAGTAGAGATAGTTTTAATTAAGCTTTTGCAAAATAAAGGGGTACATTTGATTAACCTTTTGTTATAGAAAAATGTTGCTTACAAAAACATGTATGAGGGTGATACTTTCCTTTGGATTGGCTTATTTATTCATTAATTTTCACCCTTAAAACCCAAGTTATGACTGTGAAATATACAGTCTATCCTATAAGCTATTCTAAGTAAACAGTAAAAAAATATGATAGTAAAATGTTATTTTTATTTTGTATGAAGTTATCATATTTTTTGAATTTGTTCAAGTGAAGGATTGAAATTAGAAAGGCGAATTTTTGTCACATGGAATTGGATTCAATAAATAGCAATTAAAAATATTTTTCTGTAAATAAAATACAAAATTCAAAAGAAATCGTTCTCCGTTAAGAAATCTACCAGTGTAGAAATAGTGGAGATTCGGCTATAATTGTTGATAAGCTTAATTTTAACGAAAATCTATTGCTAGGATTTTTGTTATTTTTTTTAATTCTTTATTTCAAAACAATCTTCTATTTTCCTCGAAACAATTTTTACGCTGTAATTAGGTAATATTAACCTCCTATTGGTCGTGGCCATTGTACAGGAAGGTTCGCCTTAATACAATTAGGCTGTAAGTTTTACTTTATTGAGTTTTTTGGCTCCTGAAGAGGCACCTGAGGTGTGAAACATGTAGAGCAAGTACAAATAAAATGAATTCACTTTTATTGACGTTCCGCCTGAAAAATATTGGATTAAAATAAAGAGTTTTTGTTGGTTATGTTTCAACTTGAATTTCAAGCCTTCACCAGGGCTATGGGAAGAGATAGAACACATTCCTTTAAAATTCGATATATCTCCTTAAAACCCTAATGACTCTTTCCATATTGAATCAACTTTTAAAATTGTGATATAATTTCCTTGTGAATTATTTTCTCTTTGCTCGGATCGTGCAAAATACGAAGACAATTTCTACTTCATACTAAAACTTGGTAAATGATTCAACAAACATTACCAAATCAAATTAAACAAGCGGAACGTATGAGGCCGACCACTCACAGACAGAGTTTGTCAACAACCATCCTTAATGTTTGTATACAAAATGGGAGACACGAACACAGCTTCTGAAATCCGTTTTTGCTCAGCTTTCTGTTTACTTGTATGCTCTCTCTCTTCTCTTCTCCGGAAACATAAGGCATGCATTGTAATGGAGCTGTAGGATCTTCAATGCCTTGTCGGCTTGCGGAATTTAGTAAAAAATAATCCTTCAGTCTATTTAAAGAAAACCTTCAGACAACTCTGAGTCATTGTAGAAAAAATAAATAATAAATTCAGCTTCATTACAATTTCACATTGCACTCATGACAGAATTTTTGAAAAATATCTTTAAATCGTCTTATAGACCATCAAACCTATAAAGCCTCTCTCTCTCTCTCTCTCTCTCTCTATATATATATATATATATATATATATATATATATATATATATATATACACTTATATACATATATATTGCAGTCCTAAACCGATGAAATTTGAGGAAGCAATACGTTGCTACTTTCTCATTTCAGTCATCTTTCACTAAGAGTGTGTTTTGTTTAACTCGCACTACTTTGTATCCTGTTTTCCAGTTTGCAAAAAAAAAGAAGGAATGATCATGTTCAGCAGAATAAAAATATCAATGTGACACATAAATATATGTAATAATACATATATGCGTGGGTGTATAGAAGTTTATATATATATATATATATATATATATATATATATATATATTAAAAGGAATTCCGTAATCAACAAGAGAAAAATAATGATTTTTTTTTTTCTTTTGTATTATCTATTTTATCAAATATAAAAAATGTGTGTGTGTATATATATATATATATGAACTAGCAGATCTTGAAGCAAACCGTGCTCGATCTGATAATGACTCGATGTGCAGCACTTCGATGAAGCAAATGTAGGACGTAAAGAGATTCATCAAAATTAAGATCACAGAAAAAGTGAAAGCACAGTGGCCACAAACATGCAGGAGCAAAGTACTGCGAGAAAAACGTGACGCAAGACCATGGGATACAGTTTCCCGTCACTCTCGGAAGGAAGAAGTTGTTTTGGCACGTCTCCGAATAGGCCACTGTGCAATAACTCATACTTACCTCCTCAAAAATCTCAACCCACCCACGTGTGAAACATGCAACACGACAATGAGCATAGAACATATAATTACGGAATGTACAAAGTTCTCTTCATCTCGAGCTCTTCATAACATTCCAAGAACTCTAAAGGAATTTCTACGAGATTATGAATCTACCGTTCAAAATTTGATCAAATTCCCGTAGGACACTAACAAATTTCAGGACGGGGCAGAGGCAGAATAATTTAAATAAATAAATATATATATGTATATATATATATATATATATATATATATATAATTATATAATTATTTTTGTTGTTGCGAAAAGGACAGCTTTCAATAAATCCAATAAATTATTTCATAACATACTGTTACTTGCGTTTAAAACTCGTGTTCGCCAATCAAATAATGTTTCCTCTCGTTAAATATATTAATTTTTTAAATGCCCTTTTTTTTATTTATCGAACTTTATATTGAATCAAATTCACAGTAAGAATGCGCATACGACAATAATCTATATGACTGTAGTAAAACATATAATTTCAAAAATATTATCATATGCTGAAAAACATAACATTTATTTTACGAATAGAAACAACGTCCGGTCTTTTTTCTTCTTTCAATATTTTTATTATTTTAACCAATGATTGACTTGCTATAAAAATTATGAAGTAAAATATATACTATAAATTATTATTAGTAGAACAAATATTAATTCTCCATAAACTAAAATTACTTTGTAACATTATCTTGTTATTTTTTTATGAGTATCTTCAAACCCGATAAGAACAAACACACCTAAGTTCGGAGATATCGAACTCAATTTTTTTCGTTTATTTTTTATATCAAAGAAACAAATATTAGTTGAGTAAAACATAAAAAAAAAACAAACTAGATTAGATAAAGAGTCCCCCGGTGCTATCTTAACTATTCGATACTACTCTCAAAATCTCAACTGTCTCTTTACATTTATAAATATCTAAAATATATTAGTAAAATTATTATAATTGTTTAAAAGTAATAAACAACGGAAGGTGATTCACTTTTAAAGACATAATAGCATACTCCTATTATTATTCTTTATTTTTTCCCATTCTAAATTCTAAATATTAAATGCTTTTCCCCACAAAAATGGTGATTATTTTAGTTTTATACAACAATAACTAAGTATATACTTTGCATTTATTTATGTTAAATTTTAAATAAATGTAAAATATATACTTAGTTATTGATGTATAAACCATCGTTTTGCATTTAGAACTATTAATATTTCTACTTACATTGTTCTATTTCGAATTTATAAATAAGCGCTTTATAAGGGCTCAAATAGACCTATGAAGAGAAGGGTTTCCTCTTTTCCCATATTTTGCATTATATTTTTAAGAACTACTAACAAAACAAGGAAGAACCGATCAAACGGGGTTCCGATGCGTCAAGTAGATCTCTGTAAAAATACGTTTTCATTTGGATGTATTCCTCATCTGAAATTCCAATAAAAGGACTTGAATTTATTTAAATAGTATTTTTGTTAAGAAAAGGCTAATTCAGCTTAGGAGAATGTGATCAACACTAACAATTGTATTTATTGCAAAAAAAAAAAAACAATTCATCCATTATTTCTTATCTGTAATTATACTATCTTTTTTAGTTTACACTAATGAGAATCGCTTTGTTGAGTGCTGAACACATTCTCCTATGCTGAGTTGCCCCTCCCTTGACAAAAATATTATTTAAATAAATTCAAATGCCTTTTTTTTGGAATCTCAGATGAGGAATACATGCATATGAAAACGTATTTTTACAGAGAACTACTTGACGCATCTAGACCTCGTTTGGACGGTTCTTCTTTGTTTTGTTAGTACATTTTAAAAATATAATGCAACATATGAGCATTATTCAGATTGATTTTACTTTTTGGTTTTCAAATTTTACAATCTAGTTTTTTCTGAACATTTAAAAATCATGCACGCAATTCCAAATATCGTCAATTATACCGAGTCCCTACTGGAGCAACAACAGGTGCAGGCCTTTCTGGAAGCATTTCTGAAGTGTCATAATACCACCTTCAATATCCTACCTAATACCACCTTCAATACCCTTCCTAATACCACCTTCTATACCCTTCCTAATACCACCTTCTATACCCTTCCTTTTACCGCCTTCTATATCCTTCCTTTTACGACCGTCTATACAATTCCTAATACCACCTTCAATATCCTTCCTAATACCACCTTCTATACCCTTCGTAATACCAACTTCAATATCACAAATACATAATTTATTTTTTGAATGTTTTTGTGAATAAATTTTTATTCAGAAATTTTAATGTGAATTTATTTGTATTCGTATATTTAAATGTGAATGTTTTTGTAATCACTTGATTTTTGTGAATATTCACAAAATTTGTGTATATTCAAAATGTATATTTAGAATTTTTCCTGTAAATTAAATTTTATTTACAGGAATATTTGTGAATACAGTTTTATTTGTATTTATATATATTTATATGACACACGTGAATACAAATAAATTCGTATTCAAACTTATGAATAAGAAATTATTTATATTTGTATTTACAAATAAATGAGGTACAAATAAATTCTTATTTTTATTTCTAAATCGAATTATGCCCAACTCTGATAACCATCCAATGTAGAGTAGGACGGTAATGATGCGGACGGTAATGATATTTGTTACAAAAATATTTTTAACTTTTTCTAAAATAATTAAATTAATAAAAAATATTGTAAAATACGTAGTTTATGAAGCACTATTTAATTGTTAGACAAAAAAAAATTTCATGAATGTTTTGAATAATAAAATGAGAGGCGGTAATGACCAGCAAAATACTCCAATCGTGATTTACCAGATAAAACACAGCGAAAAAACTGATTCGTACAACATTTCTCTTCCGTACCTTCTGGACAACAAAAATCAGTTTGAGAGAGCTGCTCCAACATCTATTTGGAAACAATTTGCTCCATCCTGATAGGTTTTCTCGTTAATTCAAATAGATGGACGGTAATGATGTCAAAACTGAGGGGCAACTTTAAAGGCACTCTTATGAAGTTAGTTTTTTTTTTTTTTTTTTAAATTTATGAATATGAATATGAATTTATATGAATTCACCTTAAATATAAATATATTATTTTAAAATGAAACATCACATGAGCAAAAAATATAATATCCTTCCCCCCTAAAAAAATAGTAAACTGAAATAAATGTGTCCAGGGACAGCGGACGGTAATGATTTTGGGCCTATAAAATTAATAATTTTGACATTAAATTTTGAAATTCAGAATTTAATTTTGGTAGCATTAATTTCCTCTTTATTCCATTAGTCATTCCAAGAAGAAAAAAATTTAAAAAATCTGGCCGCCTCAATTATATCGCCAAGGGACAATAATGTTAAAACTATTTGAATAATGCTCATATGGGTAAAAAGGAAACCCCTTCCCTTCAAAGGCCTATTTAAGCCCTTAGAAGTGTTATTTTCTCCTTTCCGAGGGCACAATTTTATAGATCTCGACGAGAACTCTGCCCCTATGAAAAATGTTGATATCTCATACCGTTTAGTAGTTATTTCTCTTGTAGCCTGCTTATCTGGGCCACCCTGTATAAGTAAACCAAAAATAACTGAGTAAGAATATAACAATATACAACTCAGGAAACCAGTATACCCACAGGTACACGTTCAGAGACTTGTTATTCCCTCATAAGGACGTCATGTATCCAATGACATGTCATGTTCGTTATTAGTCGCGTATCTTTCCTGAACCTCCTGACTCGGGACAGAGTGTCCTCGATAGTCCCAATTGCCACTCTGTTTACACATGATTAAAATCCTTTTTATCCTCCGAGTAAAATCCTGGAAAAAATGAAGGACAAATAAGTTAGTTAACATGCAATATTAATGAAATCAAGAGTTTTGCTCACCAATGATTATATAAAGAGCAGGGTTATAATTTCGAGGTCTATTCTTATGTCTAGATCTAGTTTTCTTTCTTCTATCATGTCAATTTTCATGACGTTTTTGTTTTTTTATTTATTTTAAATTTGCAACAATGGATAAGATACATTTCTTGTAAATTATTGCAGGATTGCATTGACATGAATGTACATGAGGTGGGATGCTGCATAGTTATAGTACCTACTAGACTGCTATGGTTTTTATGTCACAATGACACATCTTCTAGAGTTGGTCTCTAGGCCATTTGCGTTTCAGCAGGCGAATAGGGTTGAGTTGAGAGGGATGTGCTGGGAGGATAGAGAGTTTATTAAGGAGTTAGGATGCCCGTGTAGATTCGAATTGAATTTGGGGTGCAGGGATTTGGCTAAGGGTTGGATAAAAGGGATATTAAGGTCATTATGGGGGGGGGGGGTCAAATTGGAGACATGAAACGAAGCATCGGTTATTCTCCGGAGAATTTTGGACTGCATGGATTGGATTTTACAGGAGTTGGAAGGCTTCACGGAACCCCAGAGTTGATCATGACGTTACTGTCGAAAAGATAGTCAGTAAAAGTCAAGCATAAACGGTTATTTTTATTTCAAACTTGACTATTTTATAGCTCAAAAGATACATACAAAAAATCTAAAAGTTTGCTAATGAACTAATTTTATAGCCTAAAATAATTGTACAAAATTTCATTATGCTCAGAGAACATCAGGTTGAATAACCAGACTTCTTGTGTTGATTTTACATGGACTGACCATGTGAATTCGCCAGCCTTGTAGTACTCTGTAAACACATAGGAATGTGTTTACAGAGTACTACATCGAAATAAATAAAGTAGTAAATTGTGTATATTGCTATTCATTTGAACTTCAAATTTTTTCCTCATGTTTATTTCCAGTGAACGAATGAGTGATTTTGCCTCAGTAATCAGGAATTGTGCCTGTTTCATTTTTTAAACTTTGAACAATTTATCACATATTATCTATTTATTATCCTTATAGATAAGCTTTGAAAACCAGAAAAAAGAAGGTCAGGGAATAGAGCACTGTAACTGACTATGCTTTGTTCAAAGTGTGTGACATTATTAATCGCTACGATACTGTTTTAAGAAGAATGGTCGTTGACAGCATAAATACTATAAGTGGTGTATATTGTTTAAATAACCTGTTTTCCGTTTGTCAAACAACTGATAAGATATGTCAGTTGATGTTCAAATTAATTATCAACGCAAGGCTGAAAAAATAGTTCTAATTTGCACAGGTGTATAAGAAGGCCCCCTTTTTTTCATTTTTCTAAAGTCGTAAAGATGTTAATTTATTGAAGCTAATTATAGAAACATCTTGACTTTTGTAAGAAACCTGAAACTGATCCTTAGCATCCGTAGCCCTCATGGGTTAGGTAGAAGCGAAGGTCGGTTTTTTTTCTACGACCAGA
Source organism: Gonocerus acuteangulatus (assembly GCA_946811695.1). Taxonomy (NCBI): domain Eukaryota; kingdom Metazoa; phylum Arthropoda; class Insecta; order Hemiptera; family Coreidae; genus Gonocerus; species Gonocerus acuteangulatus. The sequence goes on along the minus strand of OX328123.1, from coordinate 51,455,378 downwards.
CCCCTCTTCTCGAGTTTCTTCCTCTTGACTCCGAGCTGGGTCAGCTTTCGGCCAGGCCAACACTTGTAATCGTCCTGTCAGCTTCAAACAGAACCACCATTCATAAGTCAAGTCTCTCCTGCTAAAGATCAAATTCAATAGGTTATGAAATTTTTAGTTTTTCCTTCGTGTCCAGTTGTGTATCGGCCTAAATACTATAAGTAAAGGTCATAACTTTATATTAAAAATATAAACGAAAAATCTTTTAATTTTTAAACCTGAATTTTCACTTATCAACCCACGTTACGTTTGTTTACCTCTTCGCGAATTCATACATATTAGAAAGGCAAGTGGTGTTGTTCAAACCAAATTCACTTGTGCTACTTAATTTTTAAGAATTCTTCTGTTTTGATAAACTGTATATTATTGAAACCTTGTGATGCTTATTTTTCCATTCTTAGATTTATACTATTTCAGTCCTAAGTCGATAGAACGGCAATTTAAGGTTATAATACATATGTGTATACAAGACAAAAAAATCATGACTTACACCAGGGCTGCTCAGACTTGAACTACTAGCGATGTACCTTAATATTGTTAGACTAGGACCGATCAACTCTGAGAGGCTCCAAGTAAGTATGTGTGCTGTAGGCCAAGGTGTATCGTGGCGTAGAAATTATATTTTCGCACAATATACATATTTTCAGTCAAGATAATTGTAGTTTTGCTCTAAAATGGCCATGAAAAACCTCATAATCATTCAAAATTGCGAGTTTATTTGTTTTTACAAAAAAAAAAAAAAAGAAAAAAAAAAAAAAAAATCCTAACCATACTTTTCCTAAGATTACCGAGTGTTAATCGCAAGCTTGATAACAAAGTTCCTCAGATAGTCAATTGTGATATTTTTACTCAATTATCTTCATTTCAGAAAGAGCTCACTCACACGGCGCCCGAAGTTTCTTGATAAGTCGCAGTAAAGTGCTACGTAATGACACTTAGAGAATTTAGTTAATTCTGTGGAGATATTTGCTTGGCTCACTCAGTAATATTTATTCCCATAAATAAAAGCGAAAATGGGGAAAAAGGAGAAAAAAAGGCAGAAATGTACATGTATAAATATACCTATACATACAAGATATAAACAATTAAAAAAGTGGGGAAAAAAGGTGTTGCTAGATTTGACCGAAATGTTTTGTGTTTGAAAGGAATCGGAATATGTCTCTGGTGTCATGTGAAAGTATTTCATTCATGTTTTGTGGTAAGTTAGTGTTTTGTCTGAGTCTGAAGTCTGTCAGATAGTGTAACAATTTTAAATTATAAATATCTTATAAGATGCCTACATTTTTACTAAAATTGATTTTATCCTACCTTATAATTATAATTTATTATTACTACACCTCTTGTACACCACACATTTATAATCATTCACCTGAAGACAAATTTCAGCAAAATACATTATTTACTCTTGTTGAAATACTCCGTGTAATTTATGAATGAAAGTTAGCATTATTTGGCATACAGCAATTTCCTAGATTAACCTATAATTACCTGAAGTTATGACTTTATATTAAAATTCTGTAATGATTTAAAGCAATAATTTGTTACAATTCATAACGGATATTACTTAAAATTGTGAAATTACAATAGGATGTCTGAAGAAGGACATTGATGTTACGAAACATTGCATTAAATTGTATAAGAAAAATAATTTGAAAGATTCACTGCCCATCTTTAATTCAAACTATTCTTAGTAAGTTTATGTTGGAAATGTTTTGACTTTCGCGGGAGAGTTTTAGATTAGAACAACAAACATGATTTTTGTTTTCATTTGAAATTTATAGATTTAATATATCCTGGTACAGTCTATTTATTACTCGAGACATTTTTATTAGTCCCAGTTGATAAAATACGGCACTGCTGGAGTCTGCTAGAGTTTGCATTGTATTTTCGCACTAGCTTTTCCAAGTGAGCGAAAATGAATCATCCTCCAAGTCTCTGTGGATCTGGCTGTTCCGTACGATCCAAGAAGCATTGGACATTATTCGGAATACCACGTGAGTATATAGAAAATAATTTTGGGGAGGGGGCGGCTGGAAGCATTTAGGGGGTATGGAATAATAACAATCTAGAAGTGGTAATAGTGAACAACTAAAACGCTATGACACCCAAAAAACATTATTTTTTTCGAACTAAGTGATCTTATTCAATTTATTTTTAAGTTTTCCATGACATATTTTTACAGATGAATTCAAAATTTCGAGTGGGGGGCTGCGCCTCCTCAGCCCCCCTTATATACGCCAATGCGGAGTACCTTTGTATACGTTTTAAGTGTTTGTTACTGACATTAAACCAGACCGGTCATACGTATGTTAGTATGGGTATGGTGGTCGTTTTGTATACTAGTTCTAGATAACATTATGTGGAGGGTTTAGAGCACAACTAGACCAAGTACATGTTATACAGTTTTCAGAAAAAATGAGCATCATGCGTTTTAATTGCAGTGACGTTGCCTAAATCCTTTTGACCAGTACAAGTCTTAAAAAGATTTGAGCTTAAACACTCAAATTATTTATGTATAGCCTTCTTCATAAAATAGTTTCAACTTGGACTTGGCTTACTTCTGCTCTGAAAACAAATAATAATGACTTCCAGATGTGTAGCAAGAACTGCTACAAGTGGGAAAATAATGAATTTAGGACTTATTCTCCTTTAGCACTGAAAAGAGCCATTTTAGTAAAACTCTTCAATCCCATTACATCATAAAATGCCAAAAATGGGCTTGGTCTACTTGTGCTCTGAACTCTCCATATATTGATTGCCCTAGAAAAACGGTTAAGTCCGTAGACCCGCATCATACATAACCTGAAGGCGATGATACGGATACGGGCGTGCCCGACTGAAGCCCTGACCATGACCTTCATCCAGTCGTGACCTCAGCTTGCCTTCCTATAATAAAAACAGCTGTTCCTCCTTCCTTTAGGTGGTTTGTTTTTTTTTTTCCCCTTTGAGACCTATCCCTTAACGTGCAGTTAGATAATAACCACTTTTACGGCTGGTTGTCTCCTACAGTAATGAGTTGAGTGTAGAGTATCTTCTTAAACTGTTACACTCTTCGTTTGAACTACATCATTATGTTGTTAAAGCAATAGGGTTCTTCTTACTGATGTCGGAATATTGTCCAAGCAGACCTCCCTGTATTCATGGCTCGTGTTGACATTTCTTATTAATGAAATATTCCATGTTACAAGTACTTGCTGTCCTCTTCCAAATTTATTAATAAACTAGCCGTTACCCGGCGTGCCATGCTACGCCTACTTTCTGCGTATAGAAAAGCCTAAATAAATTAGACACTAAATAAGTATTATTAAAATCTAATAACACGAATCTGTAACTGTTATGAACTCGTGGCCTCCCAACTGTGAGTCCTAGACGACTTTGACCTAACCTATAACACCCCCCGTATCAAGACATACATGTATACCTAGTTTCGTAAAAATTGGTCTAACGGTGTGGATTTGTATAAGGGACTTACATACAGACAGACAGCTGGTAGATTTTTTTGGCCTAGCCTACGGCACTCCCCAGATTAAGATCTACCTGTGTACCGGGTTTAGTCAAAATCGGACGAACGGTGTGGATTTGTATAAGGGACAAACATACAGACAGACAGCTATAAGACGTTTTTGACTTAGCCTACGACACTCCCCAGATTAAGATCTACATGTGTACCGAGTTTAGTCAAAATCGGACGAACGGAGTGGATTTGTATAAGGGACAAACATACAGACAGACAGCTGGTAGATTTTTTTGACCTAGCCTAGGAGATTTCTCGTATCAAGACCTACCATTATTCCAAGTTTCGTCAAAATCGGTCAAACGGTGTAGATTTGTATAAGGAACAAACAAACAGAAAAACAGACAGACACGTGATTTTTATATATATAGATTACATTATTTTATTTATTGTTTTTATGTAGGACATTCTTCAACCTGAGATGACTTTCCTCATTTACATTACTCGTAGAAAAGTCCGATTCGCAGGAACTGCATCATCTTAGCGCGGTTCCGTTCTTATCCCTTGTCTCATTTGGAAAGATTAAAATAGAAACAGTTTTTATTTTGGTTCCAGCTTTCTTGAAAGGTCTTGATTTATGATCTTACCTGGTATGGGTTGGCCAACCCCAGGAAGGCTCCCGCATAGAGGGCAAATGAATATAGTCAAGGTTTTTGAATCTCTCTCTTGGAAAGCTATTTTTCTAACAATAAATTCTTTCTCTTATTTTACTTAACCTGTTTTATTGTCAAATACATTATCCAACTATAAGCAATTAAAAAAATAACAAGGAATAAAAACAGACAAAACACCCGTTAGAATAAACGAAATCAATTACTTTAACGTTTTAAGCACTTATTTCTCCGATTGACATCGCCTAATCAAAACTTTCTTCATAACCTTTTTTTTAGAGCATTTAGTAAGCTTTCTAGTGGTAACCTTCCGCTTACCAAGATTCTTAACCGTTTTCGAGATATTAATGAAAGTATACAAAGTTCCCAAAACTTTTCATGTCTGTTCATAAAATATTTTATTGACATGCTAGGGATTATCCACAAGGATTTTCTGAGGTATAAATTATGTTCACATATACTTTATTTTTGATCTTCACCTCAGCCAATTTTATTAATGAGCTAATTACAATTCCTCATTTGACGTTTCGGCCTCAGGGCCATCCTCATTAAACTAGAAGAAAAACAAATTACATGTATTGAATTACATTAAAAATTACCCCCTTTATCCATACAATGTAAAATTTCTTAAACATCTCCTTAACTTATATTACCTTCTTTCATAAGTCCACATATATTCACCCTATTTCCACAAGGGCTTGTCATCACTTTAAATCTATGGGCTTGTCCATCTTCTATAACTGAAAATTTTTTACATTTTTAAACACTTGAGTTACCCCAGACCATGTGGCCACAACTTTCCACCATTTTCTATTTACACTATCATAAAATTCTAAATCTCTAATCCCAAATATTAAAAATTGTTCATGTCCATTCTACTTATCTTATTATACATATCCAATAACTCTTTATAATTTTCAATCAATTTCAAAACAGATAAATATAAATATAAATATATATATATATATATATATATATATATATATATATATATATATATATATATATTTAGAGACCGAAAATGACGGTGGTTCAAATTTATATATATATATATATATATATATATATATATATATATATATATATATATATATATATATATACATATACATATACATACAAATTTGAACCACCGTCATTTTCGGTCTCGAGGGGTTCTGAAACGCAAAATTTTCTAGTCGGCACTTCCGGATTGTTTCATGAGATCAACCTTATAAGCGCGGTTCCTCCCTATGAAGGGAGGGAGGAACCGCGCTAAAAACAAATATGCCGCCTCTGACTATCCATAGCAATATGTCTTTTAAAATGGCCATTTATTTTAAAAACTTCAACTTTTTATTAATTTATCAGTATTTTGTGCTCTACAAGTACATTTAATTCCAGTCTCAACCAAGGAAGTCCTCTAGGTGACGTGAGTTACATTTGGAATTAAGGAAGTATTCGAAAAAAAAAATGTTGTTCGTGGACATGAAAAGTTTTCGGATCTTTCGTAAATACCTCGAAAACGGTTAGGAAATCGTGGTAAGTGAGAGGTGACCATTCGAATACTTTTTCTACAAAAAAAGATCTGAAGCGATTTCGATGGGGCAACGCAACCAATAACCGCTTCTATTCCTTTGCTAATAGCACTAGGGAAATGAATGGAACCGAGCTAAGATGAAGCAGTTCCTGCGGGACGGACTTTTTTATTTATAGATTTTTCTCTATTTCGACGCGTATATTTCCTTTTTTTTTTTATGAGGTTATTTTGTTATTCCTGTATTTTAACATTTTCAAAGTCAAGTTGGTGTTTATGTTTGATTGCATTAACAACTAAAGCAGTTTGGTTGTAAGTCTCGTCTATATTTTTAACATGGTGTTTTATTCTCTTTTTTAATAGTTGTCCTCATTATCGTACATATACTCTCAAGCATCGCACGATTAATTAGTATAATATGCTCAGATGAGGTATTTTCCTTAGTAAACGGAAAATACTTTACATATTACGATCTCTTAGGTCATTCAATGTGTAACAAGTATCTAAAATTTTATTTTATTTTTATTTAAATTATTTTACACTGTATGGAGACTCAATTATTTTCATAAAATAAAATCACTGACTTTACATGTAGTCCAGTCTTATTATACAATTTTTGAATAAATGTGATTTTTATTTATTTGGTATTTGTTTTAAAATAAAGTCGGTGGCCCGTATTCATTTATAAATTCAACCATTTTCTTCTCATTTAAATATGACGTACCAATCCGTTTTGAAAGTACAATAGTGACGGCTATCTTGATAATAGACCCAAATGTTTCTGTGACTTCATATTTGCACTCATTTATTTAAATCTTAACGTCCATTATTAGTAACTAAGCATTTAGGACGGGTTATCTATAGGTTACCACCCTTACATCCATTCACATATACATATAGAGTATTATAAGAATTAGATTGTAATAAAAAAAACACGATTACTACTTTTAAAACAGAAATCCGAACTGTGCATTTAACAGATATTTTGATTAAATTTAAGGACGTAAAAATAATAGTAAGTTCCTTATAATAACAATTAATCGGCGATAAAAGCCCAGACGCAGATTCGCCATTATATAAAAAATAGAAAATAAAAATTAGTTAACGAATAAAATACTTCTGCTTATAGATTTTGGTCTAGAGTTGAGACCTAAAAGCTTCTGTCTTAAGACTCTATCCAAGGTGTATCTTTATTTCTGAAACATATGTTGTCCAGGTGTTACAGCACAGTCTTTCTAAACACCAGCAGGTAGACATTACAAGCATCGAGATCAGATTATTTTATCTTCATCAATCAGCTGGAAACACATCTTCTTCGATAGAATCTTATAAACTTGCTAAACAGTTCTAAAACATGAAATGGAAATCATTTTGTTTAAATGAGCTCCTGTACAACTACCATAATATGCATTAAACACGAATGGGAGTAAATAAGGGGGGTTGAGGGGGCTGCAGCCCCCCGAAATTTTGATATGATCGGTAAAAAAGTCATAAAAACCTTAACAATAAATTAAATAAGATCGCTTAGTTAAGAAATATATATATTTATATATATATATATATATATATATATATATATATATATATATATATAGATAGATAGATAGATTTTTTTTTGCATGTAATAAACTTTTAGTTGACTAACTATTCCAAGGTTTAGGTTGTTTGTATTCCATTCTCCTCAAATGCTTCCAGCCCCGTCGAAATTCTCTCAGCTCCCTGAAATTATTTCCTATATACGCCCGTGAAAGTCAGTAAGAAGTCAAGGAACAGTTGGAATTCGGCTCAGCGAAAACGTCAGTTTTTTTTTCTCTCGAAAATTCTTCTCTTAGCCGAATCCCAACTATTCTTTAACCTTGAACGCTTACCTATCTGTATCACGTTAATAATTAACATTTTTTGCATGTTTACAATAACATTAACAAACTTCAAACCACAGGAAAGAGCGACTACCAGTAGAGACCATTTTACCTTGTCAGCCTGTGCACTATATAAAACATTTAAAAAAAAAAAAAAAAAAAAAAAAATCTACTAACAGTAACATACTAACGGAGGGAGGAGTATCTTGGCGTTTTCATGTAATGCAGAAACATCTATCCGAGAAGCCCATCTACGTTTCTAATCACATACCGATATGAACAAAAAAAAATGACTTTTTTGAATAATATTGATCGACGTAACAGAAATATGGAGATTTCTTCAGATCCTCGGTTGGGTGATCTCAGTAAAGGAAATTGATTCAAGAGATTTCGCCCCACCTCATGCTTTCTAGCTGAAAAATGCAAATAGACGGAGTATTTTAATCCTTAATCCATTCGGGTAAATAAAAAATCATTCCTATAATTTATTTAACTAGTAAGCTGATTGAAAGAAAATTTAGTGGGTTGTTTTATTAATAATCAAAATTAGTTTTTTTAGAATATGAAGGAGCGAAATGCATTTCAAGTCGCCGAAAAAAAAACAAATATAAAAAATGATTTGTCCTATTTGTCAGGCGTATTGCTATTTTTCTCAGCAGCGAAGCGATTTTGACGCCTCGGCAAGTTCTGTGACATGAATATTTTCGGAATTTTAAGCGAATGAAGTTGAAAAAAACGAGATTTTGGATTTTATTTATTTATTTTTTTATTGTAGTTACATAAGGTCTTCCAATGATATTCTCGCTCTTATATTCAGGTTCATTATTAAAAAAAACGACTACAATTAATAAAATCGATAACATTAAAAGGCGGTAATTGGCCAGAATAACCAAATATTTTATTTGATTAATAATAAGAATTTTCAAAATTTCCCAAAAGTATAGATAAGGGTGTAGCAAATTGGAATTATAATTTATGTTTTGATTTGAACAATAACGAGTGCAATTCAATATATCGTCGATACAAATGCAAAGTATCGAATGTGAAAAAACGCATTTTTAAATCTTTACTGATTGCTGTTGGACTGATGGATGGAAAACTCTCGAATCTAAGGTCACACCGTGAAACGAGGATGTAACCACTGTCAAAAGGTCGAATCTGCCTACTATTTGGCTGCCCAAAAGCAAAGTAATAAATAAAAGTATTTTCACTCTTGAAAGTGGTGATTTTCACATTCGTGAGTTTGCATTTGTATAGACGATATCATTGGTTGAAGTTAAATATTATTTTTAAATTTTAATCAAAATACTCACTTACTAGAGTATTATTTTAATTAAGTTGAAATTATTTTTATGTTTAAATTCTCATTCTGTTATTTTGGTTTATATAATTATTTGATTAAAGCTTCAATATTAATATAATATATGTATTAAAATAACATAACAATAATAATCATAATAACATAATAATTTCACTTAATGTGGCAGATAGGGCAAAGGGACATGTGTTCAAAATAAAAACACTCTTCATAGGGATACAATGAAGGAATCTATAATAAGGCTGGTAATTTGCTGGGTAGTTAAACAAGTGGTTGGATGTAATCTGCAAATATCTGTTGGACTATCAGATGCAGGGAAGTATAAGATGGGATAGTTCCAACTGCTATCTAGTAGTCCTCGTGGCGATCGGCCAAAATCTATCTCCAATATTTATCTTTCTCTTAGGCTACAGCCCGCTTATTAGCTAGCTTTGTAGTTTTCCGACGGTACATTTCGTATTTATTTCAAGTAGAAAACTATCACTTAATTTTCTTTCGTTTTGTTTCGTTTCATTCCAAAAGAAATTAGCTATAGAGGTTTCACTCTAGGAGTTTTTGGAAAATGTCTTCAACGATCCTAGCCTCTAGATACCGAAAATGACCCTCTATAACATTCATGTGTTTATATATATGTAGCAGTCTTTACACTTGGTATATAGCAAAAGATTGAACCAGTTCCTTAACCAGCAAAACCGGCCCATCTGTATGGGAGGTTAATCCAACCTCAAATAATTAAATTGCCGATATCGCCCGTAATCTTAGTTATATAACGACGAACTCTGTATACTTTGTAATTATCTAAAGACATAGATGGTTTGTAAAAACTAAACGGAATCGGTCCATTATTATGTAGGAACGAAGCCTTTCAGCACACAGTTGTCATCTTCTGGTGAAATTGTAACTATTAAACTTACATTTAGTAATTTTGGAAAAATCAACTTTACCAACCTATACCTAAATATCTATATACACTTCATGAAAATGGTTTAAGATTAAATACTACTCCATTCATATATTTTTCTTTTAAAGTAAGTCATACAGTCATATGAAATGCAACGAAATAAAATAAAGACAAACTCAAAAGAGTCCTTCTGCAAAATGTCATTAGGAATATGTTGTTGTATATAAATAAGAGCTAATAGATAATTTTCATTTTACTAAATTATTCGTTTATTGTCCTCATTGTATTCTGTGTTTAGCTTGTTCGTTGTATTTTGGAGTTTCTCATATTTTCTGAGTCTATGGCGTGATATAGCCATAACAGGGTATGTTTTGTGCTCGGCCACCTAATACTGTAGTTGGGGAAAAACGCAATTTTTCACTTCATGCTGTCATCTCTTGCGATCAACGTGAATTGAAGGTTTCCATTGCATGATATCTTTTATTAAGGAGCAACTTATATGGAATGAAACCATGAGAAAACTAATTGCCTCTAGTTTCTTAATATCCATTGGAAATGCATCTTTAATTTCATATAAAAATTGCTAAGTTGCAATGTCACATTTTATCCGCGGGGATTTATAATATACCGGTGTCCTGCCTTGTTTAAACAAAATCGGGTTGATGTCTAATGAATGAAAGTAAATTTTATTTTATACCTTTACACAAATATTTAACAAAATAATAACTAAACAATTTACATTGGCTTGGACAGTGTCCATCAGCCTGAGTGCATGTAAGCATTAATTAATTAAACATTAAAAATAAATAAAATAAAAACTTATATACTCCTTTTTAACAAAAACTTACAAAAAGAAAAAAAGATATTCAAACAGAGAAAAGAAAATAACAATAAACAAAACAATTTATAAAAAAAATGATTAAATAGTGAAAAGAGCACTAATACGTGGAGACAAAATTATAAAACTTTAAGTTAATAATTAAACTGATTAATAAGAAATTGCCTGTATTTGACCGCATTATTTAAATATTTATAAAGTGTGTCCCAGTTCCTTCCGTCTAGGATTAACTTAACGTCTTCCGGCGTGAGGAGATCCTTGCTGTAATGTAATGTAATCTTCTGAATTCCTTCATTTCAGGACATCTATCAATGAAGTGCAGAGTGTCTTCTTCCTCTTGAATATTGCAAGATTGGTTGATGTCTAATAAAAAGCTTCACCAAGGAAAAAAAAAGGTCGCCCACCATTAGTGAGAATCACCCCAGAACCATGTCAATGGTGTGCTGATCTCTTCAATATTATTTTATTTATTTGATTATATTACAAGCACTTATTTATTTCCGAGTATTTTTCAAGATTATCTCGCTCGCGTTTCATATTACACGCAACTTGAACCGTAGACAATTTTGGGGTTTTTCAAACTCCGTTGCAGAAAGATTAAAAAGGTTCTGCTTTGAGGGCTTATATAAAATAAATAATAAATAGACTAAATTTATAGGTTGTATAAATAAAATATAGCTTATATATAAAAAAGTCCGTCGCGCAGGAGCTGCATAACTAAGCACTTTCCTCAGAATTTGGGTAGTGTAGACTGCTTTCCAGAACAATTTGCTTAAAATATCCTACATAAATAAAATAAAAACATGAATAGTTCTCTTTTAATTTTGTAATGAGTAACTGATAAATTATTAATTTGCTTCCAGAGTTATGTTTTCACATGGTACCTACTACACTACGTAATAAATACAAAAAACCTCATATTATCGTATTTTGATCTAACGCAGGAACCGGATACAGTCTCTCTAGCGCTCCTTGCGGCGCCTTTGTGGACCTATGTCTGGCTGGCTTTTCTATTGAAATATATTACAAAGTAAACCCCCCTTTCCGATTGACCGATTCAGCTCATTTTTATAACACTTCTTTCTCATGAGTTACCCATGACGTATACCGCGTTTCGTTACAATACAGCAGAAATTACGACCAGTATGAGTATATTAGTAATTTGGGTCCGGAGTAAACCCCCCCCCCTCCTAATGAACCGATTTAGTTTATTTTTACATCACATATTTACCTGTAGATTACCACTATGAATACCGAGTTTCGTCGAAATATACAAAAAATCACGGTTGGTAGTGGCGAATTGGTATTGTCGGTCTGGAGTAAACCCCCCCCCCTCCTAATGAACCGATTTAGTTTATTTTTACAACACATATTTACCTGTAGATTACCACTATGAATACCGAGTTTCGTCGAAATATACCTAAAATCACGGCTGGTAGTGGCGAACTGGTATTGTCGGTCCGGAGTAAACCCCCCCTCCTTATGAACCGATTTAGTTCATTTTTATATCTCACTTTTCTCTCTATATTACCAATACGAATACCAAGTTTCGTTGAAATATAATAAATATTACGGCTGAAATGGTCAAATTAGTGTTTTGGGTGATGGGTAAACCCCCCCCCCCTTCCGGTGGACCGATTTTGGTGGTTAACGAACTCGTTCAATCGTTTGCTAATTGAATGCTATATACCAAGTTTCATGACGAAAAAACAAAAACTCTGGCCGCTATCGTGTTAACAGACTATATATATATATATATATATATATATATATATATATATATATATATATATATATATATATATATATATATATATATATATATATATATATATAAATTTTAACGGGGGTCATTTTCGGTGTCCACTAGGTAGGATCGATAAAGATTTGAAGAAATTTTTCAAAAATTCCGTCATGAGTCCAACCTCAATAGCTACTTTCCTTCGGAGGAAAATCACGGATTCTTATTGGAAATGACTTTCTGATCACAGAAATATAAAGTCGGGGGTCAAAAATAAAGTCGTACTGTTGTTTTCTGTCTTTTTCCACAGAAAAAGCCTTCTTTTGTCGTATGTTTTAAGTGTTATCCAAAAACATCTAATCTAATTAAATTTTTTTAAATTTATTTTTTATTGTTGTTATAAATTATTTAACTTTTCCAAAGGCAGCAACAACAAAAAGCGTAAAAACTAGGTATTACAAACAATAATAATAATAATTGAAAACACAACAATAGATCAAAAAATATAATCAAAATTAAGTTATCAAAGCTAATAAATCATTCTTGGTCAAGAAACTGTTCATTCAACAAATTAATTATTTTACCTGAGAAGGAATAAAACTCTTCCTTATGTCGTTGAATTTCTGCACTCCTACTAGGCTGAATTATACGGATCGCTCAAGTATAGTAAACAATGAAATACATCTTGAATATTCGATAGCCCCCCACTACTGGCAGATATACTTAAATCTTCTTCTACATCTGATTGTGTATCGTAATCCAAACTTGTATCAAGCCATTCACCAAAACCTGTCTTAATAACACTTTGTTCAGTTTGCTGTTTGCCACTCATTGCGTTAATGTCTTAAGAATGTCTCCACTTTTATTTTCCATTTTTCCTTCTCCTCTGGTAATCCAAATTGTTGGTGTACGTAATTTATTCCTTCCTGGGGTTTTTGAGTGTGGACTTTGTGAGATCCAAAATTCAAAAAGTTCCCTTTTCGATATGGGTATGTTTTCTGAAAATCAGCTATCATTATTAAATAGGCATATTCTGGCAGCTAATACTTGCATTTCTATGTCAATACTTAATCGAAAAATTAGAAAAAAATAAAACTAAGCCGGACGAGGCCGGACAGATTAAGTTCTGTACCATGATAACTTACCAATAAGGGTACATATTACAAATCGCATCGCGTAAAGCAAAAATTAATGGTAATTTGTTATGATAAATAATGAAAGTAGATCATATTTACCTTTCTGAAATAGGAAATAAATTTGTAGTACTGACAAATAATTTTGTTTAACTGCAATATTTATTCAAAGACGGAGTAATGAACTTTGCGGCATGACATACCCTAATATAAACAGCCCTTAATCATTAAATGTTGACGTATTCGACCCGACTTACTCTTGTTTTGTAATCTATATACTATATAGGAAAATACTGCAAGTTCCAATTAGGGATTTGTTTTCGTGAATTTTTCGAATTTTGTCCAGCTAAAAATCAGTTAAAAATACCACTGTGCGTAGTTTCCACGAGTCTGATTTCTTGGCTTTTACTTTTCTCGGCTATGCAAATGTTTCAAAAACCGATGAATTTCAAGGGAACATTTACCTATCCTATTAGTTCTACCCTCTGAATTTGATCCTCCAAAAGGGGAATTGAACGTTTACTATTTGTTAGACAATAAAAAATTCACTGAAGACGAAACATGCTGAATCGCTACTTATTTATTCAAAAGATATAAACTCCTTGTCTATTAACACATCCAAGGACGGGTATAATGAAAACCCTGAAATTATACAATAGATCTAGTAAATTGCAGCTCAGATTCGCAAGACAACAATGAACAATTATTATGATACCCCCTCTATTACGAGATAAAAAAATCAATAAAAATGCATAAACTTCACATTATACTCTCTTTTTTACTGTCAATAAATCTCCTGACAAAAAGTCCTTAGAATGATAAGGGTTTCCAACAATGGCTCTTGGCTTCTTTAGGAGATAGAAATATTTAACATTTCATTTCTTTTAAGGTCATTCTACAATATTTATTTATTAATTCACAGATCCCGCTAAGGATCGATTTGCCCTTGTTTATATTTCTTATATTTAGTTAGAGCCTCTAATGTTTAAATATAAAAGATCGGAAATATCTCATTGTTAATTATAATATAAGGGCTCAGTGCCACAGGTGACTAACCCACAGTTAGAAATAACTGAGAAAATTGGATTTAAAGGTAGGAAAAATCTGAAAACAATTACTGTTGGTGACAAAATTGATTTCAATTGGTCTAATTAAATTCATTTTTGTCTCCAATACTAATTATTTTCAGATTTTTCTTAACTTTAAATCCGATTTTCTCAGTAATTTCTGATTCTGGGTTAGTCACATTTGGCACTGAGCCTTTCAATTAACGATTAGATATTTTCGAGATAATTATCTATCAATTACAATGATAGTATATTGTGTCGAATATATATTACGATGGCAATTCTAGCCAGCGACAAGCTTGCAGTGTTATCTAAATTATGTCTCAACAAGGCCTCTGCCTTCGAAATTTGTTCGTTATCTTATGATGAAATTATTATACATTAATATTATTTAGTGCTTTGGCCTTATTTTCAACCTTATTCAATTTGTTCTCTCTTTTGGAAACCAATGATTTAAATCACGGGTCGAAATGAATTGTTAACTATTATTTTAAAAATGTTTATTAACCTTTTACTTTTATCTTCATTCTGAAGAAGTAAAAGTTATAAAATAACTTTTAGGGTTTAAACTTTTTTAAACATTTTTTTTTAACTAAATAACTGTTTCGATCCATGATTTTAATATGTTAGTAAATTCCATTGAGGTTATTATTAACCTTTGTCAGGCCAATAATATACATCAATCAAAAAATCCTTTATCAAAGTAACATTAACATATACAACCTTAATTCATATACATCATAACGTATGAATAATACTTTTATACATATATATATATGCTTTTATCTGATTGGTTTTATATTTTATTATTTTATTTTTTCAGATGAATTCACTTCAGCATTGTTTATGGATTGTCCAGTAATTAAAGGTATTTATTTTTTTTATTTTTTTTTTACTTCCATGATGTTAAATCTGTGAATGCTTCTTTCATTTATTCTACTGTGGCAAATAATAAATTAACTTATTCTTAGAATTTAAATTCTGCAAAATAAAGTATAATTTGTTGCCTCATGCGAAAAACCTCTTCATAAATACTAACACTATTTCCTCGAAAGTAAAAAAGAAAATGGAAGATTCTGGTCGTCGGCATCTCACTTCGACGCCCTGTACACCCCAGCAATGCGTGAATAAATACGGAACGGCACTAAGTGGGTTCATTTTTTATTTTTTTACTTCGTAAAAATACGTAAAGAGTGTGCAGTGAGTTTCCAAGGTTATTTACATTCAAAGACTTAAATGAATCGCGTTAAGTATGGACATCCATGAAACTATTGGAACGCATAAAAAAATTTAAACCTAAACGATTTATATGCATAATGACTTTTAATCACTTAAAGGCGAAAGGTCGATAATAAAAAATACACATAATCCCCAACTCGTTTATTTCTTGTCCTATTAAATAAATAAATTTAATATACCATAATAAGGTTTATATTTCGCAAATAATGGTACGTGAAGACAACCGATATGGAAATATTTCAGTCATATAAGTTATAATATTGCACAGGAAGTATTCTTTGGAAGCTTCTGAGTAACGCATCCAAGTAAGATTAGTAACTATTAATAAAGGAGGTTTATTGAATGATAATATCGTACTTAATGCCCCCTCATGACAGCTTCCTGGAGGCCAACATACAGTGAGACAGGTGGAAGCAACATTAATTATCCTGGTTTTACAGTGTAAACCCCCCCCCCCCCCCCCAACCCAATCCTCCGATATTTTATTTAAATTAATTCAAGGGCCTTCTCTTCGTCCGTTATACTCACATAGTCGGTGGAAGCTTTCTCCGGCCGCTTTAATCATATAAAATGAAGGATGAATATTAGGTCCTATATTATCTCTGAAAATTTAAAAATATTGTTTTTTATTAGCTATTGCATACTTTATATTTATATTTATATTTGTGTATTCGTATAATATATAATTTTTAAGGAAGTAGTACTGACACTCTTACGGATCGGACACACTAGACTTACGCACTCATTCCTAATGACTAGAGAACAGGCACCAATTTGCCCAATATGTAACATTTTTTTAACTATTAAGCACTAACTAACGGACTGTTTAAGACTTAAATCATTTTCCCTCCCAGCAAATCTAAAAGAGTTATTATCAGAAAGATGCCAATTTATAGATTTTCAATCAAGGAGAATCGAGGCATAAATCAAGAAACATGAAATCTCATAGCGCTTTTTAGTGCTCTGAAGTTTGCAACAAAAATCGCCTGAAGTTACGAAAGTACGAGTACGTCGCCTCAGCTCGCCTTATATACGCCCATATCAGTTAACCAGTACAGGTTAAAATTCGTAGTCAATAATAACCTCGTTGTTTTTAAAATTTATGTTTCCAAGATGTCATTTGCAAACACCTATTATATTTGCGAGCATAACCAAGAAGTGTTCTGACTGGGGATGCTGATGGGTGAGGAGGCTGTGCAAGAGTTTGGGATATTATTATCGGATAACCATCACAAGGTATAGCGTGAGGGATAAAATCAATGTTTATTTCTAGTAATTCAAGGTATGCCATCGTAGTTGAAATTAACCTCAATTAAAAATAATACCTACTATGAAATAGATACAGTACGGTAACAGCTGACCTGTTATCGTCCAAGCAACGCATTCTGCCTAGGCGAGAAAATCAACTAAAAATTCAAACCCTTCTAAAAATACTTATAAATTTGCATGTAAAAAAAAAAACCTTTCTTATCGAGTGTTTACAACCTAAAGGGAGTGTCCATGCAACATTTAAAAAAAAATTCTGTCGAGTGATTTGGGCTGGGCGATGATAGGTCAGTGAGTTTGACAAATAAATAATAGATAAATCCAAACTTCATTACATAGGAAAAAAAGCTATTATTATTGTCTCATTAAACAGTTATGCATTATGTTGTCAGTTTATTACATCAAAAACCAGCGTTACAATGTTTACAGCCGACCTTCGCCAAGACTACAGCCTGTTCATGTTAAACAGAATGTCATTAGTAATTTTATGACGATAATTAACCAGCCTCAAGACACCGTGACTTCACTGGGAAATGCACTTTTTATTTTGCTCAATAGCTGTAAATTTAAGACGTAAAAGCATTAATTGTTATTTAACAGCTGATGTTCATAATAAAGAATGTTACTACATTCGTCATTCATTTTTACGATAAACATTGGAATCCCCGCCTGTAAATATTGGAATGAATATTTCAGTAGTTAATTAATATTTGTTATTATGCTGTATATAAATGTGGACCTCAGAAGTCAAGAGGTCTAAGTAACAAAATCAATTTTTGAGGAATATTGAGTCAAAGTTGAAGATATGTTGTAACTGCGAAAACTAGATCTTTAGAGTTCCGATCAAGACTGCACGAAAACTCACGTCCTTAACTGTGTTTTTTTTTTTGTTTTTTTTTTTTCAATGGTACATCATAGGTATATCGTCCGGTTTATGATTAATACAGTCCTTAATTTCCTTCTGGACTTCATATTACAAAAGTGACAATACTCAAGAGAACACAAGCTAGGTGGCAGCATCTGCCAAGAAAATGTCTTGGGTCTCTTTACCAACCCCAAAATCACGGTGATTCCCTTGACTTCTGGGGCCCACATATCAACTTTAAAAACGCCCTCGTAAATTGTTTCCAATGAAATATGATGAAAAATAACTGAAGTGTTAAAAAAATCATTGAGCATATCTTTCTGGAAGAGCATCATACAAATTAATAGAGGAGCATAATTATAGAAAATTGGGCCTTTTTGTACAAAACGTTTAAGGGAAGAAGGGAACTATCTTCCTTGTTTATAACACGTTTAGAGTAGGTATTAATAGAAGCATTGGTATGATTCATATGGAAGGCCAGTTGGACATTAAGCAATTGGCTACAGACCAATTCTGCTGACAATGGTAGCCAGAATCTCTAGTTAAATAACATTATGCATGATGATAAGTCGCCCTTTATGCATTTTGCTTTGGCGGCTCATTTTTAATTTAGAGTTATGAAAGTATTTTTGTTATGACTTAGGATGAGTAAATGGTAAAATCGCCTCCACTGTACATCTTTTTCATTGTTCAAAAAGTTCACAAACTCATGTTTAGTGTCCTTCTTTCGACAACTCACAGAGGAAGAACTTCCTCATCAACGACTAAGCTATAGGAGAACACTAAGGTCTCGTTACGAGACGAGCGATAAGCGAAAAGCTTCAGAGGGACGTCGCTCACATTAATGTTAAGCTGAAGTCCAGTAGGAATGAGAGAGGACTGGCATATGCATGAGCGACCGGGCGACGTGGCTTGCAGGTTCCAGCCTGTCGCTCATCTCTTGGCCCAGACATTACAATTTTTCTCGTCGCTTACCCGATACATTATATTTTGCGTGCTACCAAAAAGGCTACAGACTCTAAATGTTAACTCATTTTTTTTTTAAGTGAACACTAATAAAATTTAGAACAACTTTTTCAATTCCCAATTTTGTTTTTTTGTTTATTAAATTACGTGGAAAGATGTTTATAACATACCAATGCTTGTAACCTTCTAGCTACCTTTCTTATAAATAATTTTTAAATATGAATACTAATAAAAGAGTAAATTGGATGATAGTGAATGTGAGCTTTTAATTTCGGAAGTACAAAGTATGGAATTACAGACACTGTGATTTTAAAAATACAATCATAACCAAGAAACTATAAGAAGAGGTTTGAAACGCATTAAACATGCAAGGTAAGAGATTTTTATTAACTAAACATTTAAAATATTATTTTTTAAATTAATATTTTAATTTAAAAAAACGTATATTAGAGTATGCGATGACGGAGACTAAACGAAATTACCGCCCAGTCGCTCTGTATCGTAGCCAGTGCCCATCTTCTGCTAAACGCTCGGTCGTTCCGTCGCTCATCGCTCGTATCGTACCCGAGGATGAGGTTGACACAGCGAAAACCTTTTGTGCATAATGAAATATATAAAGTGGAGGCGTTTTGACCAGTTCTTTATCCTAAGTCACAAGAAAAATATTTTTACAACTCCAAAGTCAAAATGAGTGCCAATGAAAAATGCAGAAAGCACAACTTATCACCATGCATAATGTTATTTAACTAGAGATTTTCCAATTTATGATTTGTTATGACCAGAGACACAATTATACAAGCAAAAAGAAAACAATTTATTTGCGCTAGTCAAGAAAAACATTTATAGTCCGAATCGTCGGCATTATAGTCCGAACAATGTTTTATGATCCTTTTAATTATAATATGATAACATCTTCTATTCTGAAGTATGTTCAAAGGCTAATTTGATGATTCTTTAAAAAGTAATGGCTGCAAAAGGCCTTGCTCGCACCGAAAAACTCAGTTGTAAATCATTCTTATTGTATGATACATTGTAAGAATGCAATAAGTAACATTGTAACAATACGATACGTTGTAATAGTTGCACGATATCCTTGGAGTTACTCTTTTTGTCATAAATATCCAATTAAAAAACCAGCAAGCCTTGAATAATGAAGTACCGTACAGCTTCTTTGAAAACTCCTTTAACAATTTCAAAGGGAAAGAATAACAGCAACAGGTTTGAAGTATATCAATGTTTTACTTCGTATCAAAGTAATATAATTTTTTTTTTTTTTTTTCAAAATACAAACTTTTTATAAAAGCCATAATATGAATGATGAAATTAGAAACTTTATTATATCGTCCCTACCATATCAAACTATCGAATATGCAAATCGGAGCAAACTAGAGAACCAACATATTCTATCCATTGAGGAAGTAATATATTGAAAAATTGTCTTATTCAATACTTTATTTAAGGCATTAAAGGCTATTCTAAAGGGGCTAGAGTTGTGACAATTTGTGACAAGCCGAATCGTCCACAATCCAAGGGTATGGTATCAAATCTGAAAAACGAGATTTTTCATATTCGATAGTTTGACATGGTAGGGACAATATGATAATTTCTTACACATATTAATTTATATTATACGATTGTGACATTCGGTCAGAATTAGGTCTTCTAAAATCTCAGAAGATAATGTACAAAAATTCAATTTTTCATTATTTTATTTTATTTTGTGCTCTACATATTTCGTGTCACTAGAAGCCTCTTCTACTAAAACGCTATTAAAGCTAAAATAAAATATGTTTTATGAACTAAGTAATCTTATTTAATTTATTTTTAATAATTTTATGACACATTTTACCGCAGAAATCAAAATTCGGCCCCCATCCAGCCTCAACTTAATGAGACCTTCCGCTGGCAGGACCACGTCTAAACCAATAAGATAAAATGGCCGTTGACAAAACAGCTGTCAGAAATAGATATTTTCAATAAAATAAAATATTTGAAAATATGTTTTTCAATAATATAAACGTTATTTAGAAATAATGATATCAATGATATTTTAATATTTATTTAATTACTAAAGCATTCTCTGGAAATTGATATTTAACCGTAACATAATAAAATGTACATGTATGATAATAAAATGTACATAGTTAACCAAGTATGAGGGACACTGGGTCATCTCGTGAACCACATGTAGCCTACGGGGTATATACAATTTTTATTGAAACATATTCGCTGAGCATATCAGCAGTTTTAAGTTCTGGTCATGTAGTTTTAAGCTTGGACTCTATAGGAGAGTTATAATGTTTATAAAATCAGCGGGAGCTAATATGGTTTTCTGACACCATAGAGATCCTTTTTTTAATAAAAATTCATTTCGCCGAGTTGTTTCATGTTCTAGAAAAGGCGTTTAGAGGCACAAATCATTTGGAGCACAAAATAAAAATAAATGTTTTTATAATATAAGAACTTCTTATATTTTAAAAGATATCATTTTACGTAAGTATTCAACATTTCATGAAGTGCTTAAGTTGATTTTACCTTTAGCCAATACGTCCGCAATGTTGAGCCATTTGATTTGCATCCTTGAAGGACATATTCTCTCGACGAAGGATGGTCTGTAATCCAGAACAATAATAAGTGCTCTATGCTTCCGTGTTAGCTATTCCTATCCGTTCCTAGGGTCGGCTCACCTGCATGCTAATAGGCACACGGCATGCAACGAATAGCAAAGCTACTCGATACAATGACACTATTTAGTTTAAGTGGTGTATTTTGAAGGAAAAATGTAATGGAATCTGCTTCATAGCAACTCAAAGAAGCAAGAATTCGTTATGGGATTAAATAATTTAAAAAATGTCCACTCAACTTCATGAGAAAACAACATTTGCTGACAGTAGAGTAAGACCCCCGCTGACGGTAGAGTAAGACCCCCGCTGACGGTAGAGTAAGACCCCCGCTGACGGTAGAGTAAGACCCCCGCTGACGGTAGAGTAAGACCCCCGCTGACGGTAGAGTAAGACCCCCGCTGACGGTAGAGTAAGACCCCCGCTGACGGTAGAGTAAGACCCCCGCTGACGGTAGAGTAAGACCCCCGCTGACGGTAGAGTAAGACCCCCGCTGACGGTAGAGTAAGACCCCCGCTGACGGTAGAGTAAGACCCCCGCTGACGGTAGAGTAAGACCCCCGCTGACGGTAGAGTAAGACCCCCGCTGACGGTAGAGTAAGACCCCCGCTGACGGTAGAGTAAGACCCCCGCTGACGGTAGAGTAAGACCCCCGCTGACGGTAGAGTAAGACCCCCGCTGACGGTAGAGTAAGACCCCCGCTGACGGTAGAGTAAGACCCCCGCTGACGGTAGAGTAAGACCCCCGCTGACGGTAGAGTAAGACCCCCGCTGACGGTAGAGTAAGACCCCCGCTGACGGTAGAGTAAGACCCCCGCTGACGGTAGAGTAAGACCCCCGCTGACGGTAGAGTAAGACCCCCGCTGACGGTAGAGTAAGACCCCCGCTGACGGTAGAGTAAGACCCCCGCTGACGGTAGAGTAAGACCCCCGCTGACGGTAGAGTAAGACCCCCGCTGACGGTAGAGTAAGACCCCCGCTGACGGTAGAGTAAGACCCCCGCTGACGGCGGGATTTAGATATTACTCTCTTGATGGATCAGCTTTACGGCATAGCAATTTCATAATTTATTTTCATTTTATTCAAATCATTATTGCGAAAAATAAAGTTAATACAAGTGTTTTAATTTTATTATTTTTTTCCAAAATAGGAACGTTTTGCGAAATATTTCCAAATTTCTTGCAAAGGATCTAATCACATCAAACAGATGATTTACTGAAGAACTTACAGCTTTATTTAAATTCTTCCATTGATTTAAAGTAGGGCGTTTCATAGTGAATAGTTTTCCATGTGTCAATTTTGTTCGAAACAGATCAAATCTTTGTAAAAAAGAAATAAATGGTTCATTTGAATGAGCTTTTACTTGAAAACAAAATAACATTGATCTCGGAAAATATGTATATGTACATGCTTTGAAGATAATGGCTTAAATTCAGATGAAGTGAACGTAATCCTACACATTTTGAAATCACATAAAACGTGAGCGAACAATGTAGGAGAAACAATAATTTGAATTGACTTAAGTTTGTTAAATTTTATTCTGTTTATACGTTAAATTAAGTTTTAAATTAAGTCGTGAGCACTTAACTCCCCGTGCCAAAGGTCCTGGGCTCGATTCCCACTATGGGGGTGGTGGCTTTTCTTTAGAAAAAAGAAAACCCATCAGCCCTATCCTGGCTAGAAAAGGGTGGTAACCTATAGATAACCCGTCCAAAAATTCGTAGTTAATAACGACGGACGTTAAAATTTAAATAAATAAATCAATCATCAATGACTTAAAATGCTCACTAGAAAAATAATGTATTTTATTTTAAACTAAACTATTAAGAAGAAGACAAATTGAACTATTAGGATGTTGTGCCATCTGCAGGACATTCTTGAATATTGGATACATTCTAATTTATACCTCCGGCCGACTAAAACATTTTAGCCAAGGATACGTTGACTTTTCAAAACCTTTTGGTTGTTAATAGGAGATTGCATGAAAAGGAGAACAAAGAGGGGAAAAACTGAGAGGAACAAGTAGTCAAGTTAATTCCACGTTCCGTCGTATTAATTTTCCTTGTTATTGTTGACCGTGGCACTTTCCATAGCGTGACGTCAAGGTGCACGACGATTCCTCTTGGTCCAGAGGGAATTTCAGTTCCTCGACTTCCTTGAAGAAGATAAGTGTCATCTTAGGGCATTTCCGTTACTATCCCTAGAGTGACTTGGAAAACTTGACATACAGACAGTTAATACTTTAACATTTCTAAATAGTGAGATAACAACTAAATAGTGAGATTTTCGCCCCACAATACGCAGGAAACTGACAGCACCTAAGAATCTATGCAAATTACTCGCCCCGCCTTCTCGACTCTCGCTAATAAGAAAAAAGTACATATTACTAACACGCTTCTCATTTAAGAATCGGGTTATACCAAAACAAATTACAATTTAACCCTGGAAACTAACCTTAATTCATCCTACACTATTACTAACATGTGCATCAATTTAATATATACACAGGAAAATGACTCAGAACTTGATTATCAGGGATAATGGAGAAATCTGTTGTTAAAAAAATTAATATTTGTCAATATTTAATGCATAAAAATACAAATTAAAAACATAGAGCAACAAAAAATATGGACCATTTCCGGGGTATGGAATACTATTTTAGAACTTGGAATAGTTTTAACTAACTAAAACGCTTACACCTAAAATAAAATATTTTTGATGAACTAAGTAATCTTATTTTATTTATTTTTATAACACATTTTTACCGATTAAAAAAATTTCGGGGGGGGCTGCAGCCCCCCCCCCTTATATACGCCCAAGGCCTTTCACAAGAAATAATAATAATAATAATAATCCATAATATAATATCCCAATGCCTTCTCGACTTTTAAAATAATTACTGCATTAGCAATGTGTATTTTGCATTTATTTACATAATTAATTAATAATTAATGGTGTAATTATATTTGAGGTGCTCGTTATTAACTCTGTGTCAAATTGATGCAATTTATGAGTCTTTATAACTACTTTTACGTCTGAGTGACGTAGACTTCATGATGATATTACTAACAGTGCATCAAAATAACATAGAAAAATTTACGTGTACGAACCTGTACGTAAATTTGATGCACCGTCTTCTGGGAGAATCAAGGTCACACCTATCTAATCACTCACTGAGAGGTGAAATCATGCTGGATGGGTGAAGGAGGATTTGCTCCAGGAATACGTGGGGGGGAGGAGACCGGCTCTACCCCCATTTAACGGCGATTTCATTCCTGAATAATTTGCTTAAAATAACCTATATAGGTAAATAAAATAAAAACATAAATTGTTCTACTCTTTTGCATTTTTTATTAGCAGCTGTTTCAATTATTAAGTTTGTAATTAATTTCCTTCCAGAGTTTTGTGTACGCGGGGTACTACACTATGTACTAAATACACAAAGCTTCACATTTTGATTTATTGATCTTGATGAGTTTCGCGAACCTACGTTTGGCGGAAGAATTCAATTCAAAAATAGTACAAAGTAACACCCCCCCCCCTTCAGATAGACCGATTTAGTTCATTTTCATGTCAGTTCTTTCTTTTTAGATACCCAGGACGTATAAAAAGTTTAGTTACAATACAACAGAAATTAACTATAAGGAAAGAAGTAATTTCTGTCCGGAGTAAACCCCCCCCCCCCTTCTAGTCAACCGATTTAGTTTATTTTTATAACAATTTTCTCTCTTCAGTTGACCACAAGGAATACCGAGTTTCGTTAAAATATAACAAATATTGTGGCTGGTATTGGCAAATAACTGCTTTGTCTCCGGAGTAACCCCCCTCCCCCTCCACTTGGACCGATTTTGTTGGTTAACGAACTCGTTCAATCGTTTGATGGAAGAATACTACATTCCAAGTTTCGTGGCGAAAAAACAAAAACTCTGGCCTGTATCGTGTTAACGGACACATATATAACTATATATATATATATATATATATATATATATATATATATATATAAATATATATATATATATAGAGAGAGAGAGAGAGAGAGAGAGAGAGAGAGAGAGAGATCTATAAATTTGAACGGGGGTCATTTTCGTTGTTTACTAGGCAGGATCAATAAAGATTCGGAGAAATGTTTCCAAAATTCCGTCATGAGTGCAACCTCAGTAGCTACTTTCCTTCGGAGGAAAGTGCTAAAAGTAGAGAAAAAAAATGTTTTGGGGCTCCAGTGGAGAAAGTATGTAGTCCTCTAAATACCTTAAATGTAAATGATAAAATCTTCTAAAAAGAGGAATTAATTGCACATTAAACTAAAAAAAACTGTAACAGAAGTAATGTGTAAATTGTAATGTAATGCTCAAAATTATTAAGTATTTTATAAGTATTTTATAAATATTTTAATCTCTTTAATCTATATTAAGCACAAAAAAAAAAGTTTTTAAATGAAGCGCGTAGGAGTATATCTCTCAAGACGTGGGTTCCAAGAGAGCCCCCTTGAAAAAGGGTGTGACTCGTAACACCTCGGGCATCCTAGGGTTAAGAAGAGATGGCTTGCATTTTATATCTTTTCTAAACCGTTTTCAAGATATTTTGAAAAACAATATGAAATTTTCAAAAATAAAGTCTAGTTTTTTTTCTACTTTTCGTATAAACAGTTACAGGTGTGGCCTTGAATGTGTTTTCATTAGAACCCTCGCGTCCAATTACCTATATAAAGTGTAACTGGAACCCTAAAAGGGCAATGCTGTAAAATCTACGATATTTTTCGCGCGAAATATGCCGAACAAAAAGGGTTCTGGTAGGCGGATTCGGCTGGTTAACGAACTTAAATATTTCTTATCGGCGGCAACTGCGGTTTGCGTCATAATGTCGAAGTCTTAACACTAGATTTACCAGACCAATCATTTTGACTGGTCGTGCCATTTCAATTCAAAATTCCTACTACATATAACATTTGCTTTCCTAAAAGATGTTATGACTTTTGTAGCTATAAGTAGAGAATAAATTTTATGAACTTAACGTTAATTTATATATATATATATATATTAGTAACAAATATATTTTTTGTTACTGTTATTTATACCATTTAGTACCAGGTCTGGTAAATCTAGTGTTAAGCGGGATTCCACATCTATGGAGGGAAGGAGGAATCTTGCTAAAACATGCTTTCAAATGTTGGAAATAGAAGTCTCCAAACGCCAAGAGTAAAATTGTTAGGATGCAGCAGACGAGATTTTCACTGTTCTTCATGATAATATTTACAGGTTTGTTATGAATATAGAGTGATTGTAGGTTGCCTGGTTGTAAATAGAAGGATAGGATATATAAATACCATAAGATGCTAGTATGGATAGAAACGTGATGTGTTACGTAAGGTCTAGCCTCGTTGAGGGTCGGCACGCCTCCGTCCCGCCTCCGGCTAGTGGCACCCCGTGTCACGGCTTCATCCTTGCACGTCATCGAGTATCTACCACACCCAAACCTGGAACAAATCCATTTTAAAGGATTTTTTTTTTCATTTTATATTAATGGTCTTTGGTATCAACGTTTCGGCTAAAGTATCAAGCCTTCATGGATGGAGTACGATTTAATTATAATATATTTTAAAAAATACATTAACACCTTCCCGGGGGGTAAATGGGCGGGCTAAAGGGTTGCTGGAGCGGACGTGCGGATATGGGAGCCGTCCGACTTCTTATGGGAGCTCTGCTAAGCTATAGTGCCCTATTCCACTGCTTAGCATCTCCTAGTATACCTGATTCCCGTCAACGCCTACTGCTTTTCCTCCCCGTGGTACCCCCTGGGCAACGTTCTTATGGTGAACCCATAAGGACGGCGAAAAGCAGAGGCGGGGATCCACAATGAGGCAGGGACACCTCCCCTGCTGAGTGGATCCTCTCCTTCGGGAGGAACTGTGCCGGTCTGCCGGCCTAGGTGGCAGCCCCACCAGCAGACTCGGTGAGGAAGATTAGGGGTCTGAATCGCCTAAATTTTAATTTCCTACAAAGACGCAAACGGAAAAAGCCGGACTCCCCTTAACGGATAACTCAGAGGGTATGCAGGCCCCTCTGAGAGACCTTGGCATGGACATGGACTTACCAATATCTACTGAGCAATCTACTCTGGAAACACTGAAGGGTGATCCAGGGACTTGTGATATACCAAATCCATCCTCTCCTTCTCGGTACACTTTGGAGCCGTACACAACGCCTACGAAGTCTCCCGAGAAGAAAAGGGTGAAGCGGGGGAAAAAACGTTTTATAGAGGATCTTACAGCCACGAAAGCGACGAAATTTGCTAAATTTATAGTTATAAGCAGAGCGGAAGGACACTCATTTGCCACAGTGTCTCCCTTTTTAATCAACAAATTGGTGAAACAAACGTATGGAACCGTAGCCGGCCTGAGTAAAATGTCGAATGGCTCTCTGCTGGTTGAGGCGGCCAGCAAGGAGCAATCCGACAAAATAATGCAAATCAAGACTCTGGGCATGTTCGGTGTGAATGCAGAATTGCACAAAACGCTGAACTCGTCCAGAGGTATGATAACATGTTTTGACCTCGAACATTCAACGGACCAGGAAATAAAAGAAGGGCTAAAAGACCAAGGAGTAATTGCCGTTCGTAGATTTTTTCGTAAGAGAAAATCTCCGAACGGTAATGAAGAAAAGCTAGAGTTTACAGGAAGTGTGATGCTCACGTTCGATCAACCTGAGATCCCTTCCAGTATTCAAGCGGCTTTTTACAAGCTGAAAGTGCGCCCTTATATTCCTCCGCCCTTGAGGTGTTTCAAATGTCAAAAGTTTGGACATTCGGCTGCAAGATGTAAATCTGCACAAGAGATCTGTACTTGTGGATACCCATCACATAGTCCTGATCCTTGTCCTTCACCTCCCAAATGTCCGAACTGCGATGGGCCCCATAATTCCAGGTCGAGAGAGTGCATAGAATATAAAATAGAAAAAGAAATTATGAAGATGCGGACAGAAATAAAAGACCTTACTTTTCCGCAAGCGAGAGCGCTAGTAAATAGTACATCATACGCCTGGAGAGGAACCTACTCCAGTGCAGTTAAAAAGAGTAACGATTTTAATGACACCTCGAAAAAAGAAAGTAAAAAGAAAATTGGCGAATTACCTTCCTCCTCCCAATCGCCCTTAAATCCCCCTGAACCCCCTCCTATTCCCCCCTCTCTTCCCACCCTGCCCCCTCCTACACCCCTCCCAACTCTCCCTCGTTCCCCATCCCTCTCCACCCTCCCCCTCCCCCCGCCCCTCCTATCTACTTCATCTACTTTGGTAGATGAAAACAATGCAGTGGGAAATCTAATTCCCCCAAAATGTTTGGAAAAAGGCATTAGTGGACCGGTAACTACCCCCTCAATATCCGGCGCTGAGAGCGTCGAGGATATTGGGGATGATGGTGGTGGTCCCTTCACGCCTACTAAAAAGAAGAAAAAAGGTCGGCCCAAGGGTAAAACACGTGGGCCAATGAAACAGTGTGCTGAGTCGGACAAATGAAGAATTACATACATCTACAGTATGGTGAAATTTAACACCTTCCTTCAGTGGAATATACGGGGATTCTCGGAACATAGTGATGAACTACGTTACTTAATACAAACGTACACTCCACTGGTCCTGGCCCTTCAGGAAACTAAATTTCCTGAAGGTCGTGCCAGGCCTTTGGCAGGGTACAACTGTGTCCATAAAGAGCCCATGGTTTTACCGGGTGGGCGAAGCCACGGAGGTGTGGCCCTCTATACCATGGAGAACCTTGGAGCTCAGGCCTTAAACTTAGTCACGCCCTTACAAGCAGTCGCTGTGCAACTGAGGACCCCGGTAGCCGCGACTATTTGTTCGTTGTATCTGCCGGATGGCAGATCATACAATGTTAGAGACGTAAAAAGTGTTATTGAACAGCTACCTCCACCTGCAATAATGCTTGGAGATTTTAACACGCACCACGTTGCATGGGGTTCCAGGAGGTCCACCCCTCAGGGTCGTTTGCTCTACGACATGCTTGAGGAGATGGACCTCCTGGTTCTTAATGATGGCTCTCCGACTCACTTTTGTGAGTCTTCAGGGTCATTAGATGCCATAGACCTAACTGTAACAAGCACCTCTGTCATAAGACACCTTTCGTGGAATGCTCTGAGCGATCTTCATCGATCAGATCATTTCCCCATATTAGTTACACTTGCCGGCAGATACAACGAAAACAGAAGACCTATTAAGTGGAATGTTAGGGGGGCTAACTGGGATGTATTCAGAGAGTCCTTCATTGCTTCCGATTTAGCAGACACAGCAGAACAGTCACTGCATATACTCACAAAGTCGATTAATAATGCTGCAGAGAAGGCAGTCCCCCTAACATCTCCTCGCTCATCATCGAAAATTCCAGTACCATGGTGGGATGAGGAATGTTGGGAGGCCAATAAAGCCAAAAAGAAAGCATTTAATCGTTTTAAAAGATATCCCACTGACGTAAATCTAATAGCGTTTAAGAAAGCAAGAGCAATCGAGCGGCGAATTAAGATAAGTAAGAAAAGGGCGTCTTGGGCAGCTTATGTAAGCACTCTAACAAAAGATGCTTCTCCATCCGAAGTCTGGAGGAAAATAAGAGCGGTAGGGGGAAGGACCACAAAAAACCAATCCCCTATCCTGTTAAACGCCGGCGATTACGTCAGCGACGCACAATCTGTCGCTGATGTATTCGCCGATCATTTTTACTCCGCATTCAGTCTGGCGTCCTACTCTGAAGATTTCCAGAATATAAAAGCCGATGAGGAGGCTTTTTCTCTTGACTTCGGATCAACAGATGACATCACAAAAGATTATAATTCTCCCTTCAAAATGGATGAATTGAATAGGGCTCTCCAGGTCGCATCTCAGAGGACATCCTCTGGATGCGACGGAATTCCCTATGAAATTCTCCAAAATCTCCCAAATGAAGGGAAAAAAATTATGCTCGAATTGTATAATCGGTTCTGGACCAATGGTGTATTCCCCACTGCCTGGAAGGAATCAATTATTGTCCCAATCTTGAAACCCGGGAAGGATCCCATGAATCCAGGAAGCTACAGACCCATCTCACTTCTGTGTTGTATGGGAAAGCTCCTGGAGTCTATGGTAAATTATCGGTTTCTTCATGAATTGGAGAGAAGCAATCATTTATCGAGATATCAGGCAGGATTCAGAAAAGGATTTTCAACACAAGACCAGCTAGCACTGCTAGAACATAACGCCCAGAAAGCATTCTTTTCGCGTCAGCATATTACAGCCATTTTTTTCGACATGAAGCAGGCGTATGACCGAGCATGGAGGTACGACATACTCCGACGCCTTCATGGTTGGGGGTTTAAGGGCAGATTGCCTCTGTTCCTGAAGAGCTTCCTCTCAGGAAGAATCTTCAGAGTTCGGATCGGCGACGCTCGTTCCTCCTTGAGGGTGCAAGAAACCGGAGTCCCACAAGGATCGATACTCAGTGTTACCCTGTTTCTTGTCGCAATAAATGGCATAGCTGACAATATTCATCCAGAAATCGGCAGATCTCTCTACGCTGACGATCTTGCTCTTTTTGAGACCCACCCAGCTGAAATTGTCGAGGCCAACAAATTACAGGAAGCAGTGAACGTAGTACACCGTGCTGCAATAAGACGGGGATTCACGTTTTCCGTGGAGAAAACTGTGGCTCTACACTTTTGTAGGCTTCGGAGACCTCATAATCATCCACGGCTAACCTTGGGTGATTGTGAGATCAACTTCAAAGAGTCACATAGATTTCTGGGTGTTGTAATGGACAAGAAAATGAGATGGAAACACCACATCAATTATATTATCCAGCGATGTGAGTCCTCTCTGAAAATTTTAAAAACCTTGTCAAGATTGCAGTGGGGTGCTGAAAGATCCGTTTTGTTAAAAATATTTGATGCTCTTATCAGGTCCAGAATCGATTATGGTTGTGCCATATACGGCTCGGCTCGCAAATCGTGGCTTAAGCAGCTTGACAGGCTGTACAATGCAGGGCTGCGGTTTGCGGTCGGAGCTTTTCGTACTAGCCCGTTGGATGCTATTTATGTAGAGGCAGGCCACCTACCTCCGGCGCATAGGAGGAATCAGGTGATGCTGTCTTATACGTCTTCATTACGAGCGAAAACTTTCCATTTCATGCATGATGCCACAAGAGATAATATTGCATCGGATATGTTCAGTTTTAGGCGTTCTGCAACCAGACCACTAGTAGTGAGATCAAAAGAAACCTTACAGTTTTACGGTGGAGCCTGGGAGCATCTGATGGACATTCCAGCACATGTTGTAAGTCCTTGGATGCTTCTAGACCCACTTATTGATCTCACTCTAGCACATTCGGGGAAAAAAGATACTGCACCTTCGATATACAGAATGATGTTTCTGGAAAGACTACAGCAGTATGAAGAACACGTTATAATATTCACAGATGGCTCTAAAACAGAGACAGGAACTGGCTGTGGAATTTTAATCGACAATCAAACAGAATTAGCGGTCCCTTTAAATCAGCACACCAGCATCTTCCATGCGGAATTGCTAGCTATAAAAATAGCCCTGGAGAAATGTAGAAATATCGAAAAGGAAAAATTCCTATTGTGTACTGATTCTCACAGTTCTCTAGTGGCAATGAAAAATAAATTTACCAGAGATCCGCTCTTGATGGACATATTAATATTATTGAGTTATGTTACGAGTAGTGGAAAAATTGTCAAATTTCTCTGGGTGCCAGGACATGCGAACATCGAAGGTAATGAAAAAGCCGATATGCTGGCGAAACAGGCTTCTTCTGCAGCAGCTGACCCTGTTTCGCCACTGCATATCGACGACCAAAAACTATTTCTCAGAAACCTGGTTAAAAAGAAGTGGCAGGAAGAATATAGCATAAAAGATACATTCCTAAAACACATCGAGGATTCTGTTACGACCGAGACTATTACTGCTGGTATGTGCAGGCGTGACGACGTGGTATTAACCCGATTACGGATCGGTCATACCCGTCTCACGCATGGGCATCATCTGGTAGGACGCCGCCGGCCTCAATGCGAGCATTGTGACAGCATCCTCGATGTTCGGCATATCCTAGTGGACTGCCCAGCATTCCAGGATGCCAGGGACCGACACCAACTCCCGACTACTCTTAAGGATCTGCTGTGTAAAAAAGAAGCCTCTGTGAATAAATTAATAGCATTCTTAAAAGACCTGAAACTGTATAATCTGTTATAATAGCTCAAGTACGTGTATAATAGCTCGTATTGTGTGTACATTTTAAATTGTAGTTTACTCTACTTTATTTGTGTATAATTTTGCATGTGTGAACGTATTTATTGTATGATTGAGTTTGTGTGTTGAGTGTGACAGTATTTATTATGTGTGTTTGTGAGTGAGTGCGTGTGTGTGTTTATTATTATAATGTAAATATGTAAATACTCATTTTAGGATTAGATTTAGATGTAAGGTTAGATCCGGTATATGTTAAAAGGATCTAACAAAACTTGTACATACATTAGTTTTAGTTCTAATTTAGTTTTAGATTAAATATGATCTAGATAATGTACTAAACCAAAATAACATCTTGGACTACTAGGATGTTGTTAAAAATGTTTCATCATATGTTAAAAATGAAACAATTTTTAAAGGTGCTAATGACCCTAGCAGTAGAAGCACCTATATACAAAAAAAAAAAAAAAAAAAAAAAAAAAAACACCTTCCCTCCTGATAAATGCTTGGAAATTCAAGCAAAAAATTGGCAATAAAAACTCCTCTAATGATTTGTCTGAATGTGTTTCTTTCTTAAATATCAGTTTTGAATGATACCTGCTGATTTTAAATCTTCTTTTATTGTCGCAATCCTTTCCTTTATTGCTGTTTTTTTTTGTTTTTTGTTTTTTTGCCTACTTAGACTTTCTAAAATCACACGATTTGCTTTGATAGTGCCGAAGGATCCATTCTTTTAGCACTTTCCTCCGAAGGAAAGTAGCTATTGAGGTTGGACTCATGACGGAATTTTTGAAAAATTTCTTCAAATCTTTATCGATCCTACCTAGTAGACACCGAAAATGACCCCCGTTAAAATTTATATATATATATATATATATATATATATATATATATATATATATATATATATATATGTGTGTGTGTCTGTTAACACGATAGCGGCCAGAGTTTTTGTTTTTTCGTCACGAAACTTGGTATATAGCATTCAATTAGCAAACGATTGAACGAGTTCGTTAACCACCGAAGTCGGTCCACCGGAAGGGGGGGTTTACCCCGAACCCAAAACACTTATTTGACTATGTCAGCCGTAATATTTGTTATATTTCAACGAAACTTGGTATTCGTAGTGTTAATATAGAGAGAAAAGTGAGATATAAAAATGAACTAAATCGGTTCATTAGAAGGGGGGGTTTACTCCGGACCCACAATACCAATTCGCCACTACCAGCCGTGATTTTTGGTATATTTCGACGAAACTCGGTATTCGTAGTGCTAATCCACAGGTAAATATGTGTTGTAAAAATAAACGAAATCGGTTCATTAGGAGGGGGGGTTTACTCCGGACCCACAATACCAATTCGCCACTACCAGCCGTGATTTTTGGTATATTTCGACGAAACTCGGTATTCATAGTGGTAATCTACAGGTAAATATGTGTTGTAAAATGAAACTAAATCGGTTCATTAGAAGGGGGGGTTTACTCCGGACCCAAATTCCTAATATACTCATACCGGTCGTAATTTCTGCTGTATTGTAACGAAACGCTGTATACGTCGTGGGTAACTCATGAGAAAGAAGTGTTGTAAAAATGAGCTGAATCGGTCAATCGGAAAGCGGGGGTTTAATTTGTAATATATTTGAATAGAAAAGCCGGCAGACGTAGGTTCACAAAGCCGCCGCAAGGAGCGCTTTCTACCACTAGAGTGACTGTATCCTGTTCCTGCGTTAGATCAAAATACGATAATATGAGGAATTTTGTATTTATTACGTAGTGTAGTAGGTACCATGTGTAAACATAACTCTGGATGCAAATTAATAATTGATCAGTTACTCATTACAAAATGAGAACTATTCACGTTTTTATTTTATTTATGTAGGATATTTTAAGCAAATTGTTCTGGAAAGCAGTCTACACTACCCAAATTCTGAGGAAAGTGCTTAGTTATGCAGCTCCTGCGTGACGGACTTTTTATAGAAGAGAAGAGTTCTAACTAATTGGGCCTCATATGTGAGTGCGTATATATATATATATATATATATATATATATATATATATATATATATATATATATATATATATAGTCATTTCCAGGGTCGATTTCTTTGCCTCTTTTGTCTCATGAAATGTCAACATTTCTGATTACTCCCTTTAGATTGGGAGGAACTCACTGCAAGCTCGGAAGCCAGAACAGGCATTGGAAATCTTCTAACTTGCCTTCAAGAGTGAGTGCCAGCCAATAGTTGTTTATATGGTAATGAGATAAAGCGCTTGCGCAGTCCTCTCCAAGCCACCGATAGTCCCAACAAGACTGCCTTGAACACCGATCCTGGACACTTGGCAATTAAATGCTTTTTCTTGTTGCCATTTCTTGACACGCGTTCCGCGGTATTCCATTTATATATCTAGGCACGGTTTTATTTATTTTATCATTAAGTTTGATGGCATTATTACTATGTTTATATGTACCGCTTTACGAAGGAATGTAGCTTTTTTTTAAAAAAAAAAATAAAAATGAAAGAATTTTTAAAAAAAGGTCTTCAAATATTCATCGATCCAGAATACAGAAAATGATACCAGTTAAAATTTATTCAACTTTTATACATGTATGTCGATGGGATAAATCCTTATATTTACCGAGAAAGAACACTCGGTCCAAAATGATACACTGTTCCGTAATTTTTTTTAATATTTATTTTTTAATATGTAAAACCATTCCGAAAAAGGAAATCGCTAATAAACGTTAGAATATTTACTTCTTTAAAATGCTAGTTGATAGCTAAAATAAACTTTTAAAAAGGTGCTTTGTTCGTATTCATTATTTATTATTGGTTTGTTATCATGCCCCGTATTTTTTTAGAAATGAGAATAGGAAAATCAATAGTCCATTAAAATTTAAAAAAGTACTGAAAAATAATTCAGACGTTATAATATGTTATATTTATATTTTTTTTACTCTCGATTTGAATTCACTAGTTTTAATTGTCTGTTTTCATTGGCACTAATTACATGCCATTTAAAGCAGAAAAATAAATAAATATAAATATTCAAGATTTTTTATATTGTAAATTACTTTCGTTATAAATGCATACATATTTCAACGCCATGGGCTGGGGAAGGCCTGAGCTCAAACCTCCCAGTCATCCTGGGTGAAAAGCAAGGCGGCGAGATGACGTTAAAAGCTATGTAGAAATGTGTGGTGACGGCGTGAGCCAGTAGAGCCACAGACATCACTGAAAGCGGAATGGTTGAGTTTAAATATGCGAGTTAAAACTCAGCTGGAGGCCCGGTGGCCGTGAGTGTTAAGGCGTGAGCACTTAATACGAGCCGAAGGTTGTGGGTTCGATTCCCACTATGGGATGGTGGCTTTTCTTTAGAAAAAAAAAGAGAAGGCACCAGAACTATCCTGGTTAGAAACGGTGGTAACCTTCAGAGAACCCTACCTAAAATTCTCACTTAATAATAATGTACGTTAAAATTTAAATAATAAAATAAAACTAAGCTGGCTTGATATCGACTGTCGTTATCGGTAGCTATTCTGTCCTTAAAATAAAAATTGCTATCTATTACTATACCTACTAAAATAAACAATACTTTTATTTGTGTATATTGTATAACAGTTCATGTATATGCTAATCTCCGATATTGCTGAACATAATTTTATTAACAAATGGAAGATCAATAATAATTGAAAAATGTCTAAACAAAATGAATACTATATTAAAAACCGTTATGAAAAAATATATCTTATTCTCCAGTATGATGATATTCTCGGTGCATTGACTGCTGAGGTCATTTTTTCGCTAAAG
The DNA here is from genome assembly GCA_946811695.1 of Gonocerus acuteangulatus. NCBI lineage: Eukaryota > Metazoa > Arthropoda > Insecta > Hemiptera > Coreidae > Gonocerus > Gonocerus acuteangulatus. Next base: position 51,418,843 of record OX328123.1, on the reverse strand, counting down.
CGCACCAATGAGTAACAAATTGCCAAAAAACGATAAAACCCTTGTTTTTCGTCACTTTTCTGCCAATAACGTAGAAAGTATGCCCTTAATGAAAAAAGTAGTTGATATAAACGTTGAAGAGGATTAAATTTACTTTTCAAAAAATACCTTTAAATGCCTGAAATGTTAATAGGAATGGAGCAAAACACACTTTTGTTTTTGAAGTTTTCAGAAAAGTTTATTATCAACGTGATCAGTAAAACTTAATAAACATTTCCTAAACTATTTTTGCTCCACCTAGTTTTGGATTTAAGAACGTTTGAAGAAAAAATAAAATTCAATTACTTTATAAAGGCTTTAAAATAATAAATTTAAAGCAATAGAACTCACCTAATGGTTAGAATTTCGTAGTAATTGTTTTTGTGTTGGACGAATTTTTTTTTTTGTTTTTTACGGCGCCTTGACATCTAGGCCATTTGTGCCGAATCCAGGGTGCAGCGATGAATTTTCCCAAAGAGCCGTGAGATAAGAAAATTCCTGCCGCCGCACAGTGGGGCCAAACTACTTTTCGAGTTTCAAAATATACTACAGCCTCCAAATCTTAACCGATTTCAATGCATTTTTTTAATAACAAAAAATTCGTCCAACACAAAAATAATTACTTTTCAACCACCTAAGGCCTTTGTACTTAAACTAGGGTTTTGTTCGTCACTAGATTTGAAAAATCTAAAGTATTATCAACTTTACTCTCCAGAAACAACGTTGTAAGCCTATTTCCACGTTTAAAGATGGTGACCCTATAAACATAATTACATAATATATTTCTGTCACAATAAATATATTACTTCCATAGTGTATTTTTTAGACTTACCTTCATTTGTGTGTAATAAATAATAATAAATGTAGATTTTTTTTAATTATATACTTATTTATATATTAACTTCCCTAGAGCACGCAGAAAAGCGGCCAAAATATAATAGAAGTGCCTATAGGTTAGTAGTAAGTTGATATGGTTCCCTGTATTTGTTAATTGTTTTAAGAATTGTATGCTTTTTTAGTTATGTTTGTTCAGTGTTTTATATAATTCTAAAGAACCGTTATATTTAAGGATGGATCCTATTATCCTGTGTATAATTAGTGCATTAATTTTATGTATCTACTTATAAGATCTTAATAATATTCTTGTCATTAGAGATATAATTATGGCTTTTGTTAACTGAATCTTATTTCTTTTTAATTTATAAATGACAGGTCTGATTCATCTCTTTGTTATCTTAAAGAAAGCTCGTTAGACTTCTTCAAGAACATGTGTGTCTAGGCAGCATCTGCAGAACATTGGGTCTGTTTCCATCTTACCGGGCAGCATTAGATTGTTTTTGACTTCTAATACTGTCAGGTAAAGATGTCACCAGACCCGAAATTCTACAGCAACGAAAGAATACTTTAAAAAATATTATTAATTTCTTCGCACGTGATCACTGAAAACTTCATAGAAAAAATGTAAATCAATTCTTAATTATAATTATATTTCATTACGTACTTATAGTTTACATTTTTTTTTTTTTTTTATGTAGTATATTTTTATGAGCATGTGAACAAAATATGCAGGTGTCTGTGATAGCGTGTACGATTCCTGTCAAAGAAAAATATATGTATGTATGTATATATATATATGTGTGTGTGTGTGTGTTATACACACACACAAATTTCAACCACCGTTAATTTTCTGATCTAGGTATGGGTTCTGAAACGTGAAATTTTCAAATTGGGACACCCGGATTGAATGAGGGAGAAAACGCGCTAATAAAAAACCTTACCTTGTTTTACTGAATTTCGTACTTTACTGTTTGTTTTTTTTTTTTTTTGTTTTTTTTATTTAAGATTATTATTTATTTAGTCAGAACAACAATGTAAAAATACATTTTACTGTTAAATTTAAAATTTTACTGTTAAAATGTTCTAAAGGACGTTGACAGAATTTCATTGATCAATGCAGCGTCAGGTTTACAATTACCCCATATTATAAAGCTATCCGTAAACTGGACTACATAACCCGCTATCATTAAAAGTAATTACTTAATATCATGACTGGTTTTCACTCAAATTTATGTGGGCGTATTATTTATTCAGAATTTGCATTTCGTGTTCCTATTCTCTGATATGGAGTAATTATTGTGGAGTGCACATTACACGAACACTCACAAAATCCAACACAACAAAAATGAATGCAGTGCAATTGTGAGCCTTTCTTTTTGTCTATTTATTCTCAATGTTAACCCTAGTGGGATTTATTCTGTAAAGACAATGCCAATTTTAAAACGTTGTATGCACTTATTGTCGCTAAACAAGGTGGATGTTGAATAATAAAAAACAATTTTCTTTCTTTATATAAAATATTAAGAGTACTACTTACTATAATCAATTGTTTTATTTATGCAATGTTATTGAAATTTTTTTCCGGGTCTTTTTGCGAAGACCACATCCAGTTACTTTTGAAGTAGCAGTAGTGATTGTATCAGTGATTTAGCGCATGCGCATAACTCCTTTGCCTTCCTATTGGAGGATTGGATGACCAATTGCATTCGTTCTTGCTGGGAGTAAAGTAACCTTCAACAGTGTATTAGCTTTTGTTTATGAAAAAGCTCTGCTTATGTTTGTGAGAAAAATGAGTCTTTTACAATTAGTTCGCGATGTTCCTGACAAAGTAAAAGGGATTGGTTTCTTACTGGGAAAAATTAATGGAATCCTATTAATTTTAGCGAGTTGGATAGACTAGAGTCGCTACAATTAATATAATTCTATTAATTGGGAGTTGGATTGACTAGGGTTTTGATATTTTCTTGAGCGAGCGGAGCGTAGCGTAGCGAGCGGAAACGCATAGCATGTAATGCCTAATAAATGTAAAATATCCAAAAAAGAGAGAGAGAAAAGTAATAAAATATGTTTGTTTACAAATAACGTTGTTTGTTATCCTTCATAACCTGCAAAACAGTCAACTTTAAAGCTTAATAACTTATTTCATAGTTGAGAGAATTGATTTTGATCATATTAACCTTTTTATTAATAAATATTGCTTGCCATAACGAGTCAAGAAGTAGTAGATAACCAGTAAAGAACCTATAAGCTTATGAGCGAGTACGAGTAACTGTTATAAATCACTACTGCTACTTTAAAAGTAACTGGATGTGGTCTTCGCAAAAAGACCCTTTTTTCCTTATACAAAGCAGTATTCGTTATTAATTAAAGTTAATAATAAAACATCCTATGTTGTTGCAGAAAACATTTTATCTTCTTTCAGTCCTCGAAGTCTCTCACGGACGTTTCTTCGCCGAGCTTACTGACAGCTATATCAGATGCTTCATATTGGTACATTACACCCTAAAAGCAAAATAATAATGTGCAACATCTACTGTTTCTTATAAACCCTAGAACCTGCTATTAATTAACTCCGGGCAAATTTATCTTATCTATTATAGACAAGCCCCCTTGATAAGCAATTATCCGAAAAAAATCGGAAAAAATGTTTTTACATACTTTGGTCCAATTTTTGTATCATTCCTCTAGTGTATAAGGAAGCTTTCTCCGTGAATTTCGGTCGATTGTAACAAACATCCCTTTTTGCAGCTCCTATTTAATTTTTGTTTGTAGCCGATTCTTATAAGGCCTACCTTCAATGGATCAAACCCCTCATACAAGAAGATCTTGTCGCTGTAAATTATCTTTCTTCAGATATAGGAAATGTCTTGAGCAATCCTATTTTGTGAGATGAGTCGTATATGTATATATATATATATATATATATATATATATATATATATATATATATATATATATATATATTTCAAATCCATATCAGTGTGTTATCTATGTACGAGAATGTTAGTAGAGTTCCCTTGGCCTCCCAGAATTAGAACTCTTCGAAAAGGCATCCATCCGTCTCTGTTCTCTTCAATTGTAAATCTTATTAGAGCATGAAAATCGTTGAATGTTAGATTCGTCCCTATGGCCAAATGGTTAGAACATCGTTGACGTTTAGAAGCTTAAGTACCGCTTACGAATGCCTGCATCAGGATATAAATGCATATAAATATGTTTGCGACGACCAAAAAAAATAAAGTATTTCCCATGACTAGACGTTGTTATAAATTACAAGGTCGTGATGTCGGAAACAACACGACCAAAGGCCTGGATCGCCGAACCCGATTATATGAACAAAGTTCGCATTTGAATTTTACTTACTACACACGGTAGTGGGGGAGCAAGGTTCGGTACGCGAATTTCAGTTTCCTCTGCATGATTGTCAAGATGCAGAAATGCGTTGTTCAAAGATAGCAGCAGCTGCTGTTATTGTTTTAGACGAATAGTGTTTTTAATTCACAATTTAAGTTTAACGTACTCGTGACTTAATTTCACACGAAAATAGCCCATATATTAACACTAAACTGACGCACCTTAAGTCAATTAACGTATATTCAAAAATGTAGCTCCGATGCACCCTTCACCCTTCCCCTTTTCTCTCCTCTCTCCTCTTTTTCTTTTTTTTTTTTCTACAAACTGTATTAAGCTATTATATTCAGAAGGATAGTAAATGCCTGGGAACAAGAAGAAATACACAGGTATTGGGCAGGCTAAGCCAGGCATGAGACAGGCAAAGCTACTTGTCCTGCTTTCAAAAGACAGGACAAGGTATTTCCTTCAATTGGCCAGGACGGATCTAAGAAGGATAGTCGGACTTCTCACAGGACATGGTCCGTTAAGAAAACACCTGTGCACGATGGGACTAATAGAGGACCCTACATGTCGCTGGTGCCTCGAGGAAGAGGAAAACTCACAGCATGTACTCTGTGAATGTGAGGCGTTAGCCTACAACAGACTAGTGCACATAGGGAAGGCAATTACTACGCCCAAGGATATAGACGAGGCTACTCCCAAGGAGCTCAAGCTATATGTGAGGAGCTGCAAGCTAGAAAGGGAGTAAGACAGGGACGCAAATCACAATAGATCCAATAGGGTCGCAGTGAACAAGGGCGAAGGGCCCAGGTCCCTTTATATTGTATTGTAAGCTATTATATTACGATTTGGAAAATTCATTATCATAACGTTCAAGATTTATAAAATATACTGATGTATAACAACTTCTATAATGTATTAATATATTGCATCTGTATAATGTATTTATATACACAATTTGTAAACGTATTTTATAATGTCACTATTTGATAAATTGGAAGAATAAATTGCCTAAAGTTGCTAAACTCTTAATAAATAAATAGAAATCAAACTAATGTTTTTCGTTTGCCCTGATAAATGTTGAGCTGTGAGACACAACATTTCTTTAATCCATAAGGAGAGTTTTCAAGCGACTTACATATTTCTTACAAGAAAAACTCTTTGCACATTCAGCGGAATTTGCAGTGTCAATACCTCTAATTAATTGTTCTTTGGCCCTACTTGATCTCACCGTGATTGTTTTGCTAAAAGCGTTATTCAGACGTTGGGTTTTTCCCATATTACATTTCAAAATATTCATTTTTTACTCCAGATATTTTTATTTATTTTTTTTTTTTAATGCAACGTTTACTAACATCTGCACAAATAATAAAGTACAATGGTTAATCTTGATTATAATTCAAGGCATTTCATGATCATAATGAAATAATGATAAAAATAATACATACTTAATTAGTTAAATATAAAGCAAAAATCATAGAAAAAAAATAAATAGATAATAATAATAAAAATAATATACAGAAGACCAATATATAAAATTATAAAATATAATTATTTAAATAGGACATTGGTAGGAGCCAATCATTATTGACACTTCCTAGTTGACTGATTCCCTTGAGATAATACTATTTTTCTCTTAGCTTCTCCGAACGGATATTGAAAGCTAAAGCTAATACCGGAGGGTAAAACTGGATTGTTAAGGGAGGCCTAACTGTCTCCCAGAAGTCTCAGGAAGCTGAAGAGTAGATTTTTATTGAATTGTTTATCAAAAGGAAATCTTAGAATTACATTTCCTTCTGCTGCAAGCTTGACATAATTCTTATTACATTACCATGATTTCCTTTTCCTTTTTCTCCCACTCGCCAATAAACGAATTATCTATTCCTGTAAGTTCAATAATTCCACATTTTTTACGTCTGCGAATAGCTAAATTGGCGAAATTCGTTCCATTATAAAGTATTTTGTTGACCGATATCTCTTATTCTGTAAACATGTAGCATTTTTTTTTTTTTTTTTTTTTTTTTTTTTTTTTTTTTTTTTTTTTTTTTTTTTTTTTTTTTTTTTTTTGAGCATTTCCAGTTTCTTTTTAGGATGGATCGAATTTGGTCTTCCAGGGTATTTTTTTTCCTTTTTTTTACGGCGGTCAATATCTAAGCCATAGATACATACACCAATGTTGCAGCAGGGAACTCCTTTAACGGGTCGTGAAATGAAAAAAACAACCAGCTGCAGGCGGGGCTCGAACTCTCACACACCGCAAGAGAATTCGTGCTATTATTAAAACTCAATAAATCATGAATCAAAAACAATTTATCATTAGTTTGAATTAGGATTTTGAAATTTCTTATAAAATTCACGGAAAACCAAAGTTCTAAATTCTCTCTATAGCGGTTAGAGATATTGACGTGATTTTATTCGATTCTTCGTTCCTAAATATCAATAAAATGAATGTGGAAGTCAATTATTTACCTGAACATCGGGGATTATTAAGGAGACAAGGAATAATTGGGAGTTGGCTAGAAAAAAATTAATAAGATTTTAGTAAATATGTATCTATATTTAAGGCTTATCGGCAACTCTTTTGAAACCTTAGCGACCTAAAAAAAACAAATGCAGAATTACAAACCAGAATAATGAAAACAATGTGATAGAAAACATTTTTGGGGTCTTTTTGCGAAGACCACATCCAGTTACTTTTGAAATAGCATTAGTGATTGTATCAGTGATTCAGCGCATGCGCAAAACTCCTTTGCCTTCCTTTTTGAGGATTCCGATGAGCAATTGTATTGGTTCTTGCTGGGAGTAAAGTAACCTTCAACAGTAAAAAAGCTTTTGTTTATGAAAAAGCTCTGCTTATGTTAGTGAGGAAAAAATGAGTCTTTTAGAATTAGTTCGGGATGTTCCTGACAAAGAAAAAGGGATTGGTTTCTTAATCGGAAAAATTAATAGAATTCTATTAATTTTAGCGAGTTGGTTGAAATGATTTTAAATAAATAATTAAACTAGCAGTAAAAAATTCAGGTGAATTGAGTATTATTCAACCATTTTCCCACCGAAGCAAAAAACAATGCCATTTCTTTAACCCTAGGATGCCCTGCTGTTCCTGAAGAAAACCCCTCTTCTTGAGTGACTTACTTATGCTCATGCTTCATATAAAAATATGCTTACAAAGAATATATCGATGCTAAAATATCAACCCAAATTTATAAGTGTTAAACGTCACAGAAAATACAATAATTATGAAGATAATTAAGACAGTAAAAGGATAAAAAAAGTTTTTACAGTTACAATACAAAAATAAATAAATAATATGCATTAAAGAAATCCGATCAACAAAAATTTGATTCAGGTGTATCATTACGCTGCGTGCAAACTACTGATTTTTTGGAATGGTTTTGGCAAATACTTCATAACAGAAATTAGTTTTTATTTTCACAAATAAACAACCAAAACACACTGTGACAATTATATATATATATATATATATATATATATATATATATATATATATATATATATAAGTAATAAATTATAGGTAATATGTATACACAGAATAATGCAGTATTATACTGTGTACATAACGTACCTACTTAACCCCCCTACCACAAATAGAAAGTATCATATTCGACACTTTCCTTTTACTTTGTTTTACGAAGATTATCTACGCATAGTTGAAGGTAGTGATGGGTGACTCTCGAATATGAATCGATTCTAATCGAAATGAAAAGATCGATCCACCAAGAATATCGACGAGTTCAGAAAATCGATCTACGATATTGACCGATCTTCGACATAGGTCGATTTCACGATTACTTACAATTACCTATGAAATTCGTATTTCATTTCGATTCGAATATCGTTTCCCATTTGATAATCGCCCATCACTTCGGGGTCGATTCGAAAAATTGAAATACATATCTGTAATATAAAATCAGAAAAAGTTAAGCCTTTTTTTCATCAAAAATAGTACCGAATGAACTACTACTTATACATCATATTAACATATAAGGGGTATTATCATATATATGTTCATCAAATGAATTTTTATTATATCACCTTCTTTCTTCTAAATGGAGAAACGGAAGGTATTGACTTGTTGTATAATGTTATTGTTGTATTAGAAGTCTGTTAATGGAGATAGGACACTGTTCCGTAATTTTTTCTTCCGTTAAATAATAGAAATGAGATTAAGCATTTGAATATTTGAATTAGTAAAAGTAGTAGTAAAATCGAAAAATTGAATAAAAACGATTTAGAGACTAGTACCTTACTACCTGACAACTTGGTCAGAATCTGACCTTGAATCGTTTTCCGTAAGTAAATGGAAAATATAGAACTCCAGCTTGATAGAGAAATGATTTGGATAGTCAAACATGTTGTAATTAAACCAAAAAAAAAAAAAAAAAACATTATTTCACATCTTGCTGGACCTAAAGGAAAAGCAAACGGGCTTGTCAACGAGATGGAAATAGTTTTGTTATTTTTCACCGAGAAATAGCTATTAGGGCAATTTCTATGTTAACTCGTAGGCTTCCACGGTCCGAGTCATTACAAATATTATAGTCTTCTAGTATTGACCCTGTCAGAGATTCTCAGACTAAGCCCTGAGGTAGCTGGCAGTATGACTAGCGAAACGTCGGCAAAGAAGTTTGTGACACGGTCAATACCAGAAGACTATAATATTTGTAATTTATATGTTATTCTCACTCATGATGCACCACACTCACACTTGTGTTTGTTTGTTTTGTTTTTTGGGAAACATGTACTTATGGTTGGTTACCTTTTATTTTTTATTTTTTACTAACATAGGAATTATATTTTGTTTGCATAATTGGATTTGAATTCCTTTTTAGTGCAATACGTTATGATTTTAAAAATACAATTGGCTGAAATTGGCTCAACGAAAAAAAAGTAAAAGAATTGAACATCAATTTTACCCAAAAGAATGTGGATTCATTTTGACAAACTATGCCTTGCTAAATCTGTCAGAAGGATGACAAATCACTGGCTAATGCGGTATTTCGATGGTATTTTAGATGCTTCAACAATAAACGAATACGCAACTAGAAACTCATTGCAATGAATAACGCTCATAATTTTTGAAGCGACTTGCTTTCTAGTTGCACCCTACATGAATGAGAGGGTAAAAAATCTCCGTATTTCCAAAACACTCCGAGATGAAACTCCTAGGTTTACTTTCTAACGAACACACACTTTCACAACTATGTCCTTAAACTTCAGAAAGACCTGGAAAAAGGTCCTTCTCAGGGGGGGGGGGCAAAAGAACATGAGGGGAAACCAAAGATGCATTCGAATAAATGTATACACAACACATAATTTTAACGTCCATTAATACAATAATAATATGCTTCCCTTAACGCTTAAAAAAAAAGTTGCTAAGATGTTTAGTAATCTTATTAACCAGCATTATTACATTTCTTGAAGTAAATAAATAAATATTTATCAACTTGCTTCTAAGCTTAGATACGGCGATTGCTTAACATTTCGATGTTCTCTGAAAATTTGAAGTGTACTCATTAGAACCTCTCTGTCAGTAACCGCACCTACTTAAAGTAGTAATTTTCTGACAAAAGATAAGTGTACACAAAATATATGTCCGTCCTGCACTGCGAGAAATTCAAAAGTATATTGTTTGCTGTTTTGAGAATTTTTTTTTTTTTTTTTTGTAAATTTTAGTAACCAATTATAAATATATTTATACATAATAAATATGCCTTTCTTTTATTAAACTTGTATTCATTTCAACCCAATTAACAGGGGATAGATAATATACATACCAAATGTAAGGTATACATCTCCATGAAGCGGAACACCAACAAATATACATGTATATATATCTATATATATATATATATATAATATATATATATATATATATATATATATATATATATATATATTGTTTTTCGTCGCTGGGATCATATTTTTTATATTTTATATCGCTGGGAAGAAACATTATTTATTTATTTATGAGCGACCGTAACTAAGGCGACTCGCTCAGAACAAAATATTACATATAGATATAGATCTAATCACATTTTACACATTTTTATCCAAATGTACAAATTTGTATACACATCAGTTAGCAATTCATTGTGCATCTATTTATAAGAGAATACAATATACCTGAATATATGAAAAAACAATATTACTATAATGCATAAAGTTTATACAAATAATCAATTATGTTTACAGAATTTTACAAGGTATCAAGTTAAGGGATTTCACACTACTTTAGTTTTATAGGGAAGATACAACTATGATCTGGCTGACCAAGATGGAGATGAACCCATCGAAATATTCCAGGAAGAAGTGAGGAGTACCACCGCTGGAGAAAAATGCCGTTCCAGATATATATATATATATGTATCAGGGCCGCCACATTGGGAGGACAGCCGGGTACAGTTGTCCCGGTCCCGGGCACCATGGAGGCCCAGACCGATCCTCGCTAATTGGAAAAAAATGTATAGGTTATGAGCTTGTAAAAAGAATGGGGTTTTGAAATATAGACGAGCGTAGCCTATATTTATTGGAATGGGATCTATATTTTTTTAATGTACATGAACGACAAAACAAGTGCAGTTCCGGAATAGTATATTTCATTAGGAGTCGTAATAAAACTACAAATACCGAAAGTGACCTTTGCTGCACCGATTGTCGGCTTTTATTCGCATTTTGCTCAAAACTCAAGATGAAAATAATTTTAAAATGCCCAAAGTCCTATAGCAAAGTACTAGAATTTTCATTCTGGCTCTGAGAAATGGGGGCCCGGCTGTGAGAAGTGAGGGCCCGTGATCTGGTCCCGGGCCCGGCTCTGAGATGTGGCGGCCCTGATATATATATATATATATATATATATATATATATATATATATATATATATATATATATGTGTGTGTGTGTGTGTGTGTGTGTGTTTTAATGTTTTTCCAGAGTACCCCGTATAATTCTTCTCGTTGCTCCCGTAAAAAAAAAATCATAAATAAATCTTTCTTCTTCTTTTTATTTATGTTTCATTACCCTGACCGATTTCGAAGTATTTTTCTCCTCCTGAAGGGATATTTCCTACATTTTTGTTATTTTAATTGGACCGATCCTTTTTTAATGATACGATTTTTTGGGGGGAATTGAGTTTCTTCTTATATTAATAATGACGTGTTTATTATTATTAACTAGGAGGTAATAGTTTTCATTAGATATTCCAAAAAAGAAATAATTAACTATTTCTCTACGATATAAAGCTAATAATGACTTCTTAGAAGGCTTTAGAGAGTAAGAAACAGTATCTTCTTATGTTGCATGGGAGTAATGTTCTGCACATGTGAGGCATTCATTATGTTTTTCTGTCTCATTTCTTAACCTATAGTAGGCGACATATGGTTTTAAAATAAATAATGCACTGCGAGGAACGGCCGGTAGGCAATTTTTTTTACTTTTTATTATTTTTTTCCTTTCTAGGCGTGGGAATATCCTCGCCCTAAACTAGGTTTAGGTATGGTTCACATCTGGGAGAGATAAATATGCTTCGTTTCAACAATAAAATTGACAATTAACTGCTTTTGAGATTTCAAGCTTTTTTCTTTTACTGAAATGGTTAAATACTTGTAAAAACGTATACACTATGGCAATATGGAGGTCTCCCGTGGTCTAGTGGCTAGCGCCTAAATTCATAAGCGGGAGATGGTGGGTTCGATCCCCACCGGCGCACAGTGTAACGAAGTAGTGAGGATTATGGACAAAAATCATTAACCACTAGTTATTTTCAAATAAACATTTTTATCAATTGAAATCAACTCAAAGCAAGGTAACAATAGTACAATAATGCATACTATACGGTTATAATAATATTAGTAGTAGTAAATTATACTTATAATAATATTGCCATAGAATAATAATATTTTACCATTTTCTATGAAATTATTAAATAATTTCTTAATTCCGAGTCTGAATCATTTTTGGATTCTTGGGAATGTAAACTTATATCGAAACCAATATCTATTTGATTATTAATGTCATCCTCTATTATACATTCATTAATGTCTGGACTGATTTTGCTTTGCCTTTTTATATTTTTTCTCCGTAAAGAAAGCTCTTTGCCAGATGTCAGAAGAACCCGGCGCTTTTTCGATCTCTCACACAACGCTGTAAACTCTTTTTTATGTCTGCCTCTAAGGAAGCCGGAAGGGCCATCAGAGCGTGAATATCTTTTTTCTTGATAAAAATTAATAACAATTTCTTCTAAGTTGATATATTGTTTCAACCAGTATTTATATAAGGGTTTTTTTCTCTGCGGTGAACACGTTCCCACATTTTTTACATATAATATAAGATTAAACTGTCAGTTTTTTTAGTTTTGCTTAATACTTCTTGAGGATCATCCTGCAAATTAAATTGAATCATTTGCCCAAGGATTAATACCGTCTTCTTGGATTTATCCACATTTTTTTTTCAAATTTGGAAGAAAAAATGATGATGGATCTAAAAAAAAAAATCTTTGGAATCGGCAAATTACGGCAAACTAAATTGCCCTCAGTACATTATACTTGAGGTAAACTTTAAGCTCTAAAAAACTTGGGATGTGTTAAGATGAAGTTTTTTTGCTATGGCCTATCAAAGTATTGTACTCTAAAAAATTTCAAAAATCAATGAAGAATAATTCAGGATAAATAATAAGGGAGTAATTACCTATAATCAATTATATCCGATAAAAAAGGAATAGTTTTGACGTAATTTCCTTCGGATGACTTAATAAAAACACTGTCCTATCTTCAACGAGAGAGGCTCAAACTGATTGTTGCTATAAAGTAGGTTTTAAAGACTTTGCCTTGCTTATAATACTGCTAATGTGTTTGTTGATCAAAATAAAACTAATATTTATTAGTTTTATACGATTTTAATTCCTTGAATAGTTTCTAAACTTAGCTAGAGGATTAAAAATTAAATATAAGAAAACAAAGATTTAGGTCATTGTCCATTGGGCGTTACACTGTGCGGCGACAGGAATTTTCTCATCTCTGGGCTCGCTGAGAAAATTCCTGGCTGCACCCTGGATGTCGGCGCTAATGGCCGAGATTTGTCGGTGCGCCGTTAAAAAAAAGAAAAAAAAAACTCAAATATGTGTAAAAAAAGAAATAAATGGTATATTGCCAAACCCCATAGCCATGTTGAATGCACCGGATCCCAGAGATCACCGAAGTTAAGCAACGTCGGGTGCGGCCAGTATCTGAATGGAAGACTGGCCACGTGCTGTGGCATTATAAAAGGGTGGCAAACTGTAGATAGCCCGGCGTTAATAGCCCGATTGTTGATACGCCGTTAAACAACAACAAAAAATTACACTTTACGTTATAAATCGAGTGTTTCTTATGTGTAATAAACCTCATATTATTTGATTTTTTTTTATAGTCATAGTGTATACATTTCTTGTAAGTACTCAGCCCTTTTAGTGAAAGAAACATGTCTTGAAATCTCAAAAGTCACTTTATTGTTGAAATAAAATACATTTATCTATTTTAACAAACAGTCAAAAAATATAAGTTACATCTGGGGGATATTTGTGTAATTTCGTAGTTTGAAATGTAATGATTTCAATTCTTTTTGATTCAAGGTCTTCACGATAATGTTTGCTAAAAATAACATCTCAAAAAATTTTAACATTTGAATGCATGAAGTTTTTAAAATGTAGCAATGCAATCATCATTAGAACCTTACCGCTTTAGTTATTTTAATTTAAATGTTAAAAGAAGTTTTGTTTTTCGTAAACTGTTAGGATTATTTTTTTACTTGTATTAAGACAATTCCGAAAGACAGGACGGAAAACAAGAGAAACAACTCACGAATGGCATTTTATTCTGCCTTGATGAAAATCATTTCATATTCAGTGCTTGAAGATTTGTGTTGTTTAGTTAGAAGACTTTATGAGTAAATAAAAAATGTATTGATTCATAAAATGAGAACGAAGTTTCGGTTGTTAGTAATAGAGCTTTCCGAGCAGAAGCCGAAGACAGAGAATGAGTAATTTCTGCCACTGTAAGTTTTTAGCACATAATGGCGCCTAAACCCCACTGATGTTCAAGATTTAGTGAAGGGAGGTGTTAAAGGTTTAACGTGACAAGGTACTGAGCAAATTCATTCCAAGCTTTGAAAATGTCACCATGGAAACGCCCCCAGTTGGACCCAGTTTCTGCGAATCGGACTTTTCGGGATTTAGATTCATTCTTCTTCCATCCCATTTTTCGAAATAGTCTAATAAATGTTAAAAGTTTGACCTTACATTTTAGGGAAAACAAAACTTCTTTATGACCTTTAAATTAACAAGACGGAAGCAGAACGGTCCTGATAATTTATATTGTACAGGTACCAAGTAATACAAGATTTCACATTTTATAATTGTTTCGGATTGTATTTGTTGTAGAGTAAAATTCACGCGAAAACAATCTAAACGGTTACGTTTTTGCGTTACTAAGCTTCCAGGTACACGTTTTATAAGTAATTGGGCGTCGGAAATCTATAGTCCACCCTCAAACAAAAGAACACGATAGTGCGCAAGTGCTGCCTTTTGCCAATGTGGGGGAAGGCCAAGCTCCCCTCCGACAACGCCCCTTCTTGTTCTTTTGTTTGCGGTCGGGCTGTAATGAAACCGTTTCTAAGGCAATATCTTGAAACCATTTCTAAGGTCATATCTTGAAACCATTTCTAAGGTCATATCTTGAAACCATTTCTAAGGTCATATCTTGAAACCATTTCTAAAGCTATATCTTTAAACCAGTTCTAAGGTCATATCTTGAAACCATTTCTAAGGCCATATCTTGAAACCATTTCTAAGGCCATACTTGAAACCATTTCTAAGGTCATATCTTGAAACCATTTCTAAAGCAATACTTGAAACCATTTTTAAGGTCATATCTTGAAAACATTTCTAAGACCATGGGTGGTGTGATTAAAACGGAGTTGATGCTACCACTTCAATATTTTGAAGTTGTAACTACCTTTAGTGTGATTAAACCGGACCTACAACTACCCCCTGTAGATATATCTCGGTTTTCCCGGTGAGGTAGTTACAACTTCATTCTTGGTGTGATAAAACAGGAGCTACAACTACCTAGGTGTAGTTACACCCTCGTTTTCTTGAAGTCTGAGGAGGAGCAGACTTCACTTTTGTCAGCTATTCTTCAAGATCAGGATTATTACTATATTTATTATTACTTTGGTTCAGGGACGTATATAGGAACTCATTATTGACTAATGGGGAGTTGGGGGCTATTTTACAACCAAACAAATTTATTTTTTCTGGACTAAGTGATATTATTTAATTTATTTTTGACGCATTGTTACCGATTAAATCAAATTAAATTTCGAGGGGGCTGCAGATTTAGAACGTGTTTTTTTTCGGGCAACTGAAACAAAGGTTCCCAATTCTTGGCAATTGAGTGAAAGTAGCACTTGAAATAATACTAAACCTAGTAATGAGCTGTGCTGTACTGCATAATATTGCTAAAAATCTTAATGACCCCTCAAATTTTGAGGAATTTGACCGGTGTGCGCGCGCCAGAGAGTGGAAACGGAAAGAGGCCCGTACTTAGCGGAGGAATTTGACCACGTTACAGACAGTGTTGCAACAAAAGTCCGTGGAGAAGAAAAACGAAATAAAATGTTAGCCTTTAAATTATCAGAATGCGTAACGCCTAATTTCTTAGTATATTTGATTTAATGTTATTTTTATAATAAATCAAGTTGTACATTACTCACTTTGTTTATTTATTCAATATAATTTTTTATAGAACATATCTCTATCTAGAGATTTCTTATCAGTTATTCTTGCATCTTCTGATTACGATGACATTTTGCACAACTTAACTGCTGCTCAATGACATGAATGAATATGTGCCTAGCAGAGACTGACAAGGAAGAGTACTAACGGAAACAGGAAATAATAGCTGTAGGGATAGGCTAATAATAACATGGAAGTAGTTGTATCTACTCCCAGTTGTAGCTTCAGTTTTTCCAGCTACCACTCCATCTAGGATAGCTGTAACTACGGAGTGGTAGCCTTTCTTTAATCACATCCATCTGAGTTGAAGCTAAAACTACACCGTAGTGTCTACTAGGTAGACACTTCCTTTTTATCACAACACCTCTTATCTTGAAACCATTTCTAAGGCCATACTTGAAACCATTTCTAAGGCCCTACTTGAAACCATTTCTAAGGCCATATCTTGAAACCATTTCTAAGGCTATATCTTAAAATTATTTCTAAGGCCATATCTACAACCGTTATCGATGAAAATAGGGGGAAAAAACAAGGATTTTCTTGGGATTCTCTGATATATTCATATACCTATATCTCGAAACCGGCTGAAAAATGGTAGTAAACGTAAAGCATCTATTCGAAAGCTTATTAGACTTTTTACAAATGAGGTTCTTACGTGATCTTTCACCATCCAAGCAGTTGGAGCGTGGAAGGCAGAGAGAGAGAAACATTGAAAGAGAGGGGAAGAAAGAGAATGAGAGAGGGAAGGATAAAAGATGTAAAATACGGAAAGTGCTGTAATTAGCTGAAACGATATTGTTGTTTACTTGCATGCTAATTAAGACAATTGGAAACACATATGCACTATATGTCAAACAATGTTTGCTTAGTATCTCGAGAGATGTGTAATAAATAGTTGGAATAAAATACCAAGGAATAGAATAGAAGTGGATTATAAAAAAATAATCTTTAATTCAGCTGCATAAATAAGCAGACTAACAGGGCAGACTAAAAGGGGCGATTAAAAACACTAGTTACCAATAAAATTATTTTATTCCCAAGTTAAATAGTACTGTATATTCTTAACTAAAATAAACACATCATATACCTATATTTTACAGTTTCTTTTAAATACATTTCTTTCGGTTCTACAGATCTAAAACAAAAGTAAGAAAATATAAAATCATCTTAATTATTAAAATATTGGGATTATATATTTGCGTGGTTTAAATAGACACAGTTTAAGAATGTCTTGCAATAATTCTTTGATCTGTTATACTTTCAGGCAATACAGCGCCTCTTTAGGGGGTCCGGGTCACACTTCTTTGGAGGTTTTTACTTTGCCTATCTTTGTGCTAGGAGCCGTGTCTCCTTATATAAATATTCGTTGGTGGCTCTATCATTAAGTTTTCTTTTTCCTAAAATTACCCCAATTAAGTATAAGAGGCGTATATTAAGGGCTGCAGCCCCCACGAAATTTTCATTTAATCGGTAAAAATGTGTCATAAAAATAAATTAAATAAGATTACTTAGTTCAGAAAAAATAATTTGGGGGGGGGGATGTAATAGCGTTCTAGATGGCTAACTATTCCAAGTTGTCGATTGTTAGTATTCCATACCCCCCAAATCCCTCGGTGCTCTCAGCCCCCCCCTAAATGATTTCCTATATACGCCCCATTCCATGTTAAGTATTTCAACTCAATTAGGGCGATTGGTCATTATATGAACTAGTTCAGCTTAGTCAATTATTTATTCAGAACCTGAACTCTGTAAACATTCAAGTTCAAGAGATGGATTTCCACTCTTGACAAGAAATCACTACATTCAGTGTCAAAATGTTAGACACACCCTTGAAATTTCGAAAACGGAATACAATTTTTTTCAAATTGTGGTTCAATCTTATTTTATAAGTTATTTCAAATGTATATAATAGTAAAAAAATTTAATTTATAGTTTACCTCTCTGCTATAACAAGAGATAAATAAATAACTAATAATGTCTTTATTTTGGTGCGTCAAAATGATACACACTTGTTGTTAATTTTCTAATGGTTGATAAGGCATTTTTAGACCTTAACCCTTGAAAAAAATTAAGATTTGACATTTTACATTTGTCTTGTGGTCAATTTCAATGACAAGAGTTGTGAATTTTCCGGTTAAATTATATGAAAAAAGAATTGGTTGTCTCGAGAAGAGCGCCGTTTAGTTTCTTTGCTACACAAGGATGAGATGAGTTGTAGGGAGATTCCAAGTCACATAAAACTATGTTTATCGAATCTAGCCCAGTTAATTCCGTTCGGAGAGACATACGGTACCCATTGCTCAACCAGCTCCATCAATGAGACATAAACAATTGATCTAAGAATCGCTTCCAACTCATGCAAAACAGCCAAAGCAATTGCATAGGAAGCCGGTGTTTACACCAAGTCTAGGAATGTGCATGGATTACTGGAAAGATAAAAAAAACATAGTGAGAAAAAAAGTAACGCGAAAACCTCTTTCATCATAAAATGGCTTTTTATCTTATGTTGAGGATCGATTAATGGAGAAAAGTTATTTTTTCTTATGAGAAAACATTTTATTTGGATGGACTTGATGGTTTTCCTTTTCATTTTCATGAATTAAGAAAAGTAGAACTTATACTTTTCTTAATTCATGAAAATGAAAAGGAAAACCATCAAGTCCATCCAAATAAAATGTTTTCTCATCAGAAAAAATAACTTTTCTCCATTAATCGATCCTCAACATAAGATATCTAGCCATTTTATGATGAAAGAGGTTTTCGCGTTACTTTTTTTCTCACTATGGTGCCACCCGGTGGCAAATGAGCGGAGGAAATTTTATGTTTTGGGAAAATATTAAATTCAAGAAGAAAGGTTGATTGGTGTTTCTGTCTAAGAGAGTATATTCACATGAGTATTAAAACTTATTAGAAGAACAAAAAAACACTTTCAATTACATGGCAGAAGGTTCATGTGCATTTCAGCAAGACAATGCTCCAATCCATTAGGCAAGAATAATTATGGAATGGTTTATCTGAAAGAATATAGACAAACTAGATTGGCCACCTATTTTTCCAGACCTTAATATTATTAAAAATGCTTGGAGAATTCTTACAAGAAGAGTATATAGGTAATATAAGATTCCACAATCGATGAGCAAAGAAGTGAAAATTTAGCTTCCTGGGACGACAAACGTCAAGAAACATTAAAAAAATTATTTTATTCAATTCCAAATTGAATTTTTGAAGTAATGAAAGGTGGTGGAAAAGCTACAGAATTTTAAATTGCTCTTTTATTATTTTCTTCTTCCAGTGTGTCTAACATTTTGACGCACCTAGAATCCGTTTTTAAGCATTTTTATTTTATATATATTTTGTAATGGGTTATAATTCTAAATGGCATTGCCAGATAAGTTTAAAATAAGTTAAAAATAATTGAATTCGTATTTTTTCGTTGATCTACTCAAATGAAAAGTCAAAAATAATATTTTACACAATGTGTCAAACATATTGACGCTGAGTGTATTTTCCTAGAATTATGAATTTGATGTAATTTAGATGGGCTGGCCATTTTGCGAAAAACTAACAAACTCACGTTAGTAGGAACGTTGGGTCTGATTGACCGATAACAACATTGAGGAGGAATAACGGACAACGTTTTTGTGATAAAAATAACTTACTGAGTGCCAGCTGTTCAGCCGGATTTAGTTTGAAATTAGACCGGCGGACAAGTTGAAAAATAACTTAGTTTAGGTAATACAACTTTTTATAGATGTCACTGTGTCAGATTGGCCCAACGTTCCCACTGTCGGGTTAAAATGAATCTATAAGCAGTATACTATAATGACTAGTATAGTACTATACTATGTTATACTATAGTATAGGTCTATAGTATACTATAGTTTAGTTCTATAGAATAATACTATAACGTTTTACAGAAAAAGTAGCAAGAATTTTATTAAAAAAATAAAAGATGTTCTAGACTAGAGATTGTTAGCAATGGCACCCCTCTTCCTTCAAGTGCGTCAATATCTGTGGCTAACCGATTTCTCTTCGACTCCAGCCATCTATCGCAGCAGAATGGATATAACCCCGCCCCGCACCTGATCGTCTTTCTGAAGTTAAGCGAGCCCTACTACACAGACACCTCATAAGCCACCATATTACTAAATGTTTTCATATACAGAATGCAATAGACATTAATTAATTAAAAAATAAAATAAAACTACACTCCGCTACCACTAACTACACTGTTCTCCCGAAAGCAATTATGAAATACATATTTGCTAAGCATTAGCAAAATATTTATCCCTGCCAATTTAAATATATATATTATATATATATATATATATATATATATATATATATATATATATATATAAGATAGAGCGGGCTGGAGAGAGGTCATCGACCCAGAGCAAGTCCCCGAGCAACCTCGCCCAGACAGCTCTGGGCTAAATTTAGTAGCACAGCCAGCAACCTCAGCTCTAGCACCTAGGACAATGAGGCAGACACCTACCCCTGGAATGTCTTAACTAAACTCCCTAATTTTAACATTATTAATGATTTCTATCAAAAATAAATAAATTTCATTTAATTAGTAGACATTTTCATAAAATGTCCAGGCATCTAAATGTGCCTGTTCATGAAAAGTCTCTGAATCCATCTTCTAAAAATCTGTAATGAATATAAAACTATTTGAGTAACATATACAACCGTTTATCAATAGCTATAGCCAAAAGTTAATATCATTCTGTAAATCTTAGTTATTATTGTGATTTATTCAAGATAGAAAGCCATTATTCCCTTAAATTTTAGGAAGTAAAATAAAGTACATTCACAAAAAACTATAAGAAAATAATAAAACTAAGCTAGTTCTACCTATATAAGAATAGAACGAGTCATTCAACTTTGGATAAGTTGAATCCTTTAATAACCAAATCTGTGGCCCGAGCCAAAAATTAACTTCAATAGGTCGATTTCAGGCCAAAATCTTGGATAATGATGTAAATAAGTCGAACATGAAAAAGGAGCGAACTTCTAGAACTTCCACCTCTTTGAGTCGAGCTCATAGAAGTCATCGCCTCTATAAATCAAACTCCAATTGCCAACTTCACGGATTCTCCAATCACCGGTAGTAGTCGAGACATCATCTCAGCGGTTATACTGGAACGCAAAGGACCTTCAAGTTTCTTTATGTTATTCTTCTTCTCAGGAGAGTATCTGAGCCGAACTATCTTCTTCTTATTTCCTCTACAATAACTGTCAAATTGACACAACCCCTTATATACGCCCATGTCCTTCTAGACTAGACTTCAGTACTCTCTGAGTCCGGATCTCTTTAAATTGTACTTTCATGATATTGAAAATTTTTTCAGGGAAAATGGAGTAAGAGGTATAAAGATCAGTGACTTATGTGATATTCTTCTCCTACAGTATGCAGACGACCTTATCATTTGAGGAACATCACATTATGATATAACAAAAAATTATCTCTCTTAAATGAATATTGTAAAAAAAAAAAATTATGCTCCGGTTAAACACAAAAAAAAAAACAAGCATATTAACCCTGGAATCACAACATGATAAAGCTGTTACAAATATCACAACGTGGGATCATATATGACCCCATCTAGTCTTTCGTAATCCTTTTACAAACTTGGTGTTAGGTTTCTGAAATGGTATTTTAAGATGACTACCATGTATAATATAACAATTTATAACCAAATAATCTTATTTAATTGTAAAATAGGGGAGTGGGAAATCAAACATCAAAATACCACAAATTTAGACATAAGTTTATTTGAATATTTGTCCTCTGAATGTCAACATTAAATATAACGTTTTCTCCTATAATATTTTGCCTTTATGACTGCTAGAATAAAAAAATATTATAATATGTAAAATTGGTTTAAAAGGGGAAAAAATATAGTGACTTGAATGTATGCACATTATAATGATCAAAAAAATACAAATATTGTCATTCATTTATACATTTTTCAGATATACTTTGCCTATATCTGAAAAATGTATATTTGCCAAAGCAACTCATTGTGAATTTCATCTTCAGTGGAAAATAATATATCGTTAGACATACTACATTCGATAAATCAAAATATTACATAAACCACAATGTGGGGTCACCCGTGACCCAAAGGCTTTATTTACGTTCACAGGGATAGGAATGAGAAAAGCCTGACCCTCTATTATGATCACCTTGTCAGGACAGGAAGGTATAGGATCAGACATGTTTAACAGCTGAAATGTGTAGGAAATAACAAATATTATCAGAACTCAGGGGTCATGGGTGACCCCACGTTGTGATTCCAGGGTTAAGTTCGGTAAAGGAAGACCCGAAGCTGAACGCAAGTTTATAAATAATGGTCAGGAAATCGAAATTGTCACTGAAGTCACATATCTAGGTGTGCTGTTATCTAGGTCTGGATTTTTTTAAAGGCAACTAAGCAGGCAGTCAGCAAAACCAACACAGCAATTGGTATTGTAAGAAGGATCTGTGCTCGATCTAAGTCAAAAGAGTGGGATACAAAGGAAAGACTCTGTCAATCCATGGTTAACAGTGTTTTGATGTATGGTGCAAGTATATGGTTCCTCAGGTATCTGGAGATGGTGGAGAGCTGCCGCCTTGCCTTTTACAAGAAGATTCTTAACCTGCATCCATCCACACCACATTATATTCTACGCTTGGAAACAGAGACTACACATATACAACATCCTAGAACAGGGTCTGAACTGGGTTAGAAAAATACTGGGCATGGCTAGCCACAGATACCCAAGAATATTTTTCAATGCCCTCAGAAATTACGCAACAAGGTACCTATTCTAATAATAGTAAATATAATTGGCTATTACAGTTTCAGAAGATAATTAAATCCTTTCAATTAGAGGAACTAATTGCAGTTTTGGAAAACTCATCGGAGAGGAGAAAAAATATAAATATCAATCTTAGCGCAATAAAATAAAAACTCTACAATAAGGATGTAGAAAGGATGACGAACTCGATGTTATGCTCAAATTACAAAACGATTTATAACACAGAGCATAGACCACAACAACATCTACAGATGAAACTCTCTTATTCATCGCAGAATCTTCTAACTCATATTCGAACAGCCAGCATAAAATTTATTTGACTTTCATACCATAGAACTTCTTACCAATTAACACCACAAGATCCATGAAATATTTGTAACCTTCAGACCAATGAAACCCTTCTACATTTCTATTGCTATTGCCCAATCTATCCACCCTACAGGACATATTATCTTCCCAACTTCATCAATAAATCAACAGAAGAGTTTCTTCAGATTCTCAATAGGACGGATATGTGTACTTCAGAACATTTATGTTAGAAGAATAAATCCAATTAATGTTTAAACAAACAAATATTAATGTATATTTATATATATATATATATATATATATATAATAAATCTATTTATATATATATATATATATATATATATATATATATATATATGTATATATATACATACATATATATGTGTATATATATTTTTTTAAATTAATTTATGTTTGTACAGTTTTTTTGGGGGGGGGGGATTTTCGGAACTACTCACAAGGGGAGTCTACAGCGATTGGGTCACCGATTTGGAACAATTTTTTTCTGGTGATTCTACATCGAAAAATAGTCGACACATGACGACGTAACAACAAACGTAATAATCGATAACTTTTTAAATGTAGGTATATGGAGTATTTTGGTAGAATAATGACTTCTATAGATTCGAGTATGTAAAACAATTTTTGATTTAAAAACGGATGGTAGATTCGTTTTTAGCACATTGAAAACCCCCTAAATTCAAATTAAGGGAATATATCGACTTGGAGGGTCGATAAAGGCCATAATGTGACACATTCCCGTCCAATCGGGGTGTTTTTACGTGTCCTGGAATTGACGTTATATGCAAACAAGTTTACATTTTGTTTTTATTTCGAGAACCATTTTTCGCAACTACCTTTTGAGATAACACAATAGTACTTTATATGGTTAGAAAGTCCGTCACGCAGGAGCTGCATAACTAAGCACTTTCCTCAGAATTTGGGTAGTGTAGACTGCTTTCCAGAACAATTTGCTTAAAATATCCTACATAAATAAAATAAAAACATGAATAGTTCTCTTTTAAATTTGTAATGAGTAACTGATCAATTATTAATTTGCTTCCAGAGTTATGTTTACACATGGTACCTATTGCACTACGTAATAAATACAAAAAACCTCATATTATCGTATTTTGATCTAAGACAGGAACAGGATACAGTCACTCTAGTGGTAGAAAGCGCTCCTTGCGGCGGCTTTGTGAACCTACGTCTGGCGGGTTTTTCTATTGAAATATATTGCAAATTAAACCCCCGCTTTCCGATTGACCGATTCAGCTCATTTTTACAACACTTCTTTCTCATGAGTTACCCACGACGTATACCGCGTTTCGTTACTTTACAGCAGAAATTACGACCGGTATGAGTATATTAGGAATTTGGGTCCGGAGTAAACCCCCCCTTCTAATGAACCGATTGAGTTTATTTTTACAACACATATTTACCTGTAGATTACCACTACGAATACCGAGTTTTGTCGAAATATACCAAAAATCACGGCTGGTAGTGGCGAATTGGTATTGTGGGTCCGGCGTAAACCCCCCCCCCCCTTCTAATGAACCGATTTAGTTAATTTTTATATCTCACTTTTCTCTCTATATTACCACTACGAATACCGAGTTTCGTTGAAATATAACAAATATTACGGCTGACATAGTCAAATTAGTGTTTTGGGTTCGGGGTAAACCCCCCCTTACGGAGAACCGACTTTGGTGGTTAACGAACTCGTTCAATCGTTTGCTAATTGAATGCTATATACCAAGTTTCGTGACGAAAAAACAAAAACTCTGGCCGCTATCGTGTTAACAGACATATATATATATATATATATATATATATATATATATATATATATATATATATATATATAGGCATATATGTATATATATATATAGATATATATACATTTTAACGGGGGTCATTTTCGGTGTCTACTAGGTAGGATCGATAAAGATTTGGAGAAATTTTTCAAAAATTCCGTCATGAGTCCAACCTCAATAGCAACTTTCCTTCGAAGGAAAGTGCTAAAAAGGAGTCTTTCTTCTTTTGAAAGATTTCAATGACGTCAAAATCGGATTATCACAAGGGGAGATATTGAATTTCAAACGTCACGTTACTTTTTCGCATACAAATTTTTAGCCTCTTCCAGACTGGGAAAAATCACTATTTTTTATTTTCGATGATATTTACTATACTAGGGTTTCTTTGGGTGCTGATTTTAAATCTGCTATTATTTTTGGTGTAAAAAATGTATAATACTAGTTTGCCTGAAAACGTAAGCATATTTTTGAATACATTTGACGAAATATAAATTATTGTTTAACGATTATATTTTTCTTTTAATCTACTCTATAAAACGAATGAATTGGTGAAAGAATCATGTCGATATCATTTTCTAAACTCGATATAAAAAATAAAGCACTTTCAACCTATTTTATTTTATTTCTCGGCTCCTAAGGCGCATTGGACGGAACGCTCGGACACGTGTCGACTATTTTTCGATGTAGAATCACCAGAAAAAAATTGTTCCAAATCGGTGACCCCATCTCTGTATACTCCCCTTGTCAGTGAAAAGAATTATAAAATGCTATGTATATTTATGAATAGTACACACTCTATTTATGTGGCATACATTCTCAAAAACAAATAAATTATTGGATTTGATTTGATTAGTCTTCAGTCCTGATCTGATTCCTCGATTATTATTTCGTCTTACCAGTAACAGTACTTTGCCTTCGTATTAAAAATATCTCATTAGTTTAGAGGTTATTTTCCCCTACACCATATCTCATTAGTTTAGAGGTTATTTTCCTCTACACCATATCTCATTAGTTTAGAGGTTATTTTCCCCTACACCATATCTTTCCACGTTGCCATTCCGTAACAAATATCTATGAACTTGGACGGTGGAGCGCAGGAAATACTGCGTCTGTAGCTCTAGTAGCATTCGTGCACATGATGTGTTTGCGTGTATGTTTATGCTCATGATTACTCTATTCCTTGAAATAGAATTAAAGTATTAGGTACATCTGTGAAGCATGTAATTATGAGGAATTATTGACACTTGAAACTCCAGAGTGTTTCATTAAAAGTATTAATAGCTATTAATACTTTTAATTTGCTGCAACTATAGTTGCAGCTGCAACTATAGTTGCAGCAAATTAGTAAAACAAACTAAATCAATAAATAATAGAACCAGTATTTGTATTACTAGAAAAGCATTCATAAAAAAAATTCGCAACACTAGTCTCGTATTATGACAGTATACCAAACATAGGCGAGGTGTCCAAATCGGGCAATTATAACCTTGGTTTTGTTTATATGATAATAATTTAAATGAATATAAGTTAAAAGTTATAATTTTGAATATATGATTGTTCTTTATAAATATTCCAAAATCTTTTTCATATTGCTTCATTTTCCAAAAATTTGTTCCATTGAAGAGGCGTTTCCCAAAGAGTTGACGGGTTAGGATTTCAGTACATGCAGAAGATAAAATCAACGAAATATCTCACATGACAACAAGGAATTGTTGAAAAATAGCAGCAAGTAAATACAAAATAAAATGAACTTAATGTTTTTTTTTTCGGGCCATATCAATTTGATTAACATAGACGAAGGAATATGATTTTTAAATGTTTATTCAATCTCTTCATAGTTTCAAATATGAGATTTCAATTTGAATTCTGCCCTTCCTTTAAGGTTCACTGTAGCTTTACGAATCTAATCAGGAGTAGTATTTACAGAAATCAAATCAGTATGATAAAACAGTTTGAGCACTCCATTTATCACTTTTAACTGATTGGAAATACAAACATGATAAGGAACGATAAGTGTTTATTAATCCAACTTATCGCTACTTTAATCTAAATACTACAACATAAGGCAATTCAACATTATTAACTTGTAATATCTCAATATTACTCAACTTATGTTGTACGTTACAAAATGTAAGAAAGTGTATTCTGTTTACAAGGCATTTATTATTAAAAATTTATATATATATATATATATATATATATATATATATATAAAATCGGGTATCGTATATGGAAATGTTTACACATTTCTCTCAACAAGTCTCAACAATGATATTATTTTGATAGAAACAGTGCGTTTTTGAGTAAAGATTTTTTTTTTTTTGTAAATTAACTCAATGCTTTATAGACATTTAACAATATTTGTTATTGTCCCCAGATTCTCCAGTGGCTTACTCATAGGATTATCAAGCGGGTTTGAGTCCCACATGCACGAGGTTGAGTCTTTTCATTCAAGGTGCCGTTGAAAAGATTACCTGCTCCACCATGGATCGACATATAGCAAATGAGCTTGATGTCAATATGCTGTAAAATATATATATATATATATATATATATATATATATATATATATATATATATATATTTTTTACAGCATATTGACATCAAGCTCATTTGCTATATGTCGATCCATGGTGGAGCAGGTAATCTTTTCAACGGCACCTTGAATGAAAAGACTCAACCTCGTGCATGTGGGACTCAAACCCGCTTGATAATCCTATGAGTAAGCCACTGGAGAATCTGGGGACAATAACAAATATTGTTAAATGTCTATAAAGCATTGAGTTAATTTACAAAAAAAAAAAAATCTTTACTCAAAAACGCACTGTTTCTATCAAAATAATATCATTGTTGAGACTTGTTGAGAGAAATGTGTAAACATTTCCATTTAAGAGGAGTAATATCCAATATAACCGGAAAAAATATACAGCTGATGGATATCCTTCTTCATGGATGTTGTATTGTTCATAATATCTCTTTGGCTGAGTTTTGTATAAAATAATCTGCACGTAACTCTTGTATCAGTTGTCACTTTGCAGTTTTTCGCTCATGACTTTGACCTCTGTTACTTTTTCGTTTTATTTTATGTACGTACTGAATTCCTTTCCTTTCATCCAATCGTATATCGGGTACTATTACTTAAAGACTTTCACTAATCAAAAACCATCAAAACATGTTACCCTCTATATAATTAGTTAAGCTCCCGAAATAATGTTTTGCGAGTTGAAACCCTCTGTTTTCCCCAGGGAGTTCCTGATGGTTACAAGCCTTAGGTTAACCTTTGAGAAGGAGCACTCCAAGTAGATTGTCTTTCATTGCGGAGTCGAGAACCTTCTCACACCAATCAGCCGAACAGGAACTCACTCGTCTGGATATTTCGTAACAATTGTCTTCATACGGTTTATATATATATATATATATATATATATATATATATATATATATATATATATATATATATATATATGTAAAAAAAAAGATCAAATTGATAAATGTTGAATACTATTTTCGTATGAAAGAATTTCCACGTCAGATGGGAAGCGGAAGTTCGTTATCTCCTGTTAGAACATGAAATTAAATACTAAGTTAATTAGGCTAAGTTATGTATTTTTTCAAATGAAATTTTGAACCCATTTCCTTGCTTTTGGGGCCAATGTTTAGAATACCTTTTTTCGAGAACGCCCATTTTTTTTCCAAACGTTCCAGTTTTCACTTGTCTATTATTTTACGTTGATACATCTGCTAATTCGTAAGTTACCGTAAGACGTAAACGTAAGCTATGCGTACGAAACTTCATTCATTTAGAAGAATTAATATTTCCATTAGTTCTGCCAAATTGAAGTAAACTAATAATACCAGAATTGGAGAGATTTTTCAAAGCTGCGTACGCTCGATAACTCAAGCCTTAAAAATGTCCTCATAATCTGGGAATTCCAACCCGAGGGAGAAGCGCTAAGTCAAAGTGAGCGAAGTTGGTGCTGTAGCGAGGTTCCCTACCAACCGTTTTGCTCCCCTACGGGAAATGTTTGCAAGGGATGTAATATATAAAACGAATAAATATAACATAGAATATAATAAAATATAGGAATACTTATCTAAAAGAATGTTTATAATTATTGTTTTTTTTTTCTAATGAGATGGAGATGGTTAGCCGTTGAGGTGATGCGAAGTCAAGTGATGGTTGGGATTCAACTAGGATAAAAAAAGTCAGATCTTCAGGCAAAAATCTGTATTGGACATTTCGGCTGCATTATTCAGCATTAAAAAAATACCTAGGAGTGGGAGACTAAGATTACATTTAGGCGACCATGGTTAAATGACCATGATTAATTAAACTATGGTCACCTAAATGCCATCTTGGTCTTCCTCCCTCCCATAGGCAATTTTTGAATGCTGATGAAGACTGGAAAAGTGCATCTGAAACGTCCAATACCTATTTTTCCCTGAAGATCTGACGTTTCTTATTCTTGACGAATCCCAAACATCCCTTCGCTATGTAATTTTTTTTTTATTTTTTATTTTTATCTTCTGACATCGTCCTGGAGCCAAATGTCGACCTCACCTTCTTGGTTCCATAATGTCTGCGTGCAATTGCCTGTTAAACATCACTTCTGGCTACATGTATGTAGCTACTAGTATGTAGCTACTAGTACTAGCTCATGAGCTAGTACCTGACCCAGCAAATCAATGCCCGCCGCATAGCCTTGATAGTCCGTCGGCCCGTGTACATTTTATGCAACGATTTTTAAGATTCTTCATTTTTTCACTATTGATTGTACAAGTCTTAACTAGAACAGTGCCGCTTGTCAGCTGGCTAGGTAGCGGTGGGTTTGGCTGCGGGGGCGTTGCAAACATAGGAAAAATATGGAAATGTGAAACGATTTTAAGATTCATGAAATTTCTTGGAGAGACACCTTATATTATACAATAATCATTGGCACTTGTCAGCTGGCCGGCCAGCGGTGGACTGCTTGTCAGCTGGGGGTCTAAACTTGGCAAAAATACGAAATTCTGAAACGATTTTAAGATTGCTGAAATTTTGGTGGTTACTAGTATTTGTAGTGAGATTAACGAAAGACATTGTCAGCTGCTCATATCTTGGTGGAAAACTTGTCAGCTGGGGGGGTATAAGCGCTGAGCGTATGGCGCGCGCTCCGCTTTATACCGCCAGCTGACAACTTTTCCACCCACATATAAGCAGCTGACAATTTGTTTCGTCAATCTTATTACGAATACTACCTACTAACAAAATTTCAGGAATATTAATATAGATTTTGGCTATTTAATAGCGAAAGCATGCTTATATTGATTACAACTTCTGAATATATTGATTGTAAATGAATATTTTTATTATCAACGTTAAAACATATTATGTATTTGCATTAAGGTAAGATGAAAAGATATGTCAATTATTTGTATAATATACTGTATTGTAATAAAAAAGTATTATACAATTAATCATAATAATAATAATAGTATACTAAAGACACTTAATAATATAATAATAAAAAGAAAGTCAATCGTTTTCTGATTCTGACTCTGCACCTTCAGAATCATCAACCCCCCCCCCCCCCCGCAGTAATTGTGCGGTCATCCTCTTCTTGGTGTCTTTCAGCTGAAAATACTAATTATTGTTATTGATAAAATGATTAAACATTAATAAAGCATAGAAAATAAATAGTTTTAATATCTTCAGTGAATTGCTGATCTCGAACAATCATATCAACTACTCGACGGAATTGTTCGCCGTCAAACCATTTACAGGTTTATATATTATCTTCAATATCCCATCCGTAATCCAGAGGAGTTAAACTTGAAGGTTCTTGTTTGTTTATTTTAGATTTTAAACATCGTCGTATAGGTATTTTTTTTTTTCAATCTACTTTACAGTAGATTTATACCTACTCGATATTAGAGGTATAGCCATCGGGGATCAACCATACAGGCTGCTAGGATTGCTAAAAGAAGCTCTAGACCTCTTAAGGATTGTTTAACTGTAGTGTGTATAGAGTGTCTGACACAGCAAACATACAGACAAACAGACAACAATTCTATAAATCATTGTTTTGGGTACAATTGCATTGATAAAGGCCCCCAATAGTATTTTTACTCATATATCTTGCATGTACAAACAGCGATCCTTTAGAATTTTATTATATGTGAAGATAGATTACGGCTAGTAGTGGTAAGTTGGTAAATCGGGTCCAGAATAAACCCCCCTCCTAATAAACCGATTTACTTTATTTTTACAAAATATTTTTCTATTAATATTTCCACAAACGAATATCGAGTTTCGTCCGAGCGACTTTGGGTCCGGAGTAAACCCCTCCTCCAGATGAACCAATTTTTCTGGTTAAGGAACTCGTTAAATCATTTGCTAAGGGAATACTATATACAAAGTTTCGTTAAAAAAAAATCCTCTGGTGTGTATCGAATTAACGATAGTTCATGAAATGTTGGACGTGATTCTTTACATTGGCATAACTTTTAGCACTTTCCTCCGAAGGAAAGTAGCTATTGAGGTTGGACTCATGACGGAATTTTTGAAAAATTTCTTCAAATCTTTATCGATCCTACCTAGTAGACACCGAAAATGACCCCCGTTAAAATTTATATATATCTATATATATATATATATATGCATATATATATATATATGTGTCTGTTAACACGATAGCGGCCAGAGTTTTTGTTTTTTCGTCACGAAACTTGGTATATAGCATTCAATTAGCAAACGATTGAACGAGTTCGTTAACCACCAAAATCGGTCCACTGGAAGGGGGGGTTTACCCCGAACCCAAAACACTAATTTGACCATTTCAGCCGTAATATTTGTTATATTTCAACAAAACTTGGTATTCGTAGTGGTAATGTAGAGAGAAAAGTGAGATATAAAAATGAACTAAATCGGTTCATGAGGAGGGGGGGTTTACTCCTGACCGACAATACCAATTCGCCACTACCAGCCGTGATTTTAGGTATATTTCGACGAAACTCGGTATTCATAGTGGTAATCTACAGGTAAATATGTGTTGTAAAAATAAACTAAATCGGTTCATTAGGAGGGGGGGGGGGGTTTACTCCAGACCCACAATACCAATTCGCCACTACCAACCGTGATTTTTGGTATATTTCGACGAAACTCGGTATTCGTAGTGGTAATCTACAGGTAAATATGTGTTGTAAAAATAAACTAAATCGGTTCATTAGGAGGGGGGGTTTACTCCGGACCCAAATTACTAATATACTCATACTGGTCGTAATTTCTGCTGTATTGTAACGAAACGCGGTATACGTCGTGGGTAACTCATGAGAAAGAAGTGTTGTAAAAATGAGCTGAATCGGTCAATCGGAAAGGGGGGTTTACTTTGTAATATATTTCAATAGAAAAGCCAGGCAGATATAGGTTCACAAAGGCGCCGCAAGGAGCGCTAGAGGGACTGTATCCGGTTCCTGCGTTAGATCAAAATACGATAATACGAGGTTTTTTGTATTTATTACGTAGTGTAGTAGGTACCATGTGTAAACATAACTCTGGAAGCAAATTAATAATTTATCAGTTACTCATTTCGAAATTAAAAGAGAACTATTCATGTTTTTATTTTATTTATGTAGGATATTTTAAGCAAATTGTTCTGGAAAGCAGTCTACACTACCCAAATTCTGAGGAAAGTGCTTAGTTATGCAGCTCCTGCGTGACGGACTTTTTTATTTATGTACCGATTCGCATGAAACAAACACTAAATATTAAGTGAACCGTACCACAATATATTAGTGAATACTGCAACTAAATCGGATAAGCCGTTTCTGAGATTAGCGCGCACAGATAAACAGACAAGCAGGCAAAAATTTTAAAAATCATTGTTTTGGGTACTATTGCAATGATAAAGGTCCCCAATAGTATTTTTCCCCATCTTCCAGATACAGACAGCGATCCGTTAGAATTGTATTATTTGTATAGATTTGTATTAAGGTATGATGAAAAAATATATTATTTATTTGTATAAAATACTGTAAAAATTATTATATAATTTATTTATAATAATAATAGTTACCTAATAAAACTTTTTAATAAAAAGAAAGTCTGACTCTTCACCTTCAGAATCATTACTTTCGATATTTGTAGTGTTTGTGAGGTCATCCTGCTGTCTCTCATGTGAAAATACTAATTATTGGTATTGAAAAAATGATGGAACATTAATAAAGCAAAGAAAATGAATAATTTTAATATCTTGAGTGAATTACTGATCTCGAACAATCATTTCAACTACTGGAGGTAATGGTTTGCCATCAAACCATTTACACGTGTATATTTTATTCATGTTATTATTAGATGTTAAAATTTGGATGAATATGAGAACGTGAACAAACCAAACTTATTTTTAACACTAGGCGAAACACTGTGCCAAGCGTTGCCTGATTTTCACGCATTCACAGGCGAAAATTTTTTATGTGCTATGTATTTTATACAAATAAATGATATATTTTTTCATCTTACCTTAATGCAAATACATAATATATTTTAACGTTGATAATAAAAATATTCATTTACAATCAATATATTCAGAAGTTGTAATCAATATAAGCGTGCTTTCGCTATTAAATAGTCAAAAACTATATTAAGATTCCTGAAATTTTGTTAGTAGGTAGTATTCGTAATAGGATTGACGAAACAAATTGTCAGCTGCTTATATGTGGGTGGAAAAGTTGTCAACTGGCGGTATAAAGCGGAGCGCGCGCCATACGCTCAGCTCTTACACCCCCCCAGCTGACAAGTTTTCCACCAAGATATGAGCAGCTGACAATGTTTTTCGTTAATCTCACTACAAATACTAGTAACCACCAAAATTTCAGCAATCTTAAAATCGTTTCAGAATTTCGTATTTTTGCCAGGTTTAGACCCCCAGCTGACAAGCAGTCCACCGCTGGCCGGCCAGCTGACAAGTGCCAATGATTATTGTATAATATAAGGTGTCTCTCCAAGAAATTTCATGAATCTTAAAATCGTTTCACATTTTCATATTTTTCCGAAGTTTGCAACGCCCCCGCAGCCAAACCCACCGCTACCTAGCCAGCTGACAAGTGGCACTGTTCTAGTTAAGACTTGTACAATCAATAGTGAAAAAATGAAGAATCTTAAAAATCGTTGCATAAAATGTCACGGGCCGACGGACTATGACGACGGCACTATGCCCTCATTTAAATCTCAGGATTTTGCGTGCACTTCTAAAGAGAATGGTGAGTTCTAAAAATGGACAAAATCGGTCCTTTAGAAATGCAGGGATTTATTTAGCAATTATTAATTTGCTTGGACTGAAATTATTATTTTGACTTCCCTGCAACTTGGTAGACATCATGCCCAAATAATGAGGAACATGCATTGAAAAAATAAGTAAAATCCTTTCCTTGCGGTTTTCTCCATAACAAAATCTTGATAATTGTGTTCATTAAAAAAGTATAAGACCAAAAAAAATCATTCTATATTAACAAATATTGGTAATTTTAGGAAATTTCTTCAGTTGTGCTACGAACGCTATCCACCTTTCTGGATAAGAAAGTGTTTAGTAATTGAGGTCCTGAAGGACGAACTTTTAGCGCGTTTTCTCCATAAGGAGGAAGCCCGCTTATAAGGTTGACCCATTATTATTATTAAGGTTAAGTGCCAATTAGGATATTTCACGTTTCAACCCACAGATCAGGAACTTAACGGTGGTTCAAATATATAAATACATATATATATATATATATATATATATATATATATATATATATATACACATATATATATATATATATATATACACACATATATATATATATATATACATATATATATATATATATACATATATATATATATATATATATATATATATATATATACGTTTGTCTGTTCACTCTCTTACAGGCTGAAATTGGTCCGATTTTGATGAAATTTGGTACAGAAAGCTTTTGTCTAATTTGAAAGGTCAAGTTCTGTAACCAGTAGAATCCGTCCACTAGAATATGGTTATTGGGCGAAATCCTCGCGAAACAAACTGTAACGCATACGTTTTTGCGTTCGTAAGCTTTTAGGTTTACGTTTTCTAGGTTCTTAAAAGTAGAGAAACTAATGAAACGAATTTTAAGGCGATATATTTCACCGTTTTTGAAAAAAAAAGTGAATAAATCTAGTTTTCTATACTCACTTTCAGTTCGGGTATTTAGAAACGATGGATTTCATTTTTTATAGATGTTTGGCATTCATACAACATAAGTTAATAAAATTTTGGTGTCGATCGGAGGTAAAGAAGTCTTAGAAAAAATATTTTATTTACAGACATAAACTTTTTTGGGATGTTCCTATATTTTCTTAAATATATAGAAAGGTGTTGAGGAATCATGGTAAGTGGGCAGTAACCATTCGAAAGCTTACTACATTTCTACAAAAACGGTTCTAAAAACATTTTCGAATGGACGATTTTAAGTGTAAAAAGAAAAAAAGTGCTTAAGGCCTCACTTTTCTTCAAGTGTTCATGAGAGAAAGCGGTCTTTTTTTTTTTTTAACTGTTGACTATGTTAGCATCTTACGACTATATCTCTAACTTGGTCAGCTTATTTGCAATGGCCTGAGCAAGCAGAAATACGAATTCCTTTTTATATAATTCCATTACTCGTTTTTTAAGACTTTCCTAGTGTCCTAAGCAGTAATCGATTGAAGATTTCACTTAGCTCCTTCATCCACACACCTCCTCAACCGAGCCAATAAACGCACAGAAAAAGAAAGCATTTTTCCCCCCCGAGAATGAGGAAAGAGCTGGACGGAAGTGTGCCTGCCCCCAGTCAGCGCATTGTCGAGTGAATTGTAATGAATTGAAGAGCTGTATGCGGGCTATACGGGTGCATTGCGCTGTCTAGATCAATCCTTATAGTCCAGCAGGAAGGACTCCACCAACAGCCTTCTCCCTTTCGAACCAATTGGTTAACGTGATGATTTAGGCAGTGCGCCCTTTTGCTGACAGCAGTCACTTGTTACAGTTCATTATGCACACAATAAAAACGAGACGAAAAAAGTTGTATGGAAAAATGTCAGGCCTGGCAAAATAGGAAATAAGGTCCTTATCCATAAGTTAATTAAATTTCATGTAAATAACTTTAGACCTCCGCCATAATTTTATTATCTTCTAATAGCGGCGCTTTCAAAGCCACAACTACAAATCAAGACTTGTTTTTACAGGGACCATTTCGAAGAGCACAGCCACCTTCCTCGAAGGACTGCTAGTACCCACAGACCACTTGTCAGCACAAGCTGAGCCCATAGTAGTGGACTCTCTAGGCATTATAGCCAAACAAAGTGTGTCCACTCAGTGATAATTATCCATTCACACTGATTCCAGATTTAAACTATAATTCTAATTCCAAAATTCCTTTTCTTTCATATCTATAGCCTTCTTTCGTATTCATATTTTTTATTCTATATTCCTTGTTTCTAACTCCTACCCTGTAAATTGGCCCAATGATTATAATGAGACAGAAAACTTTATTTAATGATAATTATAAATAAATAAAGTTTTCTCTCACAAAGCTGCGAATTCAAAGGCTTTTATAACTTAATATCAGCACTAATATCGTTGAAATCAAACATTTAAATCCTGATTAAACTTGAAAAAAAAAACAAAGGGTTTTATGGCTATACCTGGGGTCGGGTCCGCAAGACCCTAGAAACCTCTTCTACCGATACTTCATTTCATACGTTTCAATGAATGGGAAAATATCAAAAATTTTCACATATTCCTGTGTTCTTTTACTATAGTAATAATTCTACAGATAAAATCAATTAAAAAATAAAATAAAAAAAGACCAACAGCATAAAGGCAATTGAAAATATTCAAAAGACGTCATCAAATCTTTTTCTCTTGGCAAGCTATATTTCTAACAATGAATTGTTTTTCTTATTTTGCCTAATCTGTTTTATTGTAAAATACATTATCCAACGATAAGCAATTAAAAAATAACAAGGAATAAAAACAGACAAAAAGAACAGTTCGAATAAGCAAAATCAATTACTTTAATGTTTTAAGCACTTATTTCTCCGATTGACATCGCCTAATCAAAACTTTCATCAGAACCTTTTTTATAGAGCATTTAGTAAGCTTTCTAATAGTATTCCTTCGTTTACCAAGATCCTCAACCTTTTCCCAGATATTAAGGAAAATATACAAAGTTACCAAAACGTTTTATGTCTGTTAATAAAATATTTTATTCTAACCCTTCCTTAACTCCAAACGTAACCAAAATTTCAACATATTAGTTTTAATGATAGTAAAACATGCAGAAAATGTTTCAACTGAATCCCATGATTCTAAGTACCCTAACCAAAAACGGTATTCAAAAACTATTTTTCCAATTTTCTCAAAAACGGTTAAAGCTATCGCCTTGAAAATGGTTTCATTCGTTTTCATAGCCCAAGAATCCTATAAAACGTGTGCTTGCAAGCTTATGAACTCAAAAACGTAAGCGTTACGATTTTCTTGCGCGAATTTCGCCCCAACATCTTCCAGTGGGCGGATTTTGCTGGTTAACGAACTTGACCTTTCAAATCGGGCGACAGATTTTTGTACCAAATTTCATCAAAATCGGACCATTAGGGAGGCCAGAAATCCGTGAACAGACAAATATATATATATATATATATATATATATTAGCGCGGTTCCTCCCTCCCCGATAGGGAGGAGGAACCCCGCTTATAAGGTTGATACAATGAAACAATCCGGAAGTGCCGACTAGAAAATTTCGCGTTTCAGAACCCCTAGAGACCGAAAATAACGGTGGTTAAAATTTGTATGTATATATATATGTGTATATATTTATATATATATATATATTTGTCTGTTCGCGGATTTCTGGCCTCCCTAATGGTCCGATTTTGATGAAATTTGGTACAAAAATCTGTCGCCCGATTTGAAAGGTCATGTTCGTTAACCAGCAAAGATGGTGTTTCAAGTTATAAAACGAGTACTTACAAGCTTATGAACTCAAAAACGTAAGCGTTACGATTTTTTTTGCGCGAATTTCGCCCTTAACGCCATCTTCCAGTGGACGGATTCTGCTGGTTAACGAACTTGACCTTTCAAATTGGTCGACGGATCTTTGTACCAAATTTCATCACAATCGGACCATTAGGGAAGCCAGAAATGAGCGAACAGACAAATATATATATATATATATATATATATATATATATATATATATACATATATATATATATATATACATATATATATATATATATATATATATATATACATATATATATATATATATACATATATATATATATATATATATATATATATATATATATATATATATATATATACAGTAGAACCCCGGTTAACCGAACTCGGGTTAACCGAAACCCGGGTTAACCGAAACGGTATTTACATATGTAAGATATTAACAGTGAGGCGGTGCGCCGAGCCTCTATCTCCAGAAAGAGTACGTCCGTGACTTATCGGTGATGTGAGAGACGTTTGGCGTGTCCTTTGTATCAGTACTGTTGTTGAGAACTATCCTACAAGATTGCGAAACAAATAATAAACTGAATAATGATGCACTGAAGGCAGTTAACATGAAACACGTAATTTATTGGTGTGCGGAGGCTTGGAATAACATTAAAGATGAAACTCTTCAAAGGTGCTGGAGGAAGATTTATGATGGACTGGCCGAGGAAGAAATTGAAAGTTTTGAAAATTTGTCAGAGATGGTTCTTAGGATTCCTGGATGTGAAGACATGACTTCAAGTGAAGTGGACGAATGGGTCGTCGCCGATGATTCTGTTGAACTTTCCGACCAAGATATTGTAGAGGCAGTGTTGCAGCCAGCTGACAACACAACAGTAAACCAAGCAGACGACGCGGATGACGGAAACGGCAGAGTGACAGCTGAAGATGGATTTAATGCACTAGAGGTAAGTCAAACATTACTGTATCTGGCCCAGACATACAAATTTTAATAGAGATTATGTACATACATACATAGTTTTTAAACAAGTTAAATTACACTTTGTACAATACTTTTATTATTTTAGGTTGCCCTAAAATTTGTGGAACAATGCAGCGAGTCGACGCCTACTGACGTCCTTCTAAATAAAAGATGGCGGGACATCGCCGCTCGAAAACGATGTGAAGGACTTACTAAAAAGCAAACAAAAATAACTGATTTCTGTACTCGTATTTAATGTATGTATGTACATATACAAGTATGTAACTTAAGTTGTTTAGTTAATACTATTTTTTAACCCCTTTACATATAACATTTTTTAGCAGGAATAAAACACTGAGTTATGTACTTTGTTTGTGATTGAATTTTTCCTACACACCCTGTTCATAGGCTATTTTTAGCATACGATGGTTTAACCGAAAAATTGGTTATCCGAAACGGCTCTCTCACCTTTATTTCGGTTAACCGGGGTTCTACTGTATATATATATATATATATATATATATATATATATATATATATATATATACATATATATATATATATATACACAAATTTGAACCACCGTTATTTTCGGTCTCTAGGGGTTCTGAAACGCGAAATGTTCTAGTCGGAGAAATCTTCCGGATTGTTTCATTGTATCAACCCTATAAGCGGGGTTCCTCCCTATGGGGGAGGGAGGAACCGCGCTAAAAAGTAAATTTATCTTAATTCAACAATGAGATTAATTGAAATAATATGATTTTTGAATGATTTGAAAATATATTTTGATTTTTCCCATCCCTTCTCGGGATTTGAATGTTTAATTTCAACGATATCCGTGCTGATATTAAGTTAGATGAAAAATAAAATATTATTTTATGTTCAATTGTAAAAGTTCGTGAAATATTTACACTTAATTTATTAAACAGGGGAAACAAAAAACAAAAATCTGGCTACACAAAGTTGTTTTAAATTTTACTAGCTTCCATTAAAAAAATAAAATAATAAAATTCATTGAAATCAGGTAAGATTTAAATGTTGCAGCCATTTTTGTAACATGAAATGTCGTTTGCCGCACTCTGCGCCAGTGTTGCACCTCTTGCTTAATCCTAACTTGTTCCTAACTTGTTTCAAGTCCTGTACTGTTCTTGGAAGAGTCTCTAAAACCTATGACTTCAGATATCACTATAGACAATAATCAGAAGAGCCTGAGGCCGGCTGATCATGTAGGCGATTGGATATACCCTCTGCTACTGATCAAGTAGCTTGTGTGGATTTCTGAAAAGGTTCATTGACATCTCGCTGTATGGCTGGTTGCTCCATCTTGTTAGAAATTTGTTTATATCCAAATTTTCATCAATTTCCTAAGATTTGTTGTAATTATATGAATAAAGAAATATTTCTTTGTGTTTTTAATCTTCAAAATGTATAGTTTTACTGTCCCGTTGAAGCAGCTTTAACTTATGAGCCCGTTGGAAAGATTCACTAATACAGCATGCATGTGTAGGAATTGTGGCAATTTATTGATAGCCCGACGCTAATGGCCTACATTTCGATGCGGCTTAACAAATAACTGAATAATTAAATAAAAACAAGGTGGGCCGGTGGCCGTGCGTGTTAAGGCGTAAGCACTTAACACTCCGTGGAAAAGGTCGTGGGTTCGATTCCCACTATGGCAGGGTGGCTTTGCCTTAAAAAAAAGAAAAGGCATTAGCCCTATTCTGGCTAGAAAAGGATTGTAATCTAGAGATAACCTGCCCCAAAATTCGTAGTTAATGAAAATGCAAAGTCTCTTGTTCGATAAATTGAATTTACTAATACATTATCTAGTAATTTAATAAGCCTATTTTATTGAGTTGATCGAGTAGGAAAAACTGTTCGGGAGCTAAAGTTGAAGGACACGTTCGTTATGCGTAAGATAACAGCCTCTGTAAATGTTTGTTCAAGTGTGCAAGGCTCCACGTGGATGGCGCTTGCTACTCGCGGCGAGCATTAATAAGCGAAAGGTGGCTATTTACCGTAATGATTTTCTTGGAAGCGTTTGGATTACGTATATTGTAGAGGACTAGTAAAGACGAATTATAAATGAATAATAAGTGAGTTCTCCTCGCTGTATCTTTTAAAAAGTCCAACTCGCAGAAACAGCGTCATCTAAGAGAGATTCCCTTCTTATCCCTTGTGCATCCGGAAAGCTGAGAGTAGAAACAGTTTCGATTTTTCATGAAAAATGAATTATCAAAGAGAAGAATTTAGGCGCCACAACAGAACACTGACGGTATTCGTGAAAATTACTCATTTTCTTACGTTGTTCTACTAAAATACTCATATGCAATTAAAAAACTAAGGCCCACAGACATAAGAGTATAAAACCGAAAGTTTTAAACACCTTTTTCTCGGATTGACATTGTCCCATCGAAAATAACTTTAGAACATTTTGGAGACAATTTAGTATGGTTTCGAAATTACCACGTTTTCCCAACCGCTTTCAAGATATTTAAGAAAATAGGCGAACATCCCATAACTTTGCGCGCGCATACGAAAGGCTAATAATTTCCTACAAAATAGTTTCATGCGTAAATTTCGATAGGAGCAACCCAATCGGAAAAAAACATTGCGTGAAGTGAAACGGTTGTCTCATTTCATGGGAAGCGAAATATTAATGGCTTCTACAGGGTGAATCGCAAAGTAAATTACAATGCTCAAAAGCGTGAAACTAGATCCAAAATGAAGTTCAATGCTGCCAAACTCATATTTCTATCTGTTTTTGTTCCAGAGATATACTGTTTTAAAGGTTACTTAAAAAAAAAACGTAATAGTTTTTTAGAAAATCTCCAATGTTCTCTGCTTGAACACATTATTTTTCAACGTTACCTTACTTTTCTGAAAACGGCACTAAAGTTTCTTTAAGGCTACGGTACTTTCAATCTTCACAAGTATGTTTATCAAACCGTAATAACTGTACAAAGATTAGATAATAATAAAAAAGTCCGTCACGCAGGAGCTGCATAACTAAGCACTTTCCTCAGAATTTGGGTAGTGTAGACTGCTTTCTAGAACAATTTGCTTAAAATATCCTACATAAATAAAATAAAAACATGAATAGTTCTCTTTTAAATTTGTAATGAGTAACTGATCAATTATTAATTTGCTTCCAGAGTTATGTTTACACATACTACTAAACTATGTAATAAATACAAAAAATCTCATATTATCGTATTTTGATCTAACGCAGGAACAGGATACAGTCACTCTAGTGGTAGAAAGCGCTCCTTGCGGCGGCTTTGTGAACCTACGTTTGGCGGGCTTTTCTATTGAAATATATTACAAATTAAACCCCCGCTTTACGATTGACTGATTCAGCTCATTTTTACAACACTTCTTTCTCATGAGTTACCCACGACGTATACCGCGTTTCGTTACAATACAGCAGAAATTACGACCGCTATGAGTATATTAGGAATTTGGGTCCGGAGTAAACCCCCCCCCCCCTTCTAATGAACCGATTTAGTTTATTTTTACAACACATATTTAACTGTAGATTACCACTACGAATACCGAGTTTCGTCGAAATATACCATAAATCACGGCTGGTAGTGGCGAATGGGTATTGTGGGTCCGGAGTAAACCCCCCCCCCCCTTCTAATGAACCGATTTAGTTCATTTTTATATCTCACTTTTCTCTTTATATTACCACTACGAATACCAAGTTTCGTTGAAATATAACAAATATTACGGCTGACATAGTCAAATTAGTGTTTTGGGTTCGGCGTAAACCCCCCCTTCCGGTGGACCGACTTTGGTGGTTAACGAACTCGTTCAATCGTTTGCTAATTGAATGCTATATACCAAGTTTCGTGACGAAAAAACAAAAACTCTGGCCGCTATCATGTTAACAGACCCATATATATCATATATATATATATATATATATATATATATATATATATATATATATGTATATATATATATATATATAGATATATATAAATTTTAACGGGGGTCATTTTCGGTGTCTACTAGGTAGGATCGATAAAGATGTGAAGAAATGTTTCAAAAATTCCGTCATGAGTCCAACCTCAATAGCTACTTTCCTTCGGAGGAAAGTGCTAAAAGTTATTTTAGCGACAAAGTGCTAAAAAAAGCTTATCAAGCAACAATTATCAAACAATGCGATTAATGACCTTTAATTAAACTACAATTTTGGGGTATATGAATCACTGATCACTGAGTCTGTCAATGATATTGGTGTAGCTTCAAACAGATCTTGGAGCTAAAGAATATATCCCAGCTTAAGATACTATTTAGAAGACGAGAGATGTGAAGGCTGCAGAGCAGGCAGATTGCCAGATTCTGTTGACACAAATGTCTCCCAAACAATAGCAAACATACCCAAACTCTGCAGCTTAATCACGCTACTCTTAATGACTATAGTATTTCCTTTTACTAATTCTGCAGAGGTTGGATTCTGTTACCGCGAGCTCATCCTAAAGTTTTTAGATGAAGTTAATAGTTTATGAAAATATTAAACTCCTACTCCAATTGTAAAGAAAAGTGAGATTTTATGCAGCATTATGCACAGAAGAATTACCATAACGAAAATTGCTCACTCGGCTTCTAAGACGTCCACCAGGAATGCTCTGATAGAAGCCAACAAAAATTGTTTCTCATTTCATGTATTTTGTTTTGTCAAAACATTTATTTGACTGCTAAAATCAATTAATAACAACAACAAGCATCATTTTCGAAGTTTAAAACACTTGTTTTTCCGACTGAGATT
The DNA here is from genome assembly GCA_946811695.1 of Gonocerus acuteangulatus. NCBI lineage: Eukaryota > Metazoa > Arthropoda > Insecta > Hemiptera > Coreidae > Gonocerus > Gonocerus acuteangulatus. The sequence goes on along the minus strand of OX328123.1, from coordinate 51,375,167 downwards.
GTCGTTCGTAAAGAGTTTAGAATCCTTTAAAATACTAATTTAGTTAATTTTACGACCATTTAGCACGATTTCCCAGCCGTATTCAAGATATTTAGAAAAATCACAAAACTGCACAATTGTAACCAAAATTGGAATGTCATAGTTTGGATGAATGCTGGAGCAATTTTCGAATTAATCAATCGTTTCTGAATACCCAAACAGAAAAATTGTTAGGAAAACTAGTTGGATTCACTCGAAAACAGAGAGAGATAAAAATGTTTTGAAAAGTATTTTTGGACCAAATGTTACCAAAGTCGAACCAATTTTGAGGCTGCTAGAGAGCGAAAACATAAACACACACGCACACGCACACGCTCAACACTCAAGAATTATTTCAGATATTCCTTTTGAGGTTCTGCTAAGAAAAAGGAAGGGGTAGATATTTCAAGTCAAAGCATCAGACCTGTGGAAGCTCGAATAAATCAGAGACGAATCAGAGAAATTGTTTCACTGATGGTTGTGCCTTTACTGCTTGTAATAACAGAGAATCATCATTTTGACAATCATACATACCAATTATCAAAATATTCGAGGGATTAGCGATATTGACACCCTTGCTAATCATATGACCTGCTTGCTCATTTTTCTTGAAACTGTTTCAGTTTAAAAATTATGCTTTAATAATATTCTCTGACAACTGGCATTTTAGCGCAGTTCCTCCCTCCCTCCACAGGGAGGAGTCCCGCTAATTCATTAGTAAATTCTGTACACTTCATCCTGTAAATGCTGTCCAATCCTTTGACATTTTGTTTCATTAGACATATCAAATCTTGTAGGAATTCTTAGGGACGTGAACCATCCTGAGAGTCCGGGTTATCATTTTGGCAAAGATAAATATTGCATACAAAGAAGAATTTATTTTTTATTATTATTGATAATTACAACAATATGAGTTTACATATTTCCAGTAACATTGCTGGTTCTGTTACCATGACTTTGTGAGGCATGATGTGGGAATATGAACAATTACTAACCCACAAGAATAATACATTTTAAGAAAAAATTAAAACAACTGCAAAAAAAAAAAAAAATGTTTTAAAAGAAAATATAACACATTTTGTGCACTGCAGATGTTAAAGCAAATTGTCTCTAGGCCACCTCCACTTCAGTCTTCTATGAGGATTTTGGAACGAGGATAGAGAATTTATCAAAGGATTTGGATGGTCAGGGAGATTGGAATGGAACTTCTGATAGACTGATTTGGCCAGGGATTGGATAAAGGGGATATTGAAGTCATTATGCAGGGTTAGGTTCGAGACGTAGTAAGGAGCGTTGGATATTCTTCGAAGGATTTTTAGGATAGTTTAGAAGAAAACTAAATTGTTAAAACCTAATATTAATTAAAAGAGGTATACAGAAAGGTTGATGCACCTTTCAATATGTACTTCAATTAAACATATACTTATCGTAATTTTATATATTTGCTTGTTTATAAAAATGTTGCATACTATGCATTTTGAATTTCTAACCTAAATACAAGACAAAAGAAAATGGCGGGAAAAATGAAGCATAACAACCAGCTATTGTTATGGTTTGCAAGTTATCGTTCATTACAGGTTGCATGTCCTGCCAACTCGGCGAATCGATGCTTGGGGGAATTCAAACCATGAATTAGTGACTTAGGAGCGAAACAGTTAATCACGCAACCATTGTAAAAATATTCTTAAAAAATTGACTTTTTTTTTATAATTTCGCAGTCGAATATCGTTAACATTTCTTCAGTTATGTTTGCCTTAAAAGTAAATGGAGTCCCTGTTTCCCTTATACCCCTCATATTTTGTCATTGGTTTATTGTGATTCCTACCTCTACACAACGCTGAATGAAGTCAGTCCAAAGACGCAACTCTGACGAGAAATTATAACAGTTAGTATAAGGTATGTACAGTATTATGTATACTAAAACATTACTTTCTAATAAGATTACATACCGCACTAGTATTTCTAAAGTGCCACAACTCTAAAATCGGTTTTATTCACAACGTCATAGTTATGACTATTAAAGACATGGTAAATATATCTGTATCAACCATCAAAACTTTATGTACTTAGCTTCAGAGATTGTACACCAGAGGGCACTTGTGTCACCCTTCCTGTCTTAATGCTAAGCCCCCTAAATAGGCAAGAGTGACATTTTCAGTTGAGTTTTATTTTGAGTTGTGTCACTTTAGAAATACAAGTGCGATATGTATATGCAAGTGCACCAAAACTTACTTATACATAACTTTATATACACTATGTTTAACACATATTATATACATTCATACAGATACACATGTACATAAAGACGTTTACATACACTTACGTACATACATAAAGGCACGTATATCTTCCACGATTAAGTGAAAATGAAATTTTATAATAAAATAAATTTAGTTAACCAATAAATACATATAATGAAAATTGTATTTTTTCCAGTGTTACCAGAAATCAGAAGTAGCTTGATAGTCTAGAATTAAATCTTTTTGTATAGCTGTGTGTGTGTTAATAAGATGATAGACGAACTTCGTTAACCAGTAGATTCCTTTTACCTAATCAAGTAAGACCACTTGAGTAAGAATGTATGAGGTGCAGATAGCCGTCGGGTGATAAGCAGTCAGGAGATGTTTGGGCAGGGCCGCCACTTCTCAGATCACGGGCCCCCGCTTCTCAAAGCCAGACTGAAAATTCTAGTACTTTGCTATAGGACTTCGGAGTTTTGAGCGAAATGAGAATAAAAGCTGACAATCGGTGCAGCAAAGGTCACTTTCGGTACTTGTAGTTTTATTACGACTCTTAATGAAATATACTATTCTGGAACTGTACTTGTTTTGCCGTTTATGGACATTAAAAAAATATAAATCCAATTCTAATAAATATAGGCTACGCCCGTCTATATTTCTAAACCCCATTCTTTTTACAAGCTAATAATCTATACATTTGTTTCCAATTAGTGAGGCTCGACCCGGGCCCCCTCGGCGCCGGGGCCCGGGACAACTGTACCCGGCTGCCCCCCCCCCCTGTGTTTGGAATTCGACTAAGAACAAATGCTCGCTAAAATCTACATTTAGAACGTTCGGCGTGATCAATGGGAGTTTTCTTCAGCAATGAATGCCTACAGGATCAAAGAAGACCCAATTGACCAAAGTCGGACCTTCGAGTCGTCCGTCTAAATGTTCTCACTCGTCCAACTAGACTTCCAACAATCTAACAAGCCCATCCACGATCCGACTTGTAGTCCAACCTTCAGAAGTCGTACTGCAAATTCGAACGTGAATGGCCTGCTTTAGCAATTCCATGTTACAGTTCCAACAACTACTCATTTACAAAGGGCAGTTTTGTTTGAGTGTTATCAATCCGTCCAGTGGGCAAGCTGGAAGTGACCAGCTTAGCTTGCCTTTCGCCACCTGGCCAATGGAATGCCACTAGTCTATTTGTGTAGCTATAGGTGTTCCGAGGTCGTTTGCCTTGCTTCTCTTTTCAGGTGGCATCTCCTTCGTAGCAAGACAGAATTTTGCAATGTTCCCCTTTTAGTGAGGTTTCTTTATGTGGGAAAGGCAATCTGCAAGCTGATCTTGCTATCCTGAACTGCCGAACAAAAATGTCGACTTTTCGTAGGCCATCATTTTTGTATGTATATATATATATATATATTATAAATAAATATATCATGATGATTAGATAGTTAGCCGTCGAGGTGATAAGTAAAGATGGAATGGTTGGGATTCGGCTAAATAAACCTCAATATGATTTTGTTTTAAAAAATCTATATTTCGGACGTTTCGGCTACTCATTGGTAGCCTTCGTCAGCTAAAATGACAAAAAAAAGGAAATTAATACAAAAACAAAAAAAATTATGATTGTGATAGGTAACAGAGCTATAGATACAATTAACTTATAAAAGAACATATCGTCTTAAATTCTTAGAATGAAAAAGTGAATAGGTACAATAATTGATTTTAATAGTAATTAGTAACGTTAATTGATTTTACAAAGAAATAAGAGGCTACATACCAATGAAAAATATAGTAGCTAATAGTAACATTAATTAATTTTACAAAGAAATAAGATACTACACACCAATAGAAATGCCGAGCGGCAGAGGAGGACCAAGGTTGGCAATTAAGTAACCATTGTAGAGTGTCTAAGGATAAAAAGAAATCTACTGGGGTATAAGTAAGTGGAAACAGCAGGTGCTGGGGGAAATGTCGGTACTATTAAAATCAATTATTCTACCTAATCACTTTTTCATTCTAAGAATTTAAGACGATATGTTCTTTTATAAGTTAATTGTATCTATAGCTCTGTTACCTATCACAATCATAATTTTTTTTTTGTTTTTGTATTAATTTCCTTTTTTTTTGTCATTTTAGCTGACGAAGGCTACCAATGAGTAGCCGAAACGTCCGAAATATAGATTTTTTAAAACAAAATCATATTGAGGTTTATTTAGCCGAATCCCAACCATTCCATCTTTACTTATAAATAAATATATTTCTTATTTTGCGCCCTAACACAACAAAATGATACTTTTATCCGTTACACACACACACACACACACACACACCCACACACACACACACACATACACACTAGAGAAAAAATATGTTGTTCCTCAGTGTTTCGTTAAAAATGTTAATTAGGTTGGGTTCATATATTCCATTTGCTAATAAATAATCTTCTACCATGTTATAGCTCGCCCTCACAAGTAGTTTAAACTCAGCTATTTGTTAAAACTTTATATAACCAAGATAAATATGGAATTTGGCCGGGGGGTAGCTTGCCAAGGAGTGACCTCCAGCAATTAAGTATATTATTTGAAAACTGAAAATTATGCTTTATTGCCTACTAAATTTAGAGGATTTTACTTGTTGATTTTATATATTATTTTCAATAACTATAAAATCACTAGAGGTTGTCGATCTTCCAATATGAGAAGTAGCTTCTGATAGTTTATGTCGGTGAGTTCTGGCATACAGCCAGAAGGAGGCGAGAGACCAACGGCTGTAGATAAATTAGGCTAAATTGTGTTGAAGAGATGCCAAGCCATTTTACTGAAAAATGGATCCCTGAGGCCCACGGCGGTCGGGTGATGAGGGCATTTGCTGCCTCCTATAACATCTATCCAGCCAAATATATAATAATCGAGGGATATGGCAGTTGGATATATATTTTTGTTTGAATTTATTTACTCTTCGTCAGGATTTAGAACCAATAAGACTGGTTTCACTTTTTAAATAAATGAAGATGCATGTATAACGTTTTTACGGGAAATTATACATGCCTTCATTTTACTTCAAATTAGTCGGTCAGTCCACTTTGGAACTACCTTCAGTATTCATAAAACCAAACAGTTAGAAGTCAATAGGAGTGCATTTTAGGCGTGGACCTATTTTTTGTTTTAAACTAGGACTCTCATTTCCCTTCTAATATATCTCTCCTACTATTCTGTATTCCTCCAATTACGGGCTCCTAGTATGATTTTTTATGGACTTCTACTGAAGAAAGCCGTATGAAACACAATATACAATATTCTAGCTGACGTAGGGTCCCTCGGGGTGTGGAAAGCGCGGCCAATTCTTACCTAAGGAGATGTGTCCCGCCTTTAGCAGGTTCATATTTTCGTAAATATCTCGAAAACGCTTTGGAAATTGTGGTAAGTGGAAGGTGTCCATTCGAAAGCTTACTAAATTTTCTACAAAAAATGTTCTGAAGCAACTTTTGATGGCGCCATGTCAATCGGAGAAATAAATCCATATAACTAAAGTGTTAGTTTTGCTCTTTTGAACGATGGATTGTCTTTGTTTAACTCACTTTTTAATTGGTTGTGTTTTTTTTAAATTGAATTTATCAATAAAATTATTATTTTAGTAAAATAAGGCAAGAAAATAATGAATAAATAATAATAAACGTGTTGGTAATAGTGTTTTCCTAGAGCAAATGTTGGGAAGGCGGAGAGTCAATTCCATTTATGACACTGTCAGTTTCCTGTAGTTGTGCTTTTAACTTCCTTCTCTTTGAGATTTGAACGAAAGATCAAACCTTTCCAATAACTGTTTCTATTCCTTTACTAATAGCACTAGAAATATGAACGGAACCACGCTAAGATGACGCAGTTCCTGCGAGTCGGACTTTTTTTCATCTATGGGCCAGTTCAAAACATTCCCTCCTCCACCATGGATGTTTAGGAAGAGTGTCAACCTATAGATAGCCAGGCACCAAAGAACTAGATGTAGATGCAAATTAAACAAAAAAATAGGCAAGAACAGTTTGGCATTTCTTATATTTTGTGAAATATCTCGGAAACGATTTAGTAATGAAATATATTAACATCGTTCAATGCTTTCATTAATACTATGTTTTAATTAACTTGGACAACAGTAAAATAGCAATAGATAGATAGATATTTCCAGCAATCCAAATTTTTTGGAAATTGAACAAGTCAAAGAAGCAAAAAACAAAAACAAAACAAAACAACAATACAATTTCAAATCTGGTTGCTTAGGTTCACAGATATAACATTTAAAGTCTCTTACACAATTTGAACTTTTAAAACATTTCTTGGTAATGCCTTGATATTCTAACTTAGTGCCTTAAAATTATAATAAATAACATAGCATATAGCCCTATTTTAAAATAAAAACAAGTATATATGACTAATATAATAAATAATATAAAAATTGAAATATGACACCAGTAGATTAAAAAAATTAAAATAAAATTATATACATTAAAATAAAATTATATATACATATGCTCTATTATTATATTATTAAGCGTATTAAATTGAGACGTCTTTCGAAACATGAACAAAAAACTCCCTTATCGTATAAAAATTCATTTCCGATATAATGCATTTACATTGGCATACAAATTTAGCGTATTCGTCTATTTCTTTTATTTTTCTATGAAGGGCTTTGTAAATAATCGCTCCATTATGTAACAAACCTTTTGAATAAAAGCAAGTTGCATGCTGCTCTGTCTCTAAATTCCTAGCCTGCCTTGTCGAATAGGAATGTAAATCCCCCCTCGACTTAAACAGGTGCAGATTATTTTTTACAAATTTCAGCACATCTAATAAGTAGAAAGACGATATGGTCAAAATTTTAAGTTTTTTGAAAAATATTCTGCATGAGGTTGTCCTCTGCAAATTGCATAATATTCGTATCGCTCTTTTTTGTATCTTAAAAATATATTTTATTCCAGGTGCATTTCCCCAAAGAGCTATTGCATATAATTGCGATTGGAATAGCCCAATATACGCGTTTATCAAATTTTCTAAATTTAATAAATTTGTTAATTTTTTTAGCATATAACAAGCTTTGTTTAATTTTTTCTTTATTTGTTCTATATGAGCTTTCCAATTTAAATTCTCATCCAGAATTAATCCCAAGAATTTAGTTTTTGCTACTTGATCAATCGCATTGCTGATATTGAAACGAAGGTCTCTATTCTGTTTTTTTTTTTTTAAATCGCGAATTGCAAGTAGCAAGTCTTACTTAAATTTAATTTTAATTTATTACTTATCATCCACCTCATTAGGACTTGTGTCATATTATTTATTTCAACAGTAAGATGTTCCAAAGTATTTCCTCTGAAAAATACTGTCAAGTCATCAGCAAAAAGGATTGCTTTATTGGGATGAAGGACCAAGGGGAGATGGTTAATGTAAATAAGAAATAGTAACGGACCAAGAATTGACCCTTGAGGTACTCCTCTGCTTGTTTTGCAAGTTCGAGATCTAGTTTTCGGGTTACTATTTACTTCTACACACTGTTCTCTATTGCTGATATAGGAATTCATGAGATTATTAGCAATTCCTCTAATTCCATAATAGGTTAGATTCTCTAGCAGTATATTGTGATCCACTAGATCAAAAGCTTTAGATAAATCAGCAAATACCCCTATGAATTTTTCATTTTTATCTAGGCTTTGCCTAATTGAGTTGGTTAAATTCATAATGGCATTTACTGTTGATTTATTTTTTCTGTAACCGTATTGACTATTGGAAAAAATACATTTACCTTCAAACCAATTGTTTAGTCTGTTGTGTATTATTTTTTCAAAGACCTTTGACAAGACTGGTAATATTGCAATAGGTCTATAATTTTGAACATTATTTTTATCATTCTTCTTAAAAATAGGTTTTATTTTAGCGGTTTTTAATTTATTCGGAAATATTCCTTCGGTTAAAGTCAGATTTATTAGTTTACATAATGTTTTTTTTTATGACGTGAGATATTTCTTTTATAATGGTATTATTTATGTAGTCCAAATCGTAAGTTGTCTTATTTTTTATTGTGTTTATTACATCTATTATTTCTTGTTGAGAGGTTGGAATAAGGAATAAGGTATCTGTACTCATAGTTATCTTATGTGTCAGTTTGTCAGTATCTTGTCTGTTCTTGTATGCGTTCTCGTATTTCTGGTAAATTAGTGAAGTAATTATTAAAAATTTCTGCTGTCTCTCTCTCTTCTAATGATTCCCCTTTTATTTCTAGTGTTACATGCTCGTGTATTTTGGATTTTCTCTTGTTTTCACTGTTTATAATACCCCAGACTGTTTTGTTTCTGTTATTGGAGTTAGATAAAAGTTTTCCGAAATAGGTTCTTTTTGCGCTTTGAATTACCTCTTTGTACATTTTTTTATACTTAGTACAATAATTTTTGAACTGTTCATTATTCGATACTTTCTTCAATTCGTGAAAAACTCTCATTTTTATGCTAGAAATTTTGATTCCTTTTGAGATCCATGGTTTGTCTTTGTGAAATAACATGTATTAATTCTACCTGATGCTATAAAAGATAATAGGATGTGTATTAGTTGGTATTTCCAGTCGGTTGTCTGATGGTAGGACACGTATTGTAGCCAGCAATTCATGAATTGCAAAGATCAGGGCACGAGCCCCATTGTATTATAATTTGCCAAGTCTATTAACACATTTCCATTGGGTTAGCTTAAGAATAGAACCTTAGTTCTGACAAATATTCTATAGAGCTTGCGTTATTCTTATACATTTATTCTTCCAGAGAATCTTCTTCGCAAGTTCAACACTGTCTGTTCAGGAAAAAATGTATTCAAAATGGCTATTAAGAATTAATTGCAGACAGGAACTAGTTTTATTTTGTTATTTAATTCATTTTTAAAAATTACAAACTTGTCTTCAGAATGTTTAACAATTTACTCTTCGATAACGGAAAAAATTAATAAGAATTGATTACTGTAGTCCCGCCAAAAAATACACAAATATTTAGGTAGCACTTATTATTTCCATACTGTCATAAGTCTATCACTTTAATTTCATAAACGTTTACTTATTTTGTTTTACTGAAGAAAATGCAGTTAAAATAGTTAAAAAAAAAAAAAAAAAAAAAAAAAAAAAAAAAAAAAAAAAAAAAAAAAGAGGTAAACAGAGTAAATACACACAAACGTTCAAAAGAACGAAACCGACAATTTCAATTTTAAGCACCGATTTCTCCAAATGAGACTGTTCTGTCAAGAATTTCAGGTCAGAAGGAACTTATTTTGTTAAAGGTGCGGTTTTATTTCACAAAGAAGATTTATATGTGTAGATCCTAAGTTGTAATTTTTTTAATTTATTTCTTAAAAGTTTCGCAGTTTTTAGCGATATACTATGACAATAAATGATGATTACATGATTACAAAATTAGTTACACAATAAATGATGATTACATAAATGATGATAACAATGATTACAATAAATGATGATTTAACAATAAATGGAGATATGATGATTTGACAATAAATGATGATTTAACAATAAATGGAGATATGATGATTTGACAATAAATGATGATTACATGATTACAGAATTCATACACATACACACACATATATACATATGCTTATATTATTGCACGATATCTATATCCCAAAAAAAACATATGTGTGAAATAGAGGCCAAGTTCCTCCCCCCACAAAGAAACACTCCCTTCCCCAAAAATATCCCCTCCTAAAACCCCCCAAAACGCCTTGCCATCCTACACTCCAAAAAAGTAGTATGAGTTAGTGTATTAAGTGCACCATATTTTCAACCAAAAATATTTGCCAATACAAGAGATGATACAAGAAAGAAATGTCCAAGTTCATTACTTAGAAGACCTCATAGTTACTTACTAAGAACAGTAAAGACACTTCAACTGACCTTTAAAAACAACAATAAAAATACTTATATCCAGTTACTAAAATATCACTTTCCTCAACCAGGTATATTCTTAAACTTGGCAATGTTTAGTTTTCTCTCTAAAGATAATTTCGGCAGAAATAAAACATTGCCAAGTTTAAGAATATACCTGGTTGAGGAAAGTGATATCTTGTCACTAATCTTGACAATTTTCTCTTTATTTATTGGCAACCCTCATTATTTAAAACATAGCATTGTTAAACAAATATATTTAAAAAAAAAATTAAACATTTGACTTCAAATGATGTAGAAACAATGACATTTTAATATCCGAAAATGTCTTCCATTATCTCAATACATTTTTGCATTGAACATAGCATGTAAAAAAAGTCCGTCACGCAGGAGCTGCATAACTAAGCACTTTCCTCAGAATTTGGGTAGTGTAGACTGCTTTCCAGAACAATTTGCTTAAAATATCCTACATAAATAAAATAAAAACATGAATAGTTCTCTTTTAATTTTGTAATGAGTAACTGATAAATTATTAATTTGCTTCCAGAGTTATGTTTACACATGGTACCTACTACACTACGTAATAAATACAAAATCCTCATATTATTGTATTTTGATCTAACGCAGGAACCGGATACAGTCCCTTTAGCGCTCCTTGCGGCGCCTTTGTGAACCTATGTCTGGCTGGCTTTTATATTGAAATATATTACAAAGTAAACCCCCCTTTCCGATTGACCGATTCAGCTCATTTTTACAACACTTCTTTCTCATGAGTTACCCACGACGTATACCGCGTTTCGTTACAATACAGCAGAAATTACGACCAGTATGAGTATATTAGTAATTTAGGTCCGGAGTAAACCCCCCCCCCCTCCTAATGAAGCGATTTAGTTTATTTTTACAACACATATTTACCTGTAGATTACCACTACGAATACCGAGTTTCGTCGAAATATACCAAAAATCACGGTTGGTAGTGGCGAATTGGTATTGTGGGTCTGGAGTAAACCCCCCTCCTAATGAACCGATTTAGTTTATTTTTACAACACATATTTACCTGTAGATTACCACTATGAATACCGAGTTTTGTCGAAATATACCTAAAATCACGGCTGGTAGTGGCGAATTGGTATTGTCGGTCCGGAGTAAACCCCCCCTCCTTATGAACCGATTTAGTTTATTTTTATAGCTCACTTTTCTCTCTATATTACCAGTACGAATACAAAGTTTCGTTGAAATATAACAAATATTACGGCTGAAATGGTCAAATTAGTGTTTTGGGTTCGGGGTAAACCCCCCCTTCCGGTGGACCGATTTTGGTGGTTAACGAACTCGTTCAATCGTTTGCTAATTGAATGCTATATACCAAGTTTCGTGACGAAAAACAAAAACTCTGGCCGCTATCGTGTTAACAGACACACATATATATATATATATATATATATATATATATATATATATATATATATAGATATATATATATATAAATTTTAACGGGGGTCATTTTCGGTGTCTACTAGGTAGGATCGATAAAGATTTGAAGAAATTTTTCAAAAATTCCGTCATGAGTCCAACCTCAATAGCTACTTTCCTTCGGAGGAAAGTGCTAAAAACTACATATCATATAAAGATATCGTAGATACATAAAGTAAATAAATTACTTTGTTCTTGGGTAGAATACAAAGTAAAATGATAATAAAACCTGGAGAGATAGGAGTTTTTCCTTAGATATATCTCTGTGTATATGTATATATCCAGTTAACGGGAGAACTTTTGCTTTGTAGAGCTATCTTTCCTACGAATATGCCTTTCCTCTTTTAGCGCGGTTCCTCCCTCCCCCATAGGGAGGAACCCCGCTTATAAGGTTGATACAATGAAACAATCCGAAAGTGCCGACTAGAAAATTTCGCGTTTCAGAACCCCTAGAGACCGAAAATAATGGTGGTTCAAATTTGTATATATATATATATATATATATATATATATATTTGTCTGTTCGCTCATTTCTGGCTTCCCTAATGGTCCGATTGCGATGAAATTTGGTTCAAAAATCCGTCGTTCAATTTAAAAGGTCAAGTTCGTTAACCAGCAGAATCCGCCCACTGGAAGATGGCGTTTGGGGCGAAATTCGCGCAAAAAAAATCGTAACGCTTACGTTTTTGAGTTCAGCTTGTAAGTACTCGTTTTATAGGCTTCTTGGGCTAGGAAAACGAATGAAACGATTTTCAAGGCGATAGCTTTAACCGTTTTCGAGAAAATTGGAAAAA